>JAHLSL010012532.1:112064-143136 GCA_025920805.1 Petroica traversi
CAGGGATGGGCAAAACCTTGATAGTTTTGATTGTGCAGGTGAAGGAGGAGTACCTGAACCACTATAAGGATAAGCCTGGAGGAGCCAGAGGTGAATCATCTCCTAGAATGGGCCACAGGAGCAAATAGTGAGGCTCAGTGAAACCAAAGCAGTGCTCCTGTGTCTGTGATTGCCCAGGCTGGTCGTTAACATGTGAAAGAGACCGTGCAGCTTTCGTGTTTACATCTAGTATCGCTAGCCTGGGCAAGTCACAGGGCTGGGCAACGGGCTGTGATCTGTGGTGTCTGTGCTTTGTTATATAGTGGTTACATGAGCTGATATTGCAGGGCACTTTGAATATTAATGAGGTGTTTGCATGTTATCTTTTCCCCTAAGTTATTGCCATGGAGCTGACAGATGAGATGTGGTGAGAGAAGGCTGTTCCAGAGACAGGACACTCTGCATGGAGAGGGGTGAAGCCTCTCTCCATGCATGGAGATCACATGCATCCTCACCTCTTGGTAAGTTCCCAAAGTAAGTTTAGAGTCAATCGGAGAAATGCAATCAAACCAAATTATAAATATACCAAGCTACAGCATTCCCACATCGATTTTCCACTAATCTCTTTCTTGATAGTGTTACTGCTGTTGGGTAGCAAATAAGCTCATGGAAATGTGCAAAATCCTCTTTCATGAAGGACTCTGCAGTTTCCCAAATCTGTGCCCTTTATATCATGGTCCTGTTCTCTCTGTGATCCTTTAAGCTTGTCTTAAACATTCCTCATTTATACTCCTTAGGGCTCTATCTCACCAATGACATGTAAAACTTCAAACTGAAGAAGGTGGAGCAGCCCCTGAACCCTCGCGTCTCTGGCTGTCTCCCCTGCTCCATCTGGGGAGGGAAGGAGCAGAGCAAGGAGGGAGAGGACACCCCATCCATGATGGGCATAACTTTGTGCCACCCCCTCTTATTTCCACCACTGCAAACAGCTGTAGCTTTTACTTTAATTAACAATAAATAAGGAAGAAGGAAGTTCCGAATTCAGGAATATGGAAATGCTAGGCCAAAAAGCAAAAACAGAGAGAAATCTGTTTGAGGAACTTATTTCCTTTCACTGACAGTTTTCTCCTCTCCTGAAAAGAAAATGGCAAGAGCGAAACATGTCTGGTGTAACCGCTAAACCACTAAAAAGGCCAACAAAAATGGGTTGCTTAACAATTGATCTTCAAATAAAGATGGAACAGAGCTGGGCTTGTTGCAGGCCTGTTCCCTATCTTTGCTCTCCATGACTAAGACATTTATCACATGCTCAACCAAGGCAAGTTATTGCACTGCATAAGCAACGGCAACTGAATCTGGAGGTTCTCTGCAATGGTGTCTTCAGACCTGCTGTGCCAAAGCCAGTCTGGTGTAGCTGCTCAGCTCTGGCTTACCAGAGAGCCCTGAGTGCCCTGAGTACCTTTAGGGACCCACATCCACCCTGGGCTGCAATCCCAAGGGCAAGGGACCAGTTGAGTCCTGCTACCCTTTGTGCTTGCTTGAGTTTTGGCCATGCCTGGGCAGCCTGGCTTTGCCCCCAGGCCCTCTACTCCCCCTTCTGTGCCACTGACCACTGCCTGCCCCCCTTACCCCCGCCCAACCCGCCCCCAACAATGCAGAGGAGGAGGAGGAGGGCATTAGGCAAATATCCCCAGATTCTTAAGATTGCTGCTTAATGAACACATTTGCTCTGTGCCAAATTGCTCCCCTATCAGGAATCTTATCAGGCTCTGCCACCTGCAAGCAGAGATGTCAGAGCAGGATTGGGGGGGCATAAACCAGTTTGTTTTAAGTTTCTAGGCACTAAAGTCACAAATGAGTTTCAAAGTGAACTTATCACTTTATTTTTGTCATAAAAACAAAACAAAACAAAACAAAACAAAACAAAACAAAACAAAACAAAACAAAACAAAAAACAACAACAACAAAAAAAAGAAAGAACGAAAAAGGATAAAACATGACCGCCTTTCTTTATGATTCACTGATTGTAGATGTTTCCTGTCAGGTGGCCACAGGGCTTGGCATTCTGTTTGTCACTTCCAAAAGGCAAAGGCACTTGGCACCACTTGGAGCACGTGTTAAGCCACCAAGCCATACAAGCTGCCTCTTCAGCAAGTGCCAGGTCCAGGGGCTTCATGTCTCTACATGCCTGCATCTGTGCCAAAGGACTTTCATGTCTGTTCTTGGGCTAAAAAACACATTTCCAAAAGGACTCATACGGACTCATTGAGGAAAACAAGGTGTGGTAATGGGTGGCCCACTGCCACTTCAAGTGGGTTTTAAAGTATTTTCTGGCCAACTGCTCAGACATTTTGCTCATACTAGGTTTGGGTCAGGTCTTGACCAGCAGGCAGAGAATTTACCTGACCTCACCTGCAGCCTTACCAAATCCTACAGCCTGGGTGCCTAGACACTGTCCGGGGGTTCAGTGCTGGCCCATTCCCAGCTGCATTAATCTTGGAGCCTGGCACAGGCTTCATCACATTCAGGCACAAACAAATACACAGCCAATATCTTCATCATTAAAGAACAGAACAAAACATAAATCCCCAATTTCTACAAATGTACTACAAATATATAGGACCTCAAGTGTTTGTAAATAGTCTTGACTATGTCAAGATGAAACTTGACAGAAAGTTTTGAAGCCCCATTCTTTTTTCAAGTGACAAGTTGCATCAAACATCTCACAGATCCTGAGTAACAGAAATCCCAGAAATCCCAGAAAAGACATGTGATGGACACAGCATTGCCGCTATGAAAAATATGATTTATCTCTCTTTTGGCTGTTTATCTTATGGATGTCAAGAGCACCATTGCCCACCTCCCTCATTAGCCTTGCCATGACTGCTTTGAGGTGTAAATTTATGGAACAGTGAGTGTTTCCAGGGTACATCTAGTTGAACAGCAATGCTCACCAACAATGTGTATGCACCTTCCCTGTTGCCAGCCTTATTCTGGAGACAGGGAAGGAGCTGTTTCATCTCAGGGATGGTTGTGAGCAGCCTTCACACATGGGCTGAGGTCTGGGGACAAAGCTGAACACACCACTGAGACCTCTCTGAGCTGAGACCTGTCAGAGAGGAGACCTGCATCCAAATGTCATTGTGCTATTTTTGGTACTATTTTTGACAGGGAAAAAACCATCCTGACACAGCAAAATATAGAGGCTGTGGGAGTTATTTTTCCCCTCTTTCTCTCCTACTGATCCATAAGGACACAGGGTAGCTGAAGGTACAGGTTTGTTCACGGTCTGTCAGCTCCCCAGCCCTACCCTGTGCTTTAAACAGGACAAACAGGTTATGATATTAAAGTTTCAAAACCTAGGCAGGGGCATACCTCACACTGGAGAGGTTAATGCAGGAGCACTCCAATCCCCTGGAGAAGGGGAGGGGATGCTTTCAGGCTTGAAATGCAGACATAACTTTTCCAAAATTGCAGCTGGCTCAGAAGAATACCAAACTCACTCTCCCCTCCCATGTCCCTCCTCTGGCAGCTCTGTGAAGCCTGTACCTTGGCAGGCAGAAGATGAAAAACACATTTCCCTAGGCAAGGCTATATCTCACCCTGATCAGAGCAGCCCAGGGCCAGGATCCATGCACTGGCTGGAGAAATCTTGAGCATGCAGTTTCCAACTAGCTGACAGGGAAAAATGTGCTCTCTTGCCTAAATAGCAACCTGAAACAGCCCAGCCATATCCAAAGATGAATAACCTCAAACCCAGAGCCTTTGGAGATGTTGCTGGTGAGGTCTCTGTCCCATTCCCACTACCATGTTGGAAGTGAGGCTGGAAGAGGAAAGAAACAAGTGGGTCTTGGGTCTATTACTCTAACTGGCATGTTGGCCTGGGAATGCTGTGGGCAACCCATAGGACTGTGAGATAGGGGATTTTGCCAGGATCAAAGGGAAAACTTGATCTGAGAGGCAGGGAGGAAAGCTCTTGTCTCTGGGCATAAGATTTCTTCCCTGCCATGCCCTGAGTTCCACAACTAGCATTTTATGGAGGGTAAAAGGAAGAAAAATTTGGTTTTGGCTGCCTCATGGCCTGGGGAACCCCTGTGTTGTACCCTTGCCTCCTCACTGTAGGTGCTGAAGCCCTAACATTAAGCTACAGCCCCCACCATCGCAGTACAGAGCTTCCCTGGTGAGGTCAGCAAGCAGAACTTGCACCTCTGTGCAGGGTCCATTACTGTGCCTGCCCCAGAAACCCCAGAGCAATCTGCAAGATAAGCAAACTCTTGCCAAAAGATGAGAAAAGCCTTGGAGGGCTTGGAAAAGTTGCTTGTGAGCTATTAACTGAACCGTAACTTGGGCAACACACCTTAAAGTTGCTGTAGTGGGAAGGACCTCTTTGGGGTCCAAAACACCCTCTAAGGGTCACCCCAGGAATAGTGGTGTCCAGGCAGCCAGCTGGTATCAACACAGGTTCTGGGGCTCAGGATCTGCCTGTGCTGCCTGCAAGGGAAAGGGAGAAAAAACATATTTTTGGGCAGGAGTAATCACTAAGTGTACACAAGAAATGTTTGTTATACTCCAGCAGCATCTATGCTTGTATCAACATCCTTTGTTTCTTGAAAACTGCTGGGAGCCCTCCCATGGGATTTAATATACAATTTCACAGGAGAGCAAGATGTGTCCATCCACTTACAGTGCAAAGGTGAGTGGCATCAGGAAAGCAACCTGGTCCCAGGGCTGTTTGGTGCTCAGGGCATGGGGACCTGTGTGGGAAAACCCCCAGGAACTTGTTACAGGAGCTCCAGAGGTTGACCATTGACCTGGGCTCCCTCTCAGTTCCAGTCCAACTCCATAAAGTCCCCTTTTGTGCTCTTTCCTAATGGAGAGATGGTGTGGCAGACAGGGAGGTGCTCTTTGTGGGAGTCCCTTGACTCAACTCGGCATCCTTGTGTGAGTGGCTGAGCATTCAGCTGCTCTTCCACCACTGCAGTGAAAAGGGCAAACAGAGAGAAGGTTGCATGCTGCTTGAGCTCCCCCCACTGCCGGTGCTCCCCCACGGCTAGCAGGTCCCCAGACCCTGGGAGAGTGACACCCTGACATTTTCCCTTCTCCTTCTGTCTCCAAGTGTCATTTCTCAGCACAGCCAAGCTCTCTATCCCCTGTGGTGCTTTGGTGAGCACTCACTGCGGCCACTGCATTCTGCAGGAGGGAGGAAAACGGGGTGTGGAAAAATGCAGATGAAAACAGTCAGGAACCCCCTCATCTGCCAGAGGGGCAAGGTTTCACTCCCAGCCATTGAGGGAACTTCCTCATGGATTTATATACTATTTAAAAAAAATAATAATTTCTCCTAGCTGCTGAAGCCCTCCAGAAACAAGCTGTCATTTTGCTCTTTTAATCGTATTTTGTGCCTGTGCTGCTCTCAAGGGGAGTCTTTGAGCTGCTTCCTAGCTGTCCCAACATTTAACCATTTACAGCCTGAAAGACATGCAGAGATGTTTTTCTTTTTTCTGGAGGATGAATCCACCGCCCCTTTGGCCTTCCTTTCAGCAGCTCCTGGAGCTGGTGCTACAGTTGCAGTTTATTTGCATCCTGTGAGATCCAGGATGATTTTGCAGGGTCGATAGTTGGATTAATAATGTTCTCCCTCACAAGACAGGAATTTGCCCTGTGGCAGATCTCAGCCTCCAGCTCTGCAAGATGCACATGCATCTGGTTGTGTAAAATGTAGCTGGATCTCATCCATGCTTGGGTCAGCAGCAGGGCTGGGACAAATGCCTGGACCCCCTAACTTCCATACTGTCCCCTGCCATGGAGCATCACTGCAGCCTCTGCTGCCTTCCCACTTCTCTTAGTTGTTCCCCGCATCTTCTCTGTGAACCTGAAATCTTTGCCGCTCCTACAACCCTGAAGTGAACTGGTCCTGTTTTTAATTAATTTCCACAATTAATGTTATTCCTATTAATAAGGGCTACTTAGAATCTGCCTTTGAGGGATGTGTTAAAGGAGATGATGGCTAAATATGTGAGATTGGACAGGCCCTACCCTATAGGCTTGATAGTCAGTGGTGTGCATCTTCCTTGACTTGGAGATGTGCCCATTTCAGTTCTGATTGATTACAGGTGCCAGTTTGGTAAGACAGCTACTGAACACAGCTTAATGAACAGATTCTGATTCCCACTTCCCTGAATAATTCACAGATAAGATGACCTTGTCAGTGCTTGCCTGACAGTTTCCAAACCTGTTTACTCTGATCTCTTCCTGGTCATCCCAGGAAAGCCCTGCTGGGATGGAGATACTCCATGTGCAAACCCATACAAAACCAGCAGAATAAGAGTAATGACCACCTTTAGATCTCAGCCTCTTTGTTTTCAGCACTGGAGATCTTTGCTCCCCACAGAAAAGGTAAAAGAAAGGCGTGGGTGCAAGGGCATGAGGACCGGGGGGTGATGGTGCAGCAGAGATCCTCAGCCACTCCTCCCCAAGGAGATGTACATTCATCAGCTGGAGCTGAAACCAAGGGGAAAACACTTGCCCCTTCTCCTGGGTGTGTCACAAGAGGCTTTTCTACTTGGCAGAAAAGACTGTGAGACCTTCTCATTTGTGACAAACTTGAGTAGTTTTTCCTTTCTTGATTCCCCTCCTTCCCTCCCACCCCACCTACCTGCAAGTTGCTTCTCAGGAGTCGGGTTGCATTCTTCCCATAGCTCAGCAGCAGAAATGCAAAGAGTCAGAGAAGCAGCCTGAGTCTGCCACAGCCTGGTGAGACTGACTGCCTGCCCAAAATGAGAGTGGAGATTCTTACAATCCTTCAAGTACCTCGACCGAAACTGGAAAACACTGCAACCAGCAAGGAACAGGAGTGCATGACACAGCAACAAGGGCTGAGAAATGCATCAGTGAGAGAGAATGTTTCTAATCCTGCAGTGGTAGGTGCAATGGCGTGGGGCAGAGTAGGTATGTGGATGGATCTGACTGCTGGAGTTGGAATCCAAACCTTCAATAAAGCCTTGGAAAATTTTTAACACCTTTAAAAACCCCCAAAACTTTGAAGCCAACATTGTGGCAGAAAAGGTTCCCTCTTGGGCAGGTGCATCTGCTCGGCATATTTAGAAAGAAACATGCAGTTCCTCTGCACTGGTAGAGAGAGCTCCTGCATCCATGAACTCCCAAACAGAGCAAAAACCATGAATATCCATGTCCCAAGCAAACACTTCTTTTTCTTGGGGTTCAGAGGGTGGAGGAGTGGGTTGCAAAGGGCTGGAAGCACCAAGAGAGGAAAGAGGTAGCATGGGCATGGCTCATGGCTGTCACTAACAACTCCTTTGGGGATGTGCCTGGTCAGGAATGCTCTCCCGTGGCCAGTCAAGGATAAGGTCCTCCTCAGGGCAGTGGTCAAGCAGTCAAAACAGCAGCAGCAGCAGCTTGACTGAGGGATGGGGGATGTCTGAGATGTGGCTGTGGGTGTTCACCTCCTAAAATCCTCACACTCATGTTTTAGTCCCTCAGTCCCAAAACAGAGTAGGGAGCCAATTGTAGAGGGATTTCTGTTAGAGACTGGGCCTATTTGACAGGACTGGACAGTCCAAGCCTGCACATCCTGCACATATCTCTAGGAGTAGGAGAAACAGATGGGCCTCACTGTCCTTGAACAGGGAAAGAGTTACGAGAAGAATGCACAACACAGGTTACAGAGGTAGATAACAGAATCACAGATGCTAGCACACCCCACCACAAGCACTGTGCGTGATGACCAATTAGGCTTAGCTCTAGCCGCATGCATTTCAGCTATGAATCAATTGTGGAGATGCCCTTGCTGTGTGATAGTCTAGTAAATACATAAAAGTATGTTATTTTTAGCAATAAATGGAGAATGATTGATAATCACATTGGTGTGTGTCATTTCTCTGGCCCCTCTCCCACTGGGGCCCTCTTCAGCCAATGAATTCTGTTCACTGCAAAAAAGCATCCAGGGGAGGGACTGCTGCGAGTCGTTGCCCAAATACCTTCTCAAACAACTTGCCATCTGGGTGCTCCCAAATATCTGCTGCTCTCCATTGTGCAGAAACAGCCAGAGACCAGCAATGGGGTGCCTGGGCGGGCTGGATGGGAAACAGAAAGGAAAGAATCAAATTTTGTAGAAAATTTGGTTAAGATGAATTTGGATTAAAATTCCCCAGGGATTTTAAGGCAGATTGTCACAAAATGAAAATCACTTCAACCTCAGGAGTCTGCCATAGGATTACCAAAGCTTTGTATTATGTTTTAGAAGTCTGTCACTACTCAAGTAAGAAGCTCATTCCTTGGGTTATTTCCCCTGCAAAAATATCACTGCAAGTGAAAGCAGTTTCTAAGGCATTTCATAGAATCATAGAATAGCTTGGGTTGGAAGGGGTCTTAAAGATCAGATAGTTTCAACTCCCCTGCCGTGGACTGGGATATCTCCCACTGGATCAGGTTCCTTAAAGCCTCATCCAACTTGGACTTGAACACTTCCAGGGATGTGGAGTCCACAAACTTCTCTGGGTAACCTCTTCCAGGGCCTCACCACCCCCACAGTAAACAATTTTTTCCTAATAACTAATAACCTGCTCTCTTTCAGCCTAAAGCCATTTCCCTTCTTGACCTCTCACTACATGCCCTTGTAAAAAGTTCCTCTTCCGGCCTTTTTGTAGGCTGCTTTTGAGAACAGGGGGACTGCTCTAGGGTCTCCCTGGAGCTTCCTCTTCTCCATGCTGAACAACCAAACTCTCTCAGCCTGTCTCTGCTGGACAGGCTCTCCAGCCCTCTAGACAGGCTTTGCAGCCAAACCCCCTCACTGACCCAAGAACAGCTGCAGCCTCGACACAGGGAGACCCAGACGTCACAAGTCGGGCTGGCACTGACCCTCTTGCTGTTTTGGTAGAGGGGTTGGCGTTTGCTGGTCACTGGGTGCAGGGGGCAGCAGCGGGTCTGCCCGCAGACCCAAAGCCGGGGAGCAGGGAAGGGTGCGAGGGAGTGATGCCGGGGAGCAGGGAGGGATAGAGGGCAGGATGCCGGGGGGCAGGGAGGGGTGCGAGGCCGGGATGCTACGCCTGCCGGCGGACCGCAGCGCCGCCCGGTGCACTGCCGCCGCACTGTGCTGCTGCTCCCACCCCGCCCCCCCCCACCAAGAACTCAGACTTTCCGGGACCGCACCTCCCAAAACTCCGGCCACTCCTTCGCCTTGCCCAGGGTGAACCAGCAGCAGATCGGCAGAGCCCTCCTTGCCACGGGGACATCGAGGCACAGCTCCTGCCGTACCCTGTCTGTCACTAATGTGCCCCTGATTTTGTCCAGCATCACCTGAGCAAAGCGTGTGAGGCCCAGGTGGAGCCCCGAAGCAGATCACAGACAACTCGCGCAGCCTCCCTGCCCTCACACCAGACTGGGGATACCCACCCAGGGAAGCAGTTCACAGGAGCAAGACTCTTTTAGTGAGGGTCTCCTCGCTGCTGGGACGGCACCTTCCAACGGCGGCTCCTCCTCCTGCACCTTGCAGGCCTCACAGTGCACCCTGCCAGGGAATCACTAGTTCATCACAGCCCACGCCATCCTGATAGCCTCAGACAAGCAAAGATCATCCCTATCTTGCATAGGTAATCTATTTAATCTGTTTTCCACCTTAAAACACTGCACAGGAAACTACAGATTTCTTAGCATTCACTGCACCACCAAGTCATTCCTATCTGTAAAGTTAATCAACTGCAAGCATTTGCTTTCAGACCCGTGGTTTGATGTCAAGCTGCCTTGGCCAGAGAGGATTCCCTCCTCTCTTTTACCAAGTGTGCTTTGTTTAGGGATAGTTTTCCATGATTTTAGACTGCACAACTAACTCCTCTTTGCATTTTGACTGCTCATCCCCCTAAACAGAAAAGCTTTCAGTCTGTAATTTGGGGTGCTTTCAATTAAGACTACATTATTTGAGAGGGATTTACCAAGGAACTGTTCCAGACCAGCTTCGGTGCACTGCTACCCCTGAGGTGATGGTACCACCAAGACCTATGTTTGCACTGGAGAAAAAACCCTGTCTTTTTCCCCACAAAAAATAATGTCCTGCTATTTTCTTGTGCCTCCCAATTCTGCCTGCAGTGCCACTACAAAGCACCACCAAAAATCTATACTTCAATACCCTGTGCCTTTGGCGAGGACAGTGCTAATAGGAGAGGCAGACCACTCGAGAGGCCGATCAATAGTCCTGCCTGGGTTTGATGGGAGGTGTCTCGCAGAGCCAAGCATTGTCTAAATCCTCAAGTACCCTTCTCTCTCCTCTCCCTGCCTCCTGACAGCCACAGTGGTTGAACCCACTTCAGCACCCACAAGTGGACCGCTGCCTAATAAAAGGCTGCAAAATGCCAGCACATCCCTGAGCCACTTCAGCAGGTCACTATTTAATGCAGGTCACTATTTAATGCAATATTTAAAAATGCAAGCAAAACTGACCCATGCCTCCGCTTATAAGGAAAGTAGTAACAACAGAGAAAAGAAGGAAGAAGCAGGTTTAAAAAATGCATTACAAGGAACAAGGGGTTTCAGGCCTTTTAGAAACTGTTTCAGATGAAGCCTGTGGCCCTATTTTTCATAGCAGACAGATAATTTTTCAAAAGCTACCCCAAACAGTCACTTCAAAATAGAGGCCTGAACTGAAAGCTTTTTGGGTGGCATGGATACTGAGTGTGGAGAAAGGGAGAGGGGAGGTGGCAAGCCCTGCCCTGCCGTGCCATGGGATATGCTCATCTTTGGAGCTGTTCCCTGTCTGCTGTCAAGATAAATCCCCAGGTTGTGCATGGGGCTGATTTGAAGTGAGAGGCAGATGCCCATTCTGAGAAATTACTGACAGTCACCCTGAAGTGAAGCAAGATTCCATCGAAAGTGTGAAAACAAGGATGAGCAAAGATGCTGTCATGAGCAGACGAGGTGTGTCCAGCTGGACTCAGCATACTTCGCTTCCTGGAAATTCAACAGGGGACTGAGATTTCAGGCTCCCTCCTGCCCATCTCGACCCATTAAACAAATAAATGTTTACTGAGAGGCAGAAAGCTGTTCCAAGTATCTCTTGTTTCAGGTAACCACTTCTTTATGGACAGCTCCTGAGTTTGTAATAAGTATCTATCAGCGGAAAGGAGGACAGTAGCACGCCTGAGTGCTGCTAAAGTTTTGCAATATTACTTTGATGTGACCCCCCCTCAAGGCAGAGCTTGCCTGGCATGAGGGCCCTTTGGAAGCAGCTCTGGCCTTCTGCCTCCCGGTTCATCCCTTGGCTGACGACCAGCAACCTGGGGCAGAGGGGAGGTGTCCTGGGTTGGCCATATGATTTTTCTTTTTGTATCCCCAATCGTCCCTCCTGCTTTTGCTGGATATTAAGCTCTACAGCTTTAAGTTAGTCCCAGAGAGACAGAGAGGGTGAAAGTGGAGAAAAAAAACACGCACCGTTTGTCTGCAGGAGTTACACTTTTTTTTTACTCCCCCTCAATATCCTTGGAGAACCTAAATTCCAGAGGGACAGTGTTATCACACACACTCTCTCTGGGTGTGCTCGGAAAAAGCACACAGCGGAGGGTTTCCTCGGATCTTTCTCGGCTTCTTTGCAGGGAGAGACTTTGTTTCTTTTGCTGTTTATTTTTTCCTTTTTCCTCCTCCTGGGACTGGTCGGCATAGCGTTTGCCCAAGACACCAGAGCAATCCCCGGAGGGCCCCCCCGATTTCTACAGTCGGGGCCTGGCAATCGCCCCCCCCACTGGAGAACTGAGCCGGACCCAGACGGACTCTGGATCTACCATCTCTTCAGAGGAAGGAGAGGTTTCATTGTTTTCATATTATCCAAATTTTCTATGCTTGTGAATATTCTATTTGTTAAATAAATAGTTTTTTCCACTTTTCTCTAAGGAAATTGTTCCCGGACCTGTTTGGGGGAGGGGTGATTGGAATCAGCTTTTTTCTAGAGGAGACCCCCCCAAGAGGTTTCCTCCTAAAATTTGCCCAGGGGAGTTGAAAGGATGCTTTGGATTTCACTTCCTCCTGGATGCATCTCTGATTACAGCTCTTTGGGACCTATGTGATCAAAAGGCAGGGTGGAGATGGCCATGGGATTTTATATCTGATTTGCATACAAAATAAATGCAGTAGGTTTCTACACCAGCTTTACCTCCTATTTCAAGGCAAGTTGGCCCTCAGAAGGAGATTTCAGGTTCAGGACCATCTTGCAAACTTCTCCAGGCTACTGGTTCTGAAGAAACACAAGAATGCAGTTTCTTTCAGCCATGCAAGGGGTGTGGGCAGAAATTTATGTCTTGCACACCTGTGGACCCTCAGAGAAACTGGTCTGCTTTTCAGGCCTTGCTAGCAAGAACAGAAGCCCAGGGACTGACCTACCCATGGTCAATCCTACCACCTACAGTGAGACAGCAGAATAACAGAGGGATCATGAGAGTTGGTGAGGCACCACTGGGAAACTCAGCCTATTTTACTTACACTGTGTGGGAGGCCTGACGGAGCAACCATTATGGGAGACAGGGAAGGGAGCAGCATGTGGTGTTGTGATTACAGAAGAGCCTTAGAAAGGATATAAATAACCATTTTCATGCTACTATTGAACAGAAATGCAGCAGCTTCCTGTTCTAGGAACTCCAAAGCCCTTACAGTGATGGACAAATAACAGCCACCTTCTGAAGAATCACGTGAGCCACAGCCCACCTGTGCTAACAGAGGCTGGAGGATGTGGGGGAAGGCTCCCTGGCTGTGACTCACCATGGGGCTAGCCTGGAGCATTGAGCCACTCTGTGCCAGTGGAGATGGCAGGCTAGCGGGCATGTCACACACAGCAGACAGTCACCTGTTCCCATGCTCACTTGGCCCTGCCAACGGTCCATGTCCACAGCTCACAACTGCTCCACGGGCTATCAGGGAGCCGATGGGACTGAGTACAGAGCCCCATGGTTCTTCTGGAAGTAGCTGCAGTGTGTCATGGCAATCAAAAGAAGGTAGTGGGGTGTCATATTATTAACAAGGGAACTAAGTGGTCATTACAGAAAATTTTTCCCAGCAAACTGAAAAGTGTGTTGATGAGCTGAAGGGTTGGAGACTCTCTTTTTTCGTTCTTTGATTTTGTTTGCTTTTTGGTTTTCTAAATTCTTAGGGGGAGGAATTGTTTCAAAAGGTAAGCTTTTGAAGAGGATTTTTTCCAAGCACTTTTGTATTTCTTTCCTTTTGTATTCTCTCCACTGATGACCCCAGAATGGCAGAGTAATTGAGGTTGGAAGGTATCTCAAGATGACTTCATTCATGGTTCAGTCCCCTGTTTAGGCAGAGCAGCTGCATGAGACTGCATTCAGCTGGGCCCACCAGTACCCTAGTGCCTTTTGTGCAAAGCTATTTTCCAGCCAGTTTGCTGTAGCGTGGGATTATTCCCCTGCAGAGGCAGGACTTTGCGCTGTCACTTGCTGGAGCTGACCACTTCTTCAGCCTGAGAATGTCCTTTGGAAGGGCACCATGGCCGTCTGACCATCCAGTGTGTCACATGTCACCTGGGGAATGGAGGACAACCTCATTTGGATTCTAGTTTTTTAAGCCCTTCCTGGGAATGAGGAGTCCTCCAGGTCCTTTTTGGCTCTGTAGAGGTGACAAAAAGATGCCAGTGGAAACTACCCACAATGTGTTTTCTATCTTGGAGCATGGATTTTCCCTGATAGAGAAGTTCTAAACACCTTCTCACTTGACCAGCCCCAAACATACTCGAAGTGCTGCTTGCACAGAAGGCCTTTCACACAGCTCTGGACCAGATGGAGAGGTTAATTTGTGAAAACAAGAAGCAAGGAAGGATAATCTAAGGATAACCAGTCTTAGCCTCACACACCAACCCCCGTTATCTCTCTGTGCCTAAGATTCACTGCTTTGACCATGGCTTGGTGGCTGCCTGCTGCCCTCTAGGTGAGAGAACAGTGCCAGAAGAGGAGGTCTTGCACACAGCCAGTGCACAGCCATAACCTACTGCTGGCTCCCCAAGATGTGCTGGAAGAGAAAAACACTCCTTCTCTGGAGTATTATCCTCAAGGAGTAAACCAGGGAGCAGCATTTCATTTCAGTCATGATCTCTACTGCCTGGCAGCTGCATTCCAGAGTGCTGGTCCTGATCAAACAGAGGCTTAACAGAGGCCTTCTCCAGGAACTTCCAGGGCTGAAAAGCAGCCCTACGTCAGGAAACATGGGGAAAAACAGACAGCTGTCCCTGCTCCTGGCCCATGCTGTTTATTGGCGGTGCAGTGGCAACAGCTCCATTTAGAGATGTTTGCTCTGTCTGACTGTGGCAGTGTGATAGGGAAGAGACATCAAGGCCCCTGTCACTCCCCACTGCCACTGTTAGTGCCATGGACAACAGGTGCAAAGGCAGAGACTCGCTCCCATCCTCAGCCTCCACGTGCCTACCTCTTCCATGCTTTCAAGCACATCTGCATTGCTAAAATTTGTCCAGTCCACTCCACCCTAACCTCCACAATAGTATATGGGAAAGGCCCCTCCCCACCTCCTAACCTCTTTGAAAAGCAGAAAGGACCACTCATATTTTGTTCAGTCACTTGCAAAAATGGAGTAAAAGGAAAGGAAGTTGGTCCTGCATGTGGTGCTGGGATTGCATCCCAATCTAGACCCCCTCTGTTCTCCCCTTGGCTCCTCCTCACCCCATCCTCACCAGTTTCTTGAACAATTTCAGGAATAAACCTCTGGCTAATAGCCAGGCTCTCTGACTCAGTGCATGCCTTAATAACAGGTTATCATCCACATTGATCCTACTCCCATTTCTGAGTTCTGGAGAGGAGGCTGCAGCTCTCCTGCAATTCCAAGAGAACAATCCCCATGACAGCCTTCTGGAACCTGTGTACCCCAGTGCATCCTTTAGGACATGCAGAGCTTTCTTGGGATGATGGGGACTCTTGGAAGAGTTGGGGGTTGGTATCTCTTTTCTGCTGTCATGAAGAGGACCAACTTTCTGCATTTTGTATGCCATTTTTAAGCATGGAAAGGAGTGGCTGGATGTGATATTACTTACTTGCTGTGCTGTCCCTTGCCTGCCAGGTAATTCCTGAACTGATGGAGAGCTCTCATTATTGTTCCCCTGGTGATGCTGCACTTGTATCTCAGTAGTCAAAAAGTGCCCTGAGATTTCTTTGAGGTTCTTTTGTGGAGATGCTTCTCAGCACCCCTGTGAAATGAAATTTATTCTAGTGGACAGAAAATTGCTGTAAGATGGAATGCTTGGGGACCTGGATGGATGCTAGGTGCAGTTGTGTTGAAGCCAATGGGATGAGTCCTTTTACACCCAAAGCAGTAAATTTTCAGATATGCTAAAGCTCACACTGGAGAAAAATTTGGAAAATATGACAATCTGGGGAAAGATCCCTGTTTTTTATGACAGGAGCCTTTGATCCTCCCAGTTATGTCAAATGAGTGACTTGGGAAGCAGAGGTTTGGTTACAGTTCTGAAGAGCATGGGATCTGTAACAGTCAAACCAATCACAGGAAAGTGTTAAACTAACTTTCTGCCATCCCGTTGTCAAAAAAGAAGAGAATAAAAAAGGAAATAATCCTTGTTTAAATATCACAAGCAGCAGCTGAGTCAGTGGGAGCTTTAGGCTGGAAATGTCAGGGAGGAATTTAGATTTTCAGAGCAGTCGCTGCTCTGCAATTATCATAAGGCACTTACAAGGACCACTTGTCTCTCGTTGCCCTCAACATGCATCTGCAGGGAGGGGGAGAAGAGAAAAAACACATGGCCCTACTGGAGACAGATAAGGATACCAAACTCCATCCCACTAAAGGCACAAAGCAAATCCCTTCAGGCTATGGTCAGCCTTCTGCTGCTGTTCAGGTCAAACGTAGGTAGGGAAGAAGGGAATGGGGAGGTGGGGAAGGCATACCCACAGGAGAGGCAGGGAAGCAATATGGGAAAGAAGAGAAAATCATATCCTGCCTCCCCCATAAATGTATTTATTTGCTTCTTGTGATGTTTCAGAAGTAGGAATGAGACAAGAGGCAGAACAATTAAGATCCAGGGAGTTATTAACCTCTTTTCTAGAGTGCTTTTCCTCCCAGGCCATCCCACCTCATTGCCATCCTGATGTAAATTAAATAAGTGAAAGTACTATTAAACCTCCTGATGCAGGCACTGCTAGCACGAATAGGGAAAGGGGAAAGGATGAGCACTCAAACCACATAATTTCTACCACATTAAGTGACACAGAGAAATGAATTTTCCTAGCTGGTACACAGGGAAAGACCAAAGACTTCCCATGCAGGGATGATGTATTCTTACCTGTCTTTTCTCATGAAAAATGCGAGGCTTCCAAGACCAGTCTTGGCCAGGTGCAAGGTGGAAGGGCCTCAGCTATACAGTCTTGGGAGGAGTCTACTTTGCCTTCCTGGGGCTTCCTAGCTGGAGACTGTAGGTAGCCCTGTCCAAGTTTTGTGCCTTGTGGGTCATCACAGCCAGATCTTCTGCTCAACATGTGGGCTGTCCATCTCCATTAATCTTACGCTGTCCTATCTCAGACACAGCCTTCAAGTGAGGTGCCTGTTCTGGTTAGGACTGGTTAGGACATGGCATTCCCAATGCCCATTTGGCTTGCTTGCCATCACCATTAAAAATATTTGTCCTACTGCTGACTTGAACTTTTCTTCTTTACCTGACTTTCAGCTATTGATCTTTTTGTTCTCTTCTCCACTAAGACCTGTATGACTCTAAAGAGCCATAGGGGTCTGTATGTGTAACCAACAGTCCCACCATTTGGGAGGATAGGAAAAATAATCTCCTAGATGCTTTTACATAGCGTCATCCCAGCAGCTTAATGGCAGAAGTATGAAGTCAGGCTTATTGTTCCAGTAGAGATCCAGACTCTTTTGTTTCTTTACTTTCCATGACTGTGAAATAATAAAACATTGTTGATACACCTTGAAGATCCAGAGGAGAAGCACAGGGCTTTGATGAGTCATCCTCTTAATCCTGCTGGAATGAACCTTGCCATGGGTGTTACATTTACATTCATCCTCCGAAAAGGAGAGGAAAATATTTTCTCATCCTCTTTTTCGTGTATTTATTTACTTGATGACTACCTGTTAGGAATAACAGATGAGATCCTGAGCAGGTGTGAATCCATAGGAAAGCACTGACTTCACTGTGAAATTATGGTGATAATTTCCAGTAGAGAATTTATTGTGTCTTCGTAATAAATCTCATCTGTTTTATGCTGAATGCAAAATATCCTTCTGTGTATAAACAGAACAATGAATAAACTTTTGTATGAAGTCAATATGGTGACATTTTCATAGGTCTGAGACCCTTTGTGTGACACGTAATGCTAAAATCACATCAGACCTTTTGTTTGACAGGTGGATGTTTTTTATCTTCCAGTGCCTGAGGAGAGAGGGAGCTGACTGGGTAAGAAGTGGACAATTTGCTGTTCACATGGAAGTAGCACTGAGCTGCATTTTGCTGGTCCACCTCACTGACCTGGAGCTGTTGTTACAGAAAACGAGAAAAGGAATAAGAGGAGGGGAAGGAAGATGTATCTATGTCAAAGAAGTTAAATGTTCATGAAAATGGAGTGAGATGGGCAAATGTTGACAAAGCGCTGATGGAAAACCCTTGTCCTTTGTGCATTTGCTTCCACAGCTAGAACAGCAGGAGTGGGTGGCCAGGAAACTGAGGGGAAAACAGAACTCAGAGGAAGGGGCCTAGAGCAGATATGGGGTCAAAAGCCATCTCAGCCACACTGTGTAGCCTTACAGAGAAGGTCCTAAGTCCCAGGTGACCATGGGCCGAAGCCCTTTAATGTCCCATGTTATCAGCTTTGGCCACACTCAGACCAGTACAACACACATTGAAGGGTTTCTTTCTGAAAGAGCAATGGGAACTTGCTTTGGGACCCTCACCAAGGCTTCTCTTTCTCCTTTCTGATACTGCTTTGAGTTACATTAGTTCTGTCTTAGTCCATGGCGTGGGTGAATGAGCAAGAGAATTAAACCATGCCAGGCACCATGGTCACCAGCTATGAAGAGACTAAGTTACCTAAAACTAGCTTTCAGGAATGAATACAGCAGAATTGGGACTTAATGAACTTGGCAATAAAATGGGGACCTATCCTTAACTTTCTTTTTTCATCTGCAGGAAGAGTTGGAGAACTGAGGTCACTGCAAACCTCTTAGAGCTGGGAATTACAAGGGTCTGGAGGAAAATAAGCAGTAGCAGGAGTCCCTTTTTCACACATATTTAGTAATGCAAAGACCTGATAGACTGTCAGACATCAGGTGAGAGGAATGAAAAGAGGTGAGAGCCAAATATTTCCATTGATTTCTGCATCTCTTGCCCACCATTAACTGGTTCTTCACAGCTGAAGGTCACAGCAATTACCAGCCTGGTGGCAGAATGCAGGAAATGAAGCAGTGAGTCAAATTATTTGCCCACTGCCATGAGCTGAGCTGTCAGAAAGGCAGGCCCTGTTTTCTGTGTTCGTGGTTGGCAATAGAATTAGCAGTGGACATTTGATTCTTCTTGTCATAATGTTTTGGATGTTTCTGGCTGCTCTTTACCTGCGCAATCTTTGTTGTTTAAAAACAAACAAAAAAAAAAATAAAAAGGAAAAAGCAAATTCACTGTCAAGCTCAATGTCCAAGACTTCTGTGCCAGACCTCTGGCACATATTTACTGTTTCTTGAAGGTTTTCCCACCTCTCTGGAATCTTGTAGAATCCTCTTTAATCTTTTGTCATTTCTAAAAAAGATTGCATTTTTTTTTTAAGAAAGCCAACTCCAGGAACTGGGAGTAAAATATTTGGTGTCACAGACATATAAAATCAGGAGTACTGGTAGTGCAGAAAAATCTGTTGCAATACACAGAAATTACCTTTCTGCACACAGATGACATTCCCTGATGATTTTGTTAAAGAAATTGTCCAAAGTTGAAACACAGTGGGCCAGAGGTGACATAAATTAATTTTACAACACCACTAAGTGGCATGTTCCAAGAGGTGTGCATTATATTCTACCACCTGCTCCTGACTCTCTGCTTGCTGCCCACATTTCCAAAGAGAAAATTGCTCCTAAGTGCTTCTCCATTGATCTGAGACAAGATGGCTGTTTTTGATTCTGCAGTGGCAGGTGAATCATCAATAAAATATTTCTGAATTTTTACTCACCTGTTCCACGTCCATTTGCTGAAAGAGAGGGCTGGGTTTGCTTCTGAAAATTCAGGGCTAAATTCTCAGTTCCTGGGAAGATGCTGTTTTCCCCCTCCACCCAGGTAGACTCCATTCCCTTTGAAAATCCTTTCCCCAAACAATTCACTGTTTTTCTGAAAATCAGGTTATTTTCCACGGAAATGTTGGTTGCTGCAAAAATGTCTATTTTCACTGTTGACCAATGAGTGGAGATTCAGTGGGGTTTGAGACAAGATTTAAGCAACGTGAGTACAGAATTTTGTATCTGCTTGTGGAAATGAAAACAGAGTTATGACACCAGCCATCCCCCTGCTTCGAAACTAGGGCAGAAGGACATTTTTGTGGGTTACAGGAATATTCTCAGATTTAGCTAAAGGCTAATCTGGCCTTCTGAAATGTGAAATCTCTGTCATGGATGTTTGCAATCAGCTGCTGAGGGTATTGGCCTTGCTCCTTAAGCCATTGGTTTGCATCTGTGGAACAGATCTCTCCTGCAAACTACATTGTGGAAAGGTACTGGCACCCACTGAGGCAAAAAGTCATTGTAGGAGGTTGCATAGCCCTACTCCATCATCTCCAGGAAAGTGCATGTTTTGCGCTTTCTTTTTTTTTTTTTTGGTAACAGCCAATTTTGCCTTGGAAGAACAACCCTGCACGGAGACCCATCATGTCCCAGAAGCTGCCTCTGCAGTGGAGGAAATGGCAGAGCTTTTCTCCCAGGGTGGCACAAAGCATTTCCCTGCCCTGACTGCAGAATTGGCACAACTCTGCTGCTTGTAGCCCCCCTTCCACAGGGCTCATCCTTGATGGGAGAGCATGACCACAGAGGTCCATGTTTTCTAGATAATAGGAGGCTGCGAAATTAAGAGAGAGGCAAGGATTTTAATTACCTCCTGTATTTTTTCCCCTCCTCATGCTGGCCCAGTCTTAGGGAGGATGCAATGATGTGGAGGCTTGAGGTGTCATTATGGGTTATTAAACTCCTTAGTGGCACTTGGGGATGTTGAATGGAGCTGTGAAGGGAGAAGAGGAAAAAACATCTCTTGATGGAGTTGCCTCACGCCGTTAGAATTGCTTCAAAATTACGGCAGACTATAATTATTCATGCTTTGGAGGGGAAGAGGGAGAGAGAGGGTGAGTGGAAGAAAGAGCAGTGAGGCCGCTTCCACAGGACTAGCAGTACTTTACACCTCAGTGCCATTCCTGGGTTGTTTTTGGGTCTGCTTCACCCTTGAGAGAAGCACAGTCAGAACATCCCAGTTTATGGACTTTTCTGTCTGAGGGCTAGTGCAGTGAAACAGTGTCCAACTGTGTTTGCTATGGCTGCTTTATGTCAGATTAATCCCTTAAAACACACAGCTGGATACACATGGCACCCACACACATTCAAGGATGGTCATGTGGTTGGAGTATGAGAAACAAAGCCATGATGAAGACCCATCCATCTGTCGTATTTCCTCTGTAAATGTTCCTAAAGGCTCCTCTTTACTATTAGCAAATCTGGTAATTAGTCAAACATGACAAAAGCTGAGACAAACCTGTCTTGGTTTAACCAAATAGGCTTACACTCCCCCAAAAGCCATGTGTGATATCAGCAGAACTTAAACATGGACCCAGGTACATGATTTATAGAGATGCAAACACGCGAAGAGTTGAAAAATTCCAAGCTATGGCTAGTTTCCAAAAAGATAAGAATTTGCCTGTGAAGGACATGGGTGGAAAATACGTTGAACAGATTTGCACTGGACTACCTGGGAAAAAGTAATGCCTGTCCTTTTGCAGCTATGCTGATAATTTCTCTGAAGGGCATCCACTCACCTTGCTGCCCAGAAGGAGAAACCTGCTGGGTTTCTCCCAGCTTCCATCCTCTGTCAGCTCCTACAGGACAGGAGAACCAACCTGATTTTCCACTCCTATGAGAGAGAGGAACTCTTACCATGGCAATCCCCTCATGTCAACCTGGATGTTTTGCCCTTGGTTGCATGGAAAGCAGAACTTTGGCTCCATGCTGGACAGCATTTCCACACAATGCAGGTCTCTCATCACCATACAGGGGTGGGATGGGCAGATTAGCTGGGTTTAAAGAAGAGAGATGTATGCCTAATTCACCAACAGCAGGAAGACAAGGGACTAAAAATCAAGGACTTTGGGATGAGATAACTAAGTAGAAGGACTGATGATCTTAAATAAAGTACTGAATTTTACAAGGGAAGTAACAACATGTGATGAGACAAAAGCAAAACAGAAAATATATTCAAAGAAATTCCTTCTAGTCATACAATAATCTTGAAAACTTGTCTGATATTGTCGGCACATTTTAAAGCTTCTGCTTGTCAGAAGAGTTTTCATATGTGATCTTTGAATAGGTTACAGCTTGCAGGAAGGCTGAGTGGCTCATTCTGTTCCCTTATTTATTATTTTGCCAATTCTCTCAATTCTTTATATGAACTGACATTTTAAGGCTATCGTCTTAGCAAATTTATTACAGATTTGGATAACTGGAACTTGCTGTGATGGCCGATTTTAGGTTTATCATCACTGGCAAATACTTCTTTAAAGAGACCTTTAAACTAAGTCAGTTTCTAAAATAATAGGTCTCGCAAAACTATTTCTTTTTCTGACTTTAGGGTAAGAAAACAGCATGAGGGAAAAGAGATTAAATTAATCAATTAATTTAAATTTTGTCTTTGTTCTTAAATTTAACTGAAAACATCAAATGACGAATTTTGTAATTCCATACTCTATATGCTATTCTAAAGGTAGTGCAAGCCAGAATAATTCACCCACAGTTAAAACTTGATTGGGTAAATATACTCAAATTCAATTCTTGTAACTCTCCTCCTACTTGAGTCCCTTTTTCCTTTCCAAATGAAATCCCAGTGAAACTGGCCCAATCTTGGCAACGCCCTTCATTGACAGTGCTTATCTTTAAAAGTGTATTACACTAGAAAAGCTCTGATAGTTTTAGCTAAACATTTCTGGAAAACTTAGCCTAACTTCAACTTTTCACCCTTAATACATTTGCAGCTTCATCCTGGACTGTGAACAAGAGCTGTGTCCTTTGCCCTCTTTATATGTCAACTTCACTGGCATTAATGGAGTTACAGAACACCCACTGAGGTCTTTTTGCTGGTGTCTACCAGGAAAGATACCTGAGTTTTATTTTTATGGCCTCTTTTGGAGTGGGTATTTTTCCTCACAGTCTTCAGAGCCATGTTCCCAACATCCCAGCTAGTCAAGCAATGCCAAAAAAATCAACAATAGTATTTTTAGCCCCCAGTAAGACAGTCCCCAAAGCCACCCCAGGAGGTAGGAGGTTACCGAGCCTGCAGTGCTGCTCCTTGACTGGCTTCTGGGCAGTGGAGTATCTTGGAACCCGCCTCCAAAGTATCTTCCAAGAAAATCTTGCAACCCCAGGCAGCATTACCCTCTGTCAGTTTGGTGGGGTTTTATCTTGTGTTTTGAGCATCCAGGGTTTAGAAGAGAGCAAATAGACAGTTTAGGAGACTCAGAGGGGATAAGGGATGAAATTAAAGCAAAAGCTGTTTTCAGAGTGTGAGGTGATACCACATGGGTATCAGAGGCTGGGGATAGAGGAGCCCCAATGGCTGTTTAACTCCTTCCTCTGGTTTCTACTGTACTGAACAGCCGAGTGCCCTCAGCACCTGAAATAAGAAAAAATACTCCGCATGACTTAAAATCAGTTTTGTCTCACTGCTGCACCAATCTTTAGCTGCTGCCAATTGCTTACTTCATCTTCAGCTCCTACCAATAAGCTTCCCAAGCTGCCTTGGTGGGGCTGGCAGTGTTGGTCATACTGCCTCTCCCTGGTGTTTGGCAAACATCAACAGCTTTGCATCCTCAAGGAAGTCAGTGGGTTGTTGGTCTTCCAGAGCTTTTGGCACTGCAAAAGTCACCAGCAGGTTGGGATGAAATCAGCTGTCCTGCTGTGTGCAGGATGAGTCCCTAACCCTAACAGATGTCAATGCTGTGGTCAGCAAGGTTATGGGTGAGCTCATGGGCAGTCATCTGGTGAAAGGCCACTAGCTTCCCTGCCCCAGGGATTTGTGCCAACCAGGCCTGTCACCAGGATGGTGGTGGCTTGCACGAAACATGCATTTTTTTGGGGTGCTACAGCTGCTGCAAGCCTAATCAGAGAAAAATGCCAGTTTTACTCACAGCAAAGCAGAGACCCGGGGATGGGTCTGACCTGTCACTCACTGTCACAGCCCCAGGTGTACTCAGGTGTTCAGTCTCTTAGGAATTACTGCAAGAGGAGCAAAGCACTTAGGAAGGCAGGACTGAGAGGGGTTTTTCAGGTTATTTCCTCTAAAGCCTTTTTCATTTCTGGGGACTCAGATTCTGCCCTCCTGCTGTCAGAGCGACATGGCCAAATCAAGCTCTGAGGTGGTAGGGGAGCCCTGGAAGGCATGGCATTGTCAGTAGCCAGGCATCAGGAGGTGCAGACATGAGAACAGCATCCAGTCCCACAGCTGCCTTGGGGGAATCAGTGTTATTTTCCTATTACTTTACTGCCTCCATGACAAGGCAAACAAGGGGGGAAAAAAGGCTGTAGAGGGATAAATCTCTCCCTTTTATTTCATCCTTTCACAGAACAAAAACCTTTCATGCAGCTCCTAAGCTGGGGAAGCAAATGTGTCGGACTGAAAGATGTAATGAGAATGAACTCCATCCAGAAGTGGGGGGGGAGGGGGGAGTAGGGGGGGGGGAGGAGTGGAGGGATAAATTAGAGTAGAAATCTTTTGAATGCAGGCAAACAGGTGGGGGATTGTCTGGTCTGTGAAGGCAGGGTATCTGCAATCTTTGTAGCGATTAGATTTAATGGGACAGACACGTTTCTCTCCTTCACATCCCCTCCTCCTCTCAGCCTGAGGGGGAGAAAGGAGGGAGGTGGTGATGGGGAGGTGGCAGGGGAAAAGAAGATTTGAAAGAGTCTTTGACGTCAGCCCTGCCCTATAAAAAGCTGGCAAGGAGCTGGAAAGCAGACGGCAGATCTCGTGGAAGAGCAAAGATGCCAACCCCGAACATCTCCACTTCTGCAGCCAAAGGCTTCCGCAGGGCGGTGTCGGAGCTGGACTCCAAGCAAGCCGAGGCCATCATGGTAAGACAACCCTACCCCACTCCTTTCCCTTCCCCTCCAAAAACCACAGCCTCTTTCAGAGTTGTGGGCAGAGGCAGGCAGGGATAGATGGACCAACACTGTGTTTATGGGACTTCCCTGACATGGGCGCGTCCAGGCTCGAGGCTGGCAAAGGGAAATTACTCCAACAGTTCTCTCTACATACTGATACATGTGAAATGAAGGCATTTAAGGGGGTGAAAACTTGAAGTAATGAAATCACCTCAACCAAAAGTAAGATGAATCACCCACAGAATCTAAGGCAAGAATAGCAAGTAATGTCCCTGTGAAAGGCAATTTGAAGATCTTACTAATTTCCAGATTTCAAGGCATTAAACTGCAGAGATTTCACCTGTTCTAGCATAATAAAAAAAGTGGGGCTGTTGTTTCAGACAGCACACAAGACACAGACAGTTTAATTAGTTTGTTCATGGCTGCTCTATCCAGTTTATCTCGCAGAACATTCTTCCCCCATTTTTTTCCCAGTTTTCCTTGATGTATTCTCAGCCATATGTTTAGCCTAGGGAAAACTTCTGCACACACCTGATCTGGATGTGTCAGGGAAGCGAGGAGAAAAGTTTCCCCTCAGCTGTCAAGTTTCTTTAGAAAGCCAAGCCTGGCCAACACATTGGACTGGCTGTAGGGAAAGGGACATTTCACCTCCTAACCTCAAAGCCTTGGCAAGGTAGGATGAGCTTGAAGACTCCCAGTATTGGACAGTCCTGTGGGGCAAAGATGCAGACAGGCTGCAGGTGACAATGCAGGAGCCAGAGCAGCCAGTGGCAATGGGTGCACCAGGAGCAGACACCTTTGGGATGCTTGGCAGGAGGGAACTTAGGACTAGAGATGGGTTAGGTAGCAGATGAGTTTGGCAGATATCTGCAGTGTCACTCCAGCAGGACACTTGTAGAGGTCCCCATTTCCCTCCCTTATATCTGCTGCCTTTGTCGCCCACTCTCCTCTTGACCCTGTGCAATGTACTGCCTCACTAAAATCAACCACTACATTGGCAGAAAGGTGTTTTGGAGAGTAGTGTTTGCTGAAAAGGAAGGAAAATATTTAGGAAACAAGGATTTCTCTAATAAATGGAAGTCAGAGAAAGCTTTCCTCTTATGCAGTCCTTTTCATCCCAGCAAAATAATGAACACTCGAGTTGCCCTTGAAAACCTGATATTTTCCAGGCAACTTGTAAAATTGGTATTTGAGATGCTCACTGTCTGGACAAATGAAGAGTGTTTGGTTATTACATCCTCTGGCATACTGCTCTGTGTTTCATGAAAAAATGGGCCACTGAACATAGCCAGGAGAGTTCAGGTTCAACAGGTGGGCTGACAAGAGTAGAGCAACCTGCTTTAGGTGAGTGTCTACTCCAACCTGGAAGGTATATAAGACCTTAGCCTGTGCTTGTTTCCCTACTTTGAATTAAAATCTTCAGAAAAAGGAAAACCACTAAAATTAAAACCTTGCCCTGTGAGGATCACTCTCAGAATTGGGCGCATGAAAAGTTTTTCTCTTTGCTCTCACCTAGCACATGAGATCTCCACAGCCCTATCACTTATTTTGCTGGCTTCTATCAGGCAGGAGGCATGAATCCGCATTCATATGTGACATCGCATGTCCTTGGCCCTCGGGTTGTCAGTGTGCCCGTAGGGCATCCACCACACAGCCCTCACCCATATTCAGGTCTGAGGTGTTCCCTTGCCAGGGGAAACTGCAAACTGGGGGGGGAAATCCAGACCTTTGCAAACCCAGAACTAACTCATCTACAGCAGCAGGTATTTTACATGTCGGCTGGGCCCGCCCAAAGTCAAACTCCGTGGAAAAATCTTTGGTTGCCTATTAAGTTTTTCTGATGCTAATAATTTTTTCAAGAAACCCTGGGACTGTAGCTGGGGCAGAGTTTGGTTACAGAATCAGGCAGGAGGCAGCCATTGGAGCCAAACCATCAGGGAAGAGTACCCAGGGAAGCAGGGGTGGCACATTAAAGGTGCCCAATCTTTACAATCCTTCCTGATCCTGCAAATAATGAGTCGGGGGGAAAAGGCAATAAAATAGCTCAGAACACAGTATTTTTAATGACAATATGCAAGTTGGGCACTCTGAGTTGCAGCAAATTCGAGGAAGGGAAAATGAACACACCCTTCAGAAGAGGTGCAAACTGACCTTCAGGAGAGGTGAATGAGTCCCCAGTTAGGCAAATAAATGCTTTGCAAAATCAAACTATAGTTCTCACTTTTGCCAGATATGCGCTCAGGGAGTGAGTCTGCAAGGCAATTCAAAAATACCATATAATGGGGCCTTTGGAAGAAAGGAAGACATTTATCATGAGATCAGTTTGGCTGTTTTATATGCCACATTCTTAATTTCCAGCAAAAGGAGATAATGTCCCCGCGAGCATAAATGTAAGGGGCAGAGTTGAGGAAAGGGCGATGGGGAACATGCATCCAGGCAGCCTCCACCTGGCAGAAGAGGTAGCAGGCAGGCACATCCCTCCAAGCTCTATTCTCCCAAGCAAAATTCAGGCTTAGTTTTTTGGGGTTTTTTGGGTTTTTTTGGTTTTTTGGTTTTTTTGGTTTTTTTTAAAGTTTACACACTTAAACCATGTCATCATCAGCTAAGAGACTTCCAGAACCCCTCCACAGCAACCAAAGCTCTCACTCCTGCCTGCCAGGAGCAACCCAGTCCCAGCACACATTTGACTTCTTCAGTCAGCCCCTCCTGGTGCATTCACCCAAGTCAGGCTTTTTAAACTCCACCCAGCAAGATTTTAACCTGATTTACAGCCTAAATATGGGGGTCTATTTTCCCTTGTCTTCCCTTCTCCAGCCCAAAAATGAAATCCTGCTGCACCTCTGCACCTCAGGGCACAGTGTGATGAAGCACCCTTAGGTAAAGCACTGCTGGCTTGGGATGGCTATGAAGCTCATTTTCTGTGGCTTGCACAGGGCTGTTTACCCTGCTTATTGCAGGCACTTTAAAGTAAGCACCAGCTTAGGTTAAAACGCTGCAGTGATGGAAAACACATGCGTAAAGCTGAGCACATGCTGACAAGATTTTTGAAGTTATGACTGAGATCACTTGTTAGATGTCTGCTCTCTTTGGGCACCAGTTCCACCAATTTAGTCAGGCAGCAGCATACACTTATTTGTTAGAAGGTGTTTTTCTGTGCCCTGAGGAATAAAGGGTGTATCAGCAAATATAATTTTGGAGGGGTATCTTTACTGAAAGAGGACCAGATAGAGGTGCGTGGGCTGGTGCCTCGATGTGATGAGCTTTTGAGGCTGGGTTTAAAATGTCAGCTTTACACCGCTAAAGTATCCAAGGAGATTCTCCCAGGAAAAAAAAAAATTACTGATCGAGGGCTTTGAAAATCAGAGAGAAAATAAACTTAGACAATCAGGCTGTCTTTTTAAAAGGAAAACAATTTTCACAAGGTAGGGAAAGCATTGTTTAGTTAACATGTATCTCTTTTCTAAATATTTTCAGTGTAATCACAAGGAAAACCGCAGCCAGTCTTTCTGTCCTCCCTCTGTGCTGCTCCAGGTTTCTCTTTGCAGGCTCTGGAGGTTTGTCATGTGGTTTGGGTCTTGAACACAGAAAACTGGAACCAGATGTGTTAAAATACCAAGAACAAATAAGTTGGTATATGAGCTATTTGTATAACAAAAGAAACAGCAGTGATTGAAGCAGTTTATAGCTCACCATAAATATAAACAGGTGTCCTAACATGATCTCAGGCACAAAGTTGCGTTTTAGGTTCAATTCCAAGAAATATGCAGGAGTTTGTTGAGACAAAACAAATCTGCAGATAAGTGGGAGAAATTTATTTTCTGGGGTATATGTTTGTGGTTTCAATTACACTTCAGTGGATAAGCATCCACTTATCAAAAGTGAACGTCATATTGGATCCTGGGAGCCATTTTGCTAAGCTGCCCTGCTAATACACATGCAAACAGTTCATGTTTCCTGGCCAGGCCACAGTTGTAGGCTTCACCTGTCCCTCACAAAGGATCTGTTTTCAGATGGCTTCAGGTTTATCTGACGTCTCTTCACTTGAGTTCATCAGACACCTGAAAACCATGTAAGATTGTTGCTGGTTTTTGGAGGTTATTGAAAACTGTTACTATGGGAGGTGAGGGGAGAAGCCCACTCTCCAGTTATGCTAAAAAGATATTTTACTCAGTTTTTTTCCAAAATCCCACATTTCTGAAAGTTCAATTTTAAAATCTCAGTACTCATGAGTAGATCTTCCTCTACAAAGCCAGGCAAGTCAGCCCAGATTTTCCCTGCTACCTCTGCTGAGACATTCCAGGCACATCTCCTCCAGCTACGTGGAATGCCTCTGATCACCTACACCTCTGTGAGCAATGATATTTGTTTCTGTCCTGCCATCAGTCTCCACGGTTCATTGGGAGACGACAGAGCCTCATTGAAGATGCCAGGAAGGAAAGAGAGGCTGCAGCTGCAGCCACTGATGCTGCAGAGTCTTCAGAGACCATTGTTTTCGAGGAGAAGGATGGGAGGGCCATGCTAAACCTCTTCTTCATGCTCAAAGGAGCCAAGACTTCACCACTGTCCCGTGTCCTTAAGGTATTTGAGGTGAGTACCAAACCTGTCACGTGGTTCTCGAGGAACACACTTCAGGCTTCATGACTGGGCTCTGAGAAGCACCACTTGAGTGTAATAAAGAAGACTCAGACTGGGTCTGCTTACTCCCAATTATCAGTTTATTGTCTGACATCCCCAAAGTCGTCCTTTGTCCACGCCCCAGTGTGTCCTCACTTGCCATCGCTAAGAAGGAGGCATACCTCTGTCTCACAGTACTGTTAAGCTCTGGCCTTAATTTTGCTTAATTATTTTCAGTTTCACATTCCAGTCCCCAACATTATGGCTTGTGGTGCATTCTGACAGCTCCGTTTCAGGCAGAGGGCTCTGATCCCACACTCAAAGCAATCTGAGCCCTGCCTGTCTAGAACCAAACTCTCCTCACTTATGGGTCATTACCACACTGGTCCTCAGTCAGATAGTTACAGAAACAACTTTGTCATGGGTGTAAAATTGGTGTATTGGTTTCAAAATTACCTCTCTACTTCAAGGATTGTTCTGACTCACATGTTAAAGGTTCTGTTGGTTCCCCTCAGAGATGCATTCTGTGTATACCAGGAAAACTGGTAACTGAGCTTTTTCCTCCTAGACAGCAATATAAATGTTGCATTATATAGGATCTCAGTGCCATGAATGGAAAGACTGAGATAAGTGCTGCCTATTTAATTCAAGCATGACAGCTTGCATTCATGTACGTATTTTCTTCCAGAATGATTCAGAAGTGTTTTGCAAACTGGGGTTCTGAGATGCATTTTATCTATGGCAGTTTAATTTCATTGACTTCAGCAGTGAGAAGAGAGGACAATTTGTTCCTTGTAATCAGTCACGTGGCTTGCAAGGGGCTTCTGGAAGTCTCTAGTCCAACCTCCTGCTCAGAGGAGGTTTATTCACAGCAGGTTGTTTGGGGCTATGTATGCTATAGAGAAAACCCACTACTTAAAAAACTGTAAACATACAAAAGTTGTGTCTGAGGGATAAATATTTCCCTGAAATTGTAAGGAATTCTGGTTATACATTGCTCATTGAGTATTACCTCTGATATTCTAATGAAAAAACTTTCAGATCTTCAACAATTACAAAATGTTTGCCTCTCCTCTAAGAGGACTGTTGCAAGAAAAGCTGTTTTCTGGGCATGTATGGCTCTTGTCTCAAGACTGAAAGAACCTCTATGACAAACTTTTCAGACAAAACCCATGTGTTGCCATGATTGGGGTCTCCTTCCCAGAAGCACACAGATGCCAGATAAAACATGACAAATCGATCAGTATAACATTCAACAGGCTGTTCAGTGGGTATGAAGCAGATGTGTAAGCTCTCGCACTTGGTAGATTTTATTTTGTACTGCATTTAAACTCTGTAATTTAAACAATTTTCAAAACATCAAACAAGAAGCTGCGGCGGGTTATGTCCAAATATTGGTTTTTTCTTCCTTGAGCAAAAAACAGCTCTTTGAGCTTGTCACAGAGAGAGCTTTAAATATAATAAAAAGACAAGCTTTAAATATAATAAAAAGACAAGCATGTCAAGTACCAACAGAGGAAGATTCATTTCCCAGATCCCTCTGGCAATGCAGGTACAAGATATGAAAGCAGACGGGCATAATAACATTTGCCTCATCATGAACCAGGCTGCAGGGAAGCTGATTTCACTCTTCTGTATGTGTTGCATGCAGCTGAAGCATAGGTAATGCAATCACGGCTGTCAGATTAATGCAAAGGTATTGATTGTCGAGGGGACAATGTAATAGTGAAATTGGTAGGTACATTAAAAATAGCCATCCCAAATTTAATTTACCTGTGGCATCGCATCTGTTCCTTCTCATCTTTTTGCCTCTGATTAACAAAAGAAATCACGTCCCTTCCTCTATCAAAAGTCTTGCGGGAACTTTGGGAAGGTTGGATCATTGCCTAGGGCTTTGGGTTTGTACTGCCAGTTTTCACTGAGCTAAAGAAAATACCCACAAATCCACCAGGGCCAGTTGGAAGACATAATTTTGTCTCAGCTCCGACAGCGAGCCCAAAAGGCATCAGTGCTGGTAGCGAACCCAGCCGAGGGGTGATGCAGGTGGGCCTCTGCCGCACTGGAGTTCAGCACCACGGCCAGCGCGGCGCCGCCGGCCCACCCGGGCAGCCCCCGC
>JAHLSL010012544.1:0-18905 GCA_025920805.1 Petroica traversi
GGGGGGGGGAGGGGGGGAAGGGGGGGAGGGAGGGAGGGAGGAAGGAATTCCAGAAGGAAGGAATTCCAGAAAGAAGGAAGGAATTCCAGAAGGAAGGAAGGAATTCCAGAAGGAAGGAAGGAAAGAAGGAAGGAAGCTGTTCCTAAAGGAAGGAATTCCAGAAGGAAGGAATTCTGGAATGATGGAAGGAATTTCAGAAGGAATTCCGGAAGGAAAGAAGGAAGGAATTCCAGAAGGAAGGAATTCCAGAAAGAAGGAATTCCAGAAGGAATTCCAGAAGGAAGGAAGAAATCCCAAAAGGAAGGAATTCCAAAGGAATTCCAGAAGGAACGAATTCCAGAATTCCGGAATTCTGGAAGGAAGGACTTGGTGAAGCCTGGACACCCAGCCAATGTCAGAGGGCAAGCAGCCAATCCAGATGGGGTGAAGAGCAGAGGAGCAGGCAGGGACAAGGAGGGCAGGGGCGGGTGGGAGGCGGTGCTGTAAGGTCCGGGAGTGGGGCAGGGTCGGCCTGGAGCCGATGGTGGGGTTGGGGGGCCAAGGAAGTGCGGCCATACAAGGTCCCTTTCCACTGTGGTGGAGAGTGCCCTGCTGGGATCGCTCAGCGTGGAGATTTCAGCGTTTTTGGGGGTGCCCGTGGGTGCAGCACTGGCGGTGGTTGGGGCAGGCAGTGCTCCCAGGGGTCAGGCAGGGCATGAGGGAGGTGCAGGGGTGGCCGTGGGGTGAATGCAGGTGGCTGGGCTTTATGGCATGAGTTTGCCGAGGCTGAGATTCCTGGCTGAGATGAAGCGCAGGTTCGGGGCTGTAGCAGTACAAGAGTGGAGATGGCCTCGACCAGCGACTTGAAGATTCTGCCGGGTTTTTTGGGGGCAGGGGTTTCAGCGGAGCTTGCTCTACACCCCCCACCTCCATCCCGCTCCGGGTCTGGTGGCGGCAAGGCAGTGACTGTAGGAAAGGGGCACTCCCGAAAGGGACATTTCTGGGTCAGGAGTAGACAGAAAGAGCGACAAAGTGTCTGGTACTGGGCTTTTGGCCTCAAAGTGCCAAAGCCAGGCTTTGCAGGGAGCCGGGGGGTGGCACGGCCTTGCTCGGGGTCGGTCTCACCTGGTACAGGGAGTTGCAGCATGTGGGGAACAAATCCCTGCTGGCCTCTGCCCCTGGGGCTTCCCCTGGGAACAGCCCTGCCCCGGTGTCACCTGCACACCTGAGGACTCCGGGTGGGAATTACACACCACGGCTCTGGCTGGCATGGGGAGAGAAGGGGCCATGGGACTGTCTGCATGCTGTCCCTCCAGCCTCTCCTGCAGCTGCTAGGGAGGCAGGAGCTCCCAGCCACCCACTCCAGCAGCCACGGGGCCTCTGGGCCACTGTGCAGGTGCCTGGAAGCCAGGGGCCTTTGTGACACATGGGGCCACATGGAACCCACAGTGCCTTGTGACCCCATGGAACCCAGGAGACCCTGGTGTCACTGTGAACTTCAGGAAGCCCTGCTCCACTGTGACAACAGGGAATCCCAGGGAACCCTGGAGACCATGGTGACACTAGAGAACCTCATGGAAGTGAAGGGACCCTTGTGATACTGCAGAGCCTGGTGGAACCAAGGGGGCGTAGTGACCCTGTGGGGCCTTTTGGAGTCCAGGAGACCCTGTATGGCAGCCCACGGAATCATTACTCCTACCAGGAACCTGCTCCAGGCCTCTACATGTGCAGCCTGGATCCTGCTCTGACATCTGCTTCCCATGGTCTCATGGCTTCCCTTTGGAATTGCTCTGCTCCAGGAAGGCATCCTGCACAGGTTACAGTTGGATTTTATGCTCCCTCATGGAGTGCAGGTGGACAATAAAGCCTGAGCCAGCTCCTGCTGGCCTGTGTTGGCCTTTGTCATTGGGGCAGGGAAAATTTGGGACGCACGAGGTGAATGACAGTGGCTGCGGTTTTTCTAGCGACTTTGGGGGCGCTGTAGCCTCTTGGCTGAGATGATGTGTAGGTTGGGATTTTAGCAGTACAATAGAAAGATTTCCTAGAGGACAGACTTGAATATTCTGCTGGGTTTTGTGTGCAGAGGTTGATCCGGCGCTTCTTCCCTCCACACCATGTATAGTCCCTGTCTTGCAGTGACTGTAGGAAAGGGGCACCTGACCTTGGGCATTTCTTTGTCAGTTAGACATAAAGAGAGGCAAACTGTCTGGGAATTGGGTTTTGGCCTCAAAGCCCCTAAAGCTAGGGATTGCAGGGAACTGTGGGGTGGCAGGACCCTGACAATTCCTGGGAACACTAACTTCACAGAAAATGTTGGTCCCACCTGGCACATGGAGCTGCAGCATGTGGGGAGTGAATCCTTCCTGGCCTCCATCCCCATGGGCTCCTCCAGGAACCAGTTCTGACCCACCTGTGACACTTGGTGTCACCTGCACATGTCAGGGCTTGGGGGGTTTATCACCAAGCATGTGGCAGGGACAAGGGCAGGGAGAGGGACATGGGTGGGGGGCTGGGCTGAGTGTGGGGACAGAAGGGGCCATGGCTGCACGCTGCATCTGAGGCTCTCTTCCAGGTGGTGAGGGGGTAGTGATGCCATGATGATTGTTTTGCCTTTTCTTTTATATACCTCTCATATACCTTTTATATAGCTTTTATGTCTCCTCAGTGCTCTTAGCATTCATGCTTGTAATTCCTTAAGTCCGATAACTTAGCATAGTCCTGGTATTCTGTTAAACTAGGAAACCAGACATCTTAAGGCCTCACAGTTGGAGGCCAGAAAGCCATATGGTGTCCTAAGAAACCAAGGTCCTCTCTAGAACACATCCTGTAAACTAAGATTAGGCCCATTCAGGAAGGAATTCCTTGAGATGGGGGGATATCATGCTAAAAATTCAAGCCTCTCATTGGGGAATCTTTATTAGATATACAAATTTGCAAGGTCTATAAAATTGTATATGCGATCTATCATGTGTATACATTTCAGTGCTTTCCACCTTGGTGAAGTGGTGAACCATAAGGATCCTTATTAAATACCCTTTTTTACCCGAGGTAAAAACCCTTTTCCCCTTAACTGTGTCTGGCTCCTAATTTTAAGATCAAGAAAAGGCATGAGACACCTGCTTCTGCAGCCAAGGGGCCCCGGGGACACTGCAGGACTCCTAGAAGCCAGAGGCTATTGTGACTCTCCAGAACCTCAGGTAATTGAGGGTCCATTGTGCGCCTCTTGAAACCAAGAAGACCATTGGGATCAGATGGAAGCTCTGATCCCAATGGAACTAAGAAGCCATTGTGACACAGTGAGGCCTCGTGGAACCAGGGAGACCATTGTGACACTAAGAAACCTCTTAGAACCAAGGTGCCATAGTGCCAGTCATGTGAAAAGGAGAAGTTCCCTTGACCCTTAGCGTGGGGAGATTTACTCAACCCTTAGTTTTGAATATGTCTGTCAGTGCCCCAGGAAAGCCAAGACCCTTGTGCCAAACCAGTCTGTGAGCATCCTCTTAGAGGAATCCTTCACTGAGCATCCTGCTGGTTTGGGGGGCTGTTTGACTGACTTAGGGAAACACCAACAGCACAAAGGAGATGCCTCAGCAGCTCTTGCCTTTTATTAGAGTGTATTCCTTGCTGCCAGTGACTGCCAGCACCTGGAAAGGACTCACACTGACAGTTTATCGAATAACACCCTTTATTAATATAGGTTCAAGGATTGTCAGTGATAGTATCTGACTGTAAAATGTACTCAAAGGAATACAGAGACAAGCTCTAATCCCCAATAAAATAATCAGTGTGCATAAAGTATGATTTTTACCTAATAAGCGTCCCTATAGGGAAGAAGACAGGTTCAGCCCCTTGCCTGATCCCAGAAGTTATCATGGAGAATTGTTCTCCCATTCTCAACTTACTTTGATACTATTTCTTTCTGTTGAGGTGGAGTTTGAATGACTTGAGTCATATATCCCTTTGTTACTGATGGGTGTAAAGTTCTTTCAATTTGCTTTTAAAGATACAGACAAAAAGAATGTAGAGCTCATGCCCAGTGAGGGGTGGTTGTACCTTGGGAGTGGGTAATTTTGGGATGGAGGTGTGCGTTAATATTACTGTTCTAGGCTTTCATGAACCAAACTCACCTAAGGAGAGAGATTTCAGCAGAGTTGCTGGCTCAGCATCAGGACATCTTGCCTATCTCCCTTGGCTGACAAGTGTTATGTGCTTTTTCAACTGCAAAGTACCAACAAGTTCCCTTCCCTGCAAGGATTCCCAAAGAGCCCGGCCGTGGTGTCACCGCTCCACCCTTGGTATCTGGGGGGGGGGAATCATTGTGGGGATAGGTTTCAAGTCCTGCCAACTGCATTCCATCTGGGAGGCAGCAACTGTGTTTTTCTGTATAATTTCCATGCTGTCATAACTCTTACAAGAATGCCAATAGAAGTCCTCAGCTCCCACTAATCGTAGTCCCAGTTACCTGTGCACAGGGTCCCCGGTCCTTTTCCCACAGCCCGTTTCATCCATGTGAAATTTTCAGACCGAGTGAAGAGCGGCAGAGCTCTCGGTGCAGCATGTGGTTAAGGAGCAGTGAAGTGCCAGGCCAGAGCCCCTTTGGAACATGATATTTGTGTGTCTCTATGCTCCTGCTGTCCCGCAGCCCTGGGGGCACCAGGAGCCCCCTCAGTGCCGGCGCTGGGGCAGCTCCACCCTTGAGTCCAATCCCCTTAGCAGGTGTGTGTCTGGGGGGGCGGGGGGGGGGAAACATTGTGGGGGTAGGTTTCCAGTCCTGCCAACTGCATTCCAACCAGAGAGCAGATTTATACTGTGTCCTCATTTGAGAGACAGGTATCTGCTCAGGCAGGTAGGAGCCTCCCTTGAAATAGAAAATGTAAACCCTTTCCCTCCAAATTATTATAAATTTGAAATCAAGGGGCTCTCAGGCAGAGATATGCGGAATGGAATAGCAATTCTTTACTAACACGTGAAACAAAGCTAACAAAAAACAAAACTATGGCATAAATCATAAACAGAAGCAGATACCCAGTACCAGCCTGCTCGGCCTCAGCCACTTTTCCCTTTGGTGCAGTTCCAATCACAGCCGGCAGGGGCACTGGTGGCTCCCTGTGGGCAGGCGGGTGCGATGATTCCTCCGCAGCTGCAGGGGGCGCTGCGGCGTGAGCCCAGGTGACACGAGGGAATGGCGGCTGTGCTCAGGGCAGGGAGGGATGGAGGAGAAGCTTTCTTCACAAGCCCTCGGGGCAGCGATGTCGGTGCCACGGCAGGATCCCCGGGAACAGTGAGATGGGACAGTGGAAGGTCCCGGCAGGTGGGGACTGCCAGGCTGCGGCGAGATGGCACAGCAGAAGGTTCCGGCAGGCAGGGGCTTGAGGCTACAACGGAGCAAAGTCTCACAGCAGGGAGCAGGGCATGATAAGCAGGGAAGGACCCAGCAGCTCCTCAGCAGGGCAGGGGGAGGGAGAAAACTCAGGGCAGTGGGGAGAGCAGGTCTGTGCTGGCAGTGCGGGTGGTGCATCCCTTTAGCAAGCAACAGCTCTGACTGTTCTGCTCTGAGATACCCCAGAGAGTAAGGGAGAGCGACAGCTGCCTCGCCTTGGCTTTTTCCAGCCCAAATCTCGCCTTATCTCTGTCCCCTGAGAAGAAGCTTGCCCCTCTCTGGCTTGGCTACATTCTTTTGTTTTCTTAAGTACCCAACCATTAGTTCCTTAGCAACTTATGGGAGAAATAATTCCTTAAGAAAAAAAAAATGGAAGAAATCCAAACTCCAACACAAATATTCAGTCTTTGAGCTTGTAAACTTGGAATCAGTCCCATCAGCCTGCTAGTACCCAAACCTCCATCCTTTGTGCTTGAATACAGGATGGTGCCACATGTGCTTGGTGGGAGATGCCACTATTCCTTAACAGTCAATCAAGGGACTCCAGGAACTCCACTTTGACGTCTCTGTGTTCTGCTGAGTAGGTCAGTCTGGGGATGGTATAAGGTTTCAAAACGTCCATTTTCTGTAATGGTCTTAGTGGTGCCTTATAAATCCATTATAACCAATGTCCTGATTTTACAGACAGTTCCAGTTTAGATACACCAGCCTAAGGGTCAATCTGCAGGCCTGGATATTTCTCAGAACTACCAGGGGCAATCATATTGAGGGGTTTACCATTAACAGTTGATGCTGGACAGTCCTTGTATGCCCCCGACAACATGACATGGGCGCGATTGACTCAAGCAGTTCTGGCATCCATGCTCTTCTTGCCTTCTATCATCAGAAAAGTTCATGCAGAAAAGATAACAAATAGAATGCCCCTTCCAGATTTGACAGCTCCCAACAATGGAGGTTCCCTTTTCCTGGGTTTTCACTCGCTCTGGTCTGGGACCCTGATGGCAAACACCTTCTTAAACCACAGCCCCTTTCCCATTCTGACCACCACCTCCAACAGTGCTTCACTCAGGAGCCCTCCCAAGGCCTTCAGTGCACCCCAGCCCTCTGCAGAAATGCCCTTGCACTGGGGGTTGCCCCCTGGGCTCTGCAGTACCTACCAGTGGTGCTGGTCCCAGTAGCCCAAGGAGTCTTGCCTGTGAGTCTGATGATGCTGAACAAAAAGTCTGCGTTGAACCTGAAAATTTTCACATTTTCACATTTTCACATTTTGTGTAATTTTAGAGTGTGTTAGCCATGGAGTTTCTTCACGTTTCCTGTGTTTCTGGGCAGTTCCCAGGCAGTTTCTGAGACAGATCTCAGGTGCTTTCTGGGCAAGTCCCTGGTTAGGTTCCAGGGTGGTTTTCAGGCAGTTCCTTGGGAATTTTCCGTAGGTTCCTTGATGGGTTTTGAGAGGTACCTGGGGTGGTTTTCCAGGGAGGTTACATGAGTGGGATTCTGGGTGGGTTCCCACACGGATCACAGGCAGTTCCTTGGAGAAGTTCCCAGGTGGATCCTGGGCGGCTCCCAGGACAGGATCCCATGTGGTTCCTGGGCAGGTTCCCAGGTTGTTCCCAGCAGGTTCCCAGGCCATTCCTGTGGCAGTTCATGGGTGATTCCTATGGTTGGTTTCCAGTCTCAGTCGGGTAGCACAGCTGCTCCTGCTGCAGCTCTGTTGCTGCCCCAATCCTGTTTGCCCTCCCAGCATGGCTCCACCTGGCCCAGAGCAACAAACAAAAATCCTGAGTCAATGAATCCAAACTGAAATATACCGAAAATTATCTGTCTGGAGGAGGGTGTGTCTTTGCATATGTGTGTGTTTGTGTCTCTCAAAAGGACAGAAAAAGTAAGGATAAAAAGAACATGGTCAAAAGGCCCAAGAGGACTTAAATTCACCTAAACTCAGAACCTTTAAAATAGTTGATAGTTTAAATTAAACTTAACAATTTAGCAAAGAAACAACACTTAACAGTATTTAACTTAACTGTACTTCACCTTAACAACAGCTAACTTAGATCATCATGTAAACCCAACACCTCAGCAAAGGACCAACAAAGGGTTTACCATAGCACAAAAGGAACCTACAGGCCTAACCTAGAGACAAATCTAAACCACTTCAGAATCCAGGGGAGCCGCCTCTCTCCCACATTCCATGGAGCACATGAACACCTGCACACACACAAGCACACATGGAGGTTGTACAAGGTACCTCTGAAAAATTCCCCTCCAAGGCACTGAAATACCCCCTTCAGATGCCTTGGTGCCTTCTCACCAAAGGGAAAAGGCTGAGGCCTCCAGGAGAGGGGGCACTGGCAGCCCAGGAGCCATCATCCTTCAGGGATCCCCCAAGTGCAGCAAACAGAAGAGTTCCTGGCTCGCAGAGACCCCACTCACAGGGACTTTGCTGCTCACTGCTGCTGCAGCCCAGCACAGCTCCAAGGGGCTCCTTCTGCACCCCTGTTTAGAGGGCCCCAAGGGATGGCCTTGAGTCACAACAAGGTTTCATCCTGGTCCCAGTTCCGATCAGCAGCTTTCTCTGAAAGTGTGAGAAAAAGACTGTGATGCCATTTGGGCAAAAAGAAATTTCAAAGTCTATTAAAAAACAATAAAACAGCAGGAGCTCATTAGGTAGCAGGAATTTCTGGGAGCACACAGTGTTTCTGAGAGCAGCTCCAGAGAAGCTCACCCAGGTGGGGTTTGTTAAGGCTGAGACCTAACCAGCATTTCTGAAATCATGGTGTGGCCTGAAAAAGGGGAGAAGGAGATGCACCACCACAAGCAGTGAGATCACACCAGCTCAAAGGCCCTCCATGCTGACATCCCATGTCATCCTGGAGCTCCTTCATCTTTCAAAGACATCAGAGGTCACAGGCACACACTGGGATTTCAAAGGGACATCCCAGGTATTTCTAAGGGCAAAAGGACCCCTTTGCGCACTGACACTAACTGGGGTTCCATGAGGACACCCCAGGGCTCTCTGTGCTCCTAATGAACAAGCAGAGGAAGGCAGACCCAGGGCCTCCTAACATCCCATCAATCTCCACACTAAGGAGATTGTCACAGGAATGTCACAGGAGCTCACAAGCCATCTACAGTGACATTCCAGGGGGCTCCCTGCTGCTGGAGAGGAGTGATGTCACAGACACCTAAACTTGCCCATGTAGATATTCCAGGAGTGTCCATGTTGCCATACAGCTGTGATCTCATGGGCACTCACAGGGGCTCCATGGGAGATTCCAAGTGTCTCAAAGGCTGCAATAAAACCTTGAGCTCTCGTACTGCCACAGGTGCTCCACAGTAGCATGCCAGAGCTCTCTTCTTTCACAAGAACTCCAAGCTCATTGGGTGGTCCCAGGAGGCCCAGATGCACATCTCAGGAGGCTGCAAGTTGCTCAGAACCCCTGATGCCACAGGCACTCCCAGGGCGTCAGTGCTGACATCCCAGGGCTCTCTATGCTGCTAAAGACATGCAATGGCACAGGCACTTGAAAACCACTTCAAGAATCATGGCAAAGCTCCCAGCAAAGAAAGATTTCCTATCAGAGCCAAATCAGGACAATGTTCCTTGCCAAGCTTCACTTGACTACATACACAATTCTTAAGGACCAGCCAGGAAAAGCAACAAACAAAAATCCAGACTTGGTCAATCCAAAATTAAAAAAAAAAAACCAAAATTATCTGTGTGTGTGTGTGTGTGTGTGTGTGTGTGTGTTTGTGTGTGTGTGTAAAGGATAGAAAGTGTAAGAATCACAAGAATATGGAAAAAACCTTAGCAGCACTTCACTTAACAGCACTTCATTAGCAACATTTAAACCATTTGGTAGAGGCATTTACTTACAGTTCTGAAGTACTTGAAGATTCAGGAGAGCAGCCCTGTCCTGGGTTGGCCATATGACCTATTTGTATCCCCAATCGTCCTCTTGCTTATTCTGGACATTTAGTTCTACAGCTTTAAGTTAGTCCCAGAGAGACAGAGAGAGTGAAAGTGTAGGAAAAAAAAAACACTCGCCATTTGCCTGCAGGAGCCACATCTTGTCACTTAGGCCTTGAGAGAGCGGAGAGGCTACATTCAAGCAGGACTGCAGTTTTTTTTTTTACTCTCTCGGGTGGGTGCAGGAACGGCACACAGCAGAGAGTTTCCTCGGAACTTTCTCGACTTTTTTGCAGGGGGAGACTTTGTTTCTTTTGCTGTGTATTTTTTCCTTTTTCATCTTCCTGGGACTGGCTGGCATCGAGGGGGCCCAAGACACCAAGGCAATCCCCGGGGGGCTCGCCCCCCTCGCTGACTTCTATAGCCGGGCTGGCAATTGGCCCCCCCACTGGAGAACTGAACAGGACTCAGACGGACTCTGAATCTACCATCTCTTCAGAGGAAGGAGAGGTTTCATTGTTTTCATATTATCCAAATTTTTCCTATGCTTGTGAATATTCTATTTGTTAAATAAATAGTTTTTTCCACTTTTCTCTAAAGGAAATTCTTCTCGGACCTGTAGGGGGAGGGGTGATTGGAATCGGCTCTTCCTAGAGGAGACCCCCCCAGAGGTTTCCTCCTAAATATTTGCCCTAAACCAGGACAAGCCCCTCTCCCACACTCCAGACAGGACATTTACACCTGTGCCAAAAGTTCAGAAAAAACCAAAGTTGCCAAGGCTGTTGAAAAATAGGACCAGCAGCACAGTAGGCAGCAGCCCTTTGCTGTGTTTCTCAGAAGCTCTCCAAGAGCTCAGCCAAGCTGCACTTCCTCAAAGCCCAGCCCTGAGCAGCTTTTCTGCCATCATGGTTGGGCTGAAAAAGGGGAGTCAAGGCCAATGCCCCACCACAAACCATGAGAGCACAGCTGAGCACAGGCCCTCCATGCCGACAGCCCATGCCATGCCAGGCCTCCAAATCCTCCTAGCCTTCACAGCTCTTTGCTATTCCCAGGGGCACCATGGGGACAACACAGGGCTCCCTACGTGCCACACAGACCCTCTGCCTCAGGGACCACCTGGCCTTCCAGCCAGAAGACCTCCCAGCTCTCTCTGTGCCCCTAAAGAACACTCAGATCATGGGAAAACACCCAGGGGTGCCATGGGGACATCCCAGGCCTCGGCCACCTACCAAAGCACACGCAGCTCACAGCCTCGCACAGCATGGCACTTGGCACAGTGCTGTCTCTAGGCTGCTCAGGAGCCCTGATGTAACACTGTCTCACAGAGGCTCCACGGGCACATGCAAGGCCTCTCTAGGCCCAGCAGGAGCTCTCTTGTCACACACACTCACACAGCTGCCATTGGGACACGCCAGTGTTCTCTGGGCTCACAGCAACACTCAGCTCACCGGCCATTGCAGGCCTTCCATGGCAACATGCCACATCTCTCCAGGCTTCTCAGGAGCCCTGATGTCAGCGCCTCTCACACAGGCTCCTTGGGGACGTCTGCTTGGGGCTAGACTACAATACAGTCACCTCTGGAAAAGCAGTAGGAAAGCAGTCCTATTCCAGCAGGCCAAGAGAAACTCTCAGCAAGCAGAGCCCCATGCAAGTCAGCACACCAACACTCCTGGCCAACTCTCTCTCTGCATGTGGTGATTGCCACATGGACACCCAAAATCCCTCCGAGGGGCATTTGTGGCTCAGCTTTGGACTCCTGCAAGGTCTTAATACCCCTCACCCTCCCCTGAAAAAAACCCATTCAAGTGATATGCAGAGATATTTGGAGCTTGATTCTGGAATCTGTGAGCTCCAAACACCCCTAACAAAAACCCTGTTGGGAACCACTTGACAGGATGAGGTCTCCCTCCCTGGTGACTTGTGGGATCCAGGGGGGGTGATACTGCCAGGGGTGCTGTGGACTCAGTGGGGGGGATGGCAGAATTTTTAGGTTCTTCTTGTGCTCCTCGTGTTGCTCCTCCTCCTCTCTCCCTCCTTTCTGCTTGTCCTCCTTTCCCAATTCAGACCCCCTTTCTCCACCCCTCAGCCCTTGGGGACTACTGCCCCCAAGACAGATCTCTGAGAGAGGCTTTTTCCACATTCAGGACACTTGTAGAGCCTCTGCCCCATGTGGCTTCTGTGGTGGATGACCAGGTCAGAGCTTTCTCTGAAGCTCTTCCCACCTTTCTCATATTTATCAGACAGTGCGGATCCTCTGGTGGATCGCGGAGAACTCCAGCTGAAAGTCTTTCCACATTTCAAGCACTTGTAGGGTTTCTCCCTGACATGAATCTTCTAAAGGACCTCGGGGTCAGAGCTCTGGCCACAGTCTCTGGCTGCCTTCCTGGCACAGGGTGGGTCTTTCCACCTCAGAGCATCCTGGGCTGGGTTTGGAGGCCCTCCTCATGGAGGATCTTCATGGCTTTTCCTCCCTGTTGGATTCCTGCATTGTAGAACTGCACAAAATGACCTCTTCCATGAGCTTCTGCTGCAGGGATTTGTCCTTCCTGGTCTCTGTCCTCAGCTCGTTTCCTGGGGGATGAAGGAGGGGATGGGATTTGCCTCCGTGCCAGAGGGAAGGAGAAGGAGATCCCCCCAGTGCATCCCCGGCAGGACGGCGTCGGCAGCGGGGTTGTCCTGCAGCCGGGGGCGATGCTGGGTTGGGAGATGGAGCAGGACAGAGGGGGAAAGGGGCACTGACTTCCTCCTCACCTGTCTGGTTGTCGCAGGGCATCTTCCTCTTCCTAACAGCCTTCTCCTCCATCCAGCCAAAGTCTGAAAATAGGAAATCCTAGTTTGGGGAAAACCAAAATGTAAGTGCACTGGCTTTGTATGTCCTGCTGTCCCAAGTCCCTCTCTAGAAGTCACCAGGTGTCTGGTGTCCATAAAAATCTCCAAAAATCAAGAAGGAGTCCAAAATTACTCTCCCAGGCATTCCCTGTTTCCAGTGATCTTAATTTGAGGTTATGGGGGTCCCTCTTCTCAGAACTGCTGGGAGACCCGTGGGTCCTGGGGATCCCCCCCACTCCCGGGTCCTGCTTAGGGATGCTGAGAGGGTTTCAGGGGTCCCAGGGGTCATCCTTCCCTCATTCTGACTCAGGTCCCAGGGGTCCAGGGCCCCTTCTTCAACATTCCCCCACTCCAGGCACTCAGTGCTTCTCCTTCTCCCCACCAACACTTTTAGGGTCGCGGGACAAAGTGCTTGGGGACACGCATGTCACACTGCAGAAGGGGGGACAATATCCCTGGGGACACAGGTGTCCCATCTGAGATGGAGGGGGGGGAATCTCCTTGGGGACATTCATGTTCCCCCCTGGTGTCCCCAAACGCCCCAGGAACACCACAGACTCTGAACTTCCTCTTTGTGGCTCTCCCTGCTCCAATCCCCTCACTGTGGCCATAATTAGCTCTAATTAATTAACAATGCCAATCAATACAGGTGAAGGCATGGATGGCTCCAGGTGAAAGCAGGTGACACTGTGGGGGGGGGACACAGAACCTGGAAAAGGGACCTCATGGTGAGGGAGGGGAATGTCACATGTCACCCTTTCCTCTGTGCCCGGTGACTGATCCCACCAGTCCCATGGAATTTTCTGTCTCCTGTGAGGGGACACCGTCTGATTGTCCCCTCTTTTGGGAACACCCTGGTTTCCAGACCTTGGGGATGTGCCACCATGGTAACCCAAAACAGCCCTCCAGTGTCCTCAAACCCCCAGTGCTCCCCATGGTGTCACCGTGTCCCCACCACCATATCCTGGCACCCCTCCTCGATGTCCCCATGTCCTGCTGCCCCCTCCCTGATGTCCCTCTGACCCCTCCCCCATGTCCCTGTGTCCCTTCCCCTGTGTCCTGACACAACCTCCCCAGTGTCCCCATGTCCCTGTGTCCCCTCCCCCCATCCCAGGCTCCCATGCCCGGTGTCCCCAGTGTCACCTGGATGGTGACAGGGATGATCTTGGCGAGCTGCAGCCTGAGCTTCACAGGCCGCCTCCTGCAGACCTGGTATTTGTCACAGGGACTCACAAAGAAATATATTTGAGGCATTTGAGGTGGCGGGCACAGCTCCAGCTCCTCCCGCTCCTCCTCCTGCTCCTCTGCTGGGACTGGAGCCAGGGCCAGGCCCAGGGTTTCTTCGGCCGTGCTGTACCTGGGGCCACAGCTCAGCAGCTGCTTGGTGTCTGAGGCAACCCAGCAGATCCTGTGTCTCCTTCTCAGTCTGGTGTCACCCTGTCTCAATGTCCTCTATACCCGGTACACAGTGTCCCCAACTCTGTGTACCCCTCAGTCTGGTGTCAGCCCCTGTTCCAGTGTCACCCCCCTGTACCCCCACATGAGCTCCCTCCTGGTCTGCCACCAGATGATCCACACCGGGAAAGTCCCTATGAGTGTGGGGAATGTGGGAAGAGCTTCAGAGACACCTCTGACCTGCTCTGCTACTGGACAGTCCACATTGAAGAGAGGTCCTACAAGTGTCCTGAGTGTGGCAAGAGGTTTCAGAGCAGCTCAGATCTCCTCAAGCATCAGTGCTCGCACCTAGAGGTAAAGCCCTTTGGCTGCCCCAGTTGTGGGAAAGGCTTCAAGCAAAACTCCATCTGCATAACCCACCAGCATGTCCACACCAGGGAGAGGCCCTACAAGTGTCCTACAAGGCTTGGAAAAGCTTCAGCCAGAGCTCTGCCTTGATCCAACACCAACGGAGGCACCAGTAAGGGAAGCCCTACAAGTGCCCCGCATGCAGGGAGAGCTTTGTGCGCTGCTCCAACTCCATCCCACATTGGAGGACCCCCACTGGATGATTCACTGTGACCCTTGTTGGACAGAGACCTGGTGATCCATGGTTCTGGTGATTCATGTTGGGAAGACACCTGGCTGGTTGTCTCCACATCTTCCTGGCTCTCCATGGGCACCTGGATTCAACAGGAGGAACATCTCTCAAGGGAACAGAGTCATTGACTGTGATATGGGGGACCATAGATATGGGTAGAGACATAGACAACACACATGGATGGGGACATGGAGGGCCATGAATGGGGACATGGTGGGGACATGGGTATGGATGAGGGGGACATGGTCATGGCTGGTGATGTGGGATGTGGGAGATGATGAGTTTGAGTGAGTTGAGGGTTCTGGGAGGGACGTGGAGATGCGTGCTGTGGATACTGGAATTCCAGATCATTTGAGAGTGTGCCATGGATCCAAGAGGGGAATTCCCGAGGCTCCCAGGTGCTTGTTCTGCAGTGCTTCCCAAAGGAGTTTTGCAGGAGCAGGTGACAAGGTCCAGAGGCTGTGTGGACTAGCAGAGCAGACAGCAAGGGTTGGTTTGCTGGACATTTTCCAGCACATTACCAGCTGAAAGTAGAGGGATGAAGAAAAGTGGGTCCCTGACAGGATCCCAGAACGATTGCAGTGGGAAGGGACCCTGTCCATGGGTTACAATATCATGAGGGAAAGATGCCGCTGCCCCAGTGAAGGTGCAAATGAGACCATAGGACCACAAGCTACGGATTTAACTGAACATGTATTTTATTGAACAAGGAATGTAAGGTGGAGAAATCGGAAAGAGGTTTCCGAGAGAGAAAGACATAGGAAAGAGTTCTGTCTCGGACTCCACAGCTGCTGGGGAGACCCGCAGAGCGCAGCGACTTTCACAATTCCAGCCCATCAGAGGACGCACCGAACAATTTCCTCGCCGGCGACTCCCGAGTTACCGGGCAGACTCGCAGCGCCCAGCGCTCCCCACTTCCACCCCACCTACGCCACCCCTTCGGTATCCAGCGACCCCCACCAGCGGAATTTTGGCTCGCGGGCGAGGGGAACGGGACGGACGGATCTGCACTGGGGGACCCCGACCCCCCTGCCCATCCCTGGGGGCTCATGGGGGCTGGCCCCACACCCAACAGCCGCTGCTGCGGCGGCCGCGGGGCAGAGCGGGTGGGAAAGGGGCGTGCGGGATCGGAGCGGAGGAGCAGAGGGAGAAAGAACCGGGAGAGAGGAAGGGGAGGAGCAGAAAGAGGAAGAGCAGGAAGAGGAAGAGCACAAAGAGGACCGATAGGAGAATCGCGGTGTTCCACGGCAAGCCCGCAGAGCCTGCAGAGTCCGCAGGTCTGCTAGCCACGACAGTATCGCATTCCCCCGCATCCCGCAGGTGACCGGGGAGGGAAAGCTCGCCCAAGTCCATCGCGGGATCTCCGGGAGAGGTTGATATGGTTTTTTTTGGGGGGGGAGAGGGGAGGGTTGGATCTCGAAGAATCCGGAATCGAGTCTCAGATATATTTCGGTGTCCCTGGGAGAGGTATTTTTTTGTTTATATGATGAAGATATATTTCTGGATCTTGCAGGAGTCCAAAGTTAAATTATAAATGCCCCTTGTGCGTGCGGAAAAGGGCAAAAGCAGAGCTGGGGGACCTCCGGCAGCCTGGAGGGGTGGGGGAGCCTGGGAACGAGTGGGGTCTGGGCCCCCAACCCTAAAAGTATTGGCGGGGAGAGGGGAGAAGCACCGAGTGCCTGGAGTGGGGGAATGCTGAAGAAGGGGACTCTGGACCCCTGGGAGCCGAGTCAGAATGAGGGAAGGATGACCCCTGGGACTCTTGAAACCCCTCAGCATCCCTAAGCAGGACCCGGGAGTGTGGGGGATCCCCAGGACCCACGGGTCCCCCAGCAGTTCTGAGAAGAGGGACTCCCATAACCCCAAAGTAAGATCACTGGAACAGGGAATGCCTGGGAGAGTAATTTTGGACTCCTTGATTTTTGGAGATTTTTATGGACACCAGACACCTGGTGACTTCTAGAGATGGACTTGGGCAGGAGGACGTACAAAGCCAATGCACTCACATCTTGGTTTTCCCCCAAACCAGGATTTCCCATTTCCAAGTCTTGTCCAGATGGAGGAGAAGGCTGTTAGGAAGATGAAGATGCCCTGGGACAACCAGGCAGGTGAGGAGGAAGTCGGTGCCCCTTTCCCCCTCTTCTGCTCCATCTCTCAGCCCAGCATCACGCCCTGGCTGCAGGACAACCCTGCTGCCGACCCTGTCCCGCCAGGTGTAATGATCTTCTTTAAGTCCAGAAAAGCAGAGAAAACTAAGTGTCTGTGTACAAACCGGAACGAACTTAGAAGGTTCAAAATACTCCCAAAAACTAGGTTAAAACCAAATGAAGTTAGATATTGGTGCCAAAAGAAATTGATGTATTTAACAGTAAAAGAAGCCAAGAGAAAGAAAAAGAGAGAAAGAGATTGAAAAAGAGGTGTGTGGGGGGGGATGTGGGGACAGGGAGAGAGCGACGGGGGTTAGGTGGAAGCATATCACACATGCAAGGACCCCAGCGATGTCTTGTTGCTCTGCTCCATCTGATCTCCTTTGTGGTGAGGGTCCCACACTGCCACACACCACAGAGCATAGAATCCCGTGGGTTAATATATGCTTTGGGCCAGGTGGGAACAGCCACGTGCCTCCCAGTTTGACACTGTCCCTTGCAACGCTGAGGGTATCTGGTGCAGGGTCTGGGGACCCCTTTGATGGGCCATGTCACACCTTTGCTGAAGATCAGCTTCCCCTGGAGAAGGGCCCCTCAGCTGGGCTGCTCTGCACATCAGAGGACACTGCCTCTAACCAGGGGCTTTCCCAACACACACCCAAAGCCCGTCTCCCCCCACCCTTTGGTTCAAGGGTCTGTGTGAGCCTGGCAGCCGATAGCCCTGGGGCTGTGCTCTCCTCCCTGAAGGTGCTAAACTTGTGCTCTGTGAATGTCCCCAGCCCTGAGTTGTTACTTTATCTTATCTTATCTTCATAAATGAAAGGTCCAGGGCCTCACTGTGTGTCCTGGTTTAGGGCAAATATTTAGGAGGAAACCTCTGGGGGGTCTCCTCTAGGAAGAGCCGATTCCAATCACCCCTCCCCCTACATGTCCGAGAAGAATTTCCTTTAGAGAAAAGTGAAAAAAACTATTTATTTAACAAATAGAATATTCACAAGCATAGGAAAAATTTGGATAATATGAAAACAATGAAACCTCTCCTTCCTCTGAAGAGATGGTAGATTCAGAGTCCGTCTGAGTCTGGTTCAGTTCTCCAGTGGGGGGGCCGATTGCCGGGCCCGGCTGTAGAAGTCGGCGAGGGGGGGGGGGGCCCTGGGGGTTCCCTGGTGTCTTGGGCCCACGCGATGCCAGCCAGTCCCAGGAAGAGGAAAAAGGAAAAAAAATCCAGCAAAAGAAACAAAGTCTCTCCCTGCAAAAAGCCGGGAAAAATCCGAGGAAACCCTCCGCTGTGTGCTGTTCCAGCACCCACACCAGAGAGTAAAAAAAAAAGAAAAAAGAAAAGAGATAACGCTGTCCGCTGGAGTGTAGCCTTGCTTCGTAGGAGTAAAGGTATCCTGCAGACAAACGGCGAGTGGTTTTTTTTCCTCCACCTTCACTCTCTCTGTTTTTCTGGGACCAACTTAAAGCTGCAGAACTTAATGTCCAGCATAAGGAAGAGGACGATTGGGGATACAAACAGGTCATATGGCCAACCCAGGACACTGTGGTGGCCTATTCAGGGTGTGGTGGAATTCTTTGCAGCTTTTGTAATACAGTTCTGAAAGTCCTACATTAAAATGTTTAAATCAAAACCTAAAATATTTCAGTCTCTGACACTGGGGATGGACTGGGAGGATCTCCTTCCCCTTCCCTCTGGCACAGAGGCAAATCCCATCCTCTCCTTTTCCTTTTTCCCCCAGGCAGCAATCTGAGGATAGAGACCAGGGAGGACAAATCCCTTCAGCAGAAGCTCGTGGAAGAGGCTGTTTTGTGTGGCTCCACTGTAGAGGAATCCAACGGGGAGGAAAAGCCCCAGATATCCCCCATGAAGAGGGGCTGCAAACCTGGCCTAGGATGCTCTGAGGTGGAAAGACCCACCCTGTGCCAGAAAGGCAGCCAGAGATGTGGCCAGAGCTCTGACCCGGTGGTCCACAAGCAGCTTCACGACAGCAAGAAGCCTCACCAGTGCTTGGAATGTGGGAAGAGTTTCCGCATAAGTTCCCACCTGTTCCGCCACCAGAGGATCCATACCGGGGAACGGCCCTATGAGTGTGGGGAATGTGGAAAGGGTTTCAGAGACACCTCTGACCTGATCCGTCACCGGACAGTCCACACCAGGGAACGGCCCTACGAGTGTGGGGAATGTGGGAAGAGCTTCAGTGTCAGCTCCCACCTGATCACCCACCAGAGGATCCACACGGGGGAACGGCCCTATGAGTGCAGGGAATGTGGAAAGAGCTTCAGACTGAGATCCAGTTTGATCCGCCACGAGAGGATCCACTCTGGGGAACGGCCCTATAAATGTGAAGAATGTTGGAAGGGCTTCACCAAGAGCTCCCATCTCAACCGCCACCAGATGGTCCATACTGGGATAGGACCCTATAAGTGTGGGGAATGTGGGAAGAGCTTCCGTGACAGCACTGACTTGATCATCCACCGGACAATGCACACTGGGGAATTCCCCTACAGGTGCTCAGAATGTGGGAAGGGCTTCACCCAGAGCTCCAGCCTGATTGTTCACCAGAGAACCCACACTGGGGAGAGGCCATACAAGTGTGAGGAATGTGGGAAGAGCTTCAGCCAGAGCTC
>JAHLSL010012545.1:0-40772 GCA_025920805.1 Petroica traversi
AAAAAAAAAAAAATAAAAAAATTATGCTCTCTGGAAAAGCTGGAAAGACTATATTACCCAGAAACATTGCCAGACTGAGAACAAGGGGGAGAACTGACATCAGAAATCCTGCAAGACTTCACAGGACACATTATTTGGAGGGATTTTTACAAGAATTTGGCATGTTGGAGGACACAAAATATTCAGGTGGTTAAGCAATTAAAAACTATTGAATATTTGTAACTCCAAGCGCTTGGCAACAGAATATCACTGTCAACTTCTTTATGCAAGGGGACAATTTGACATTTTACTTAAGACTGACAACTTTTCTAATGGCATAAAAGTATTACTTCAGTTATGCATAAAATAGGAAAACTTCTACTGAAACTTGTGCAGCCTGGTTCTTTCTTCAGAAACAACAGCGCAGAGTGAAGCTGCCTTTGAAGAGAAACATTTTCCACATACTATCTGAAGGTTAGTAAGTCTTTTAATCTTTAGCCTTTTTGCTGGCATGAGCAATTTAAAATGCACAAAACAGACTATCAAAACACCCAGCTATACATAGTTAGAAAATTCAAAAGGCGCATCCAAAAATAGGCTTGGAAATTAGGGTGCTGCATCAAATCCTGCTCTTTGAGTAAGGACTTTTTCTCCCTGTGGATCCACCTCAAAAAGCAACCAAGTTTTCAAACTCAGCTGACCAGAGGACACCAACACAGAATGAGAAATAGCTCCCAGAGAGGTTCTAAAGAGGTAAAATCTTGGTGCTACTAAGCAAGAGAGTAACTAACTGGGGAAATTCTGTATTAAATATCCTCCCCCCAGAAAGTTTTTCTTTCCTTTTCTTTCTCTCTTCTGGAGTCACGTGAATTTCTCCTGAACTTCAACTCTGCAGACACAGTTCTGTGACCAGAGCCTGCACTTGCTTGGGCTGTTCAAGAAGTGACAAGTCCTTCTAATGAGGTGGGGTACAGTGGCACCCAGGGGAGAGCAGAAACACAAGCAAAACACAAATACACTCACTGACATTGCACCTACAGATAAAATATTTAAAGCTAAGCATTTTCTCAAGGGTGGGAACTAAGCAAGAATAAATGGGCTCATATCCTTGAGCAAGTGGGTGGATATTTTGGGTCATCTGGGGACTATTCAAGAATTTCTTATGAAAGAGAAAAGTTACTTGCAAGTCCTTCTTGACCAGATATTCTCTAAATACAGGTAAAAGGTGCTACTGTACCCAGTCCAGTCATATAGGAGTTGTGGCATGTGGTGAAGGACTTGTGATAAATGTAAGAGCAGCTGGAAAAGCCCTAAATCACAGTTTGGTCTGCCCGGGCTTAGCTAGGTTTTGCTAGGCTGGGCTTCTTTAAACAAAACTATAATGCATGAGGCCTTAGAAGTTGCTATTTATTGGCTGCAGAATACCTACATTCAGTTCTTTCTGACTTTGACTGTGCCGCATGAGAAAAACCTCAAGTCGAGGTTTAGTTTAAGTTTACTCATTCAGGTAAACCTACAAATGGCAAAAGAAATCTTTTGTAGGTGAAATACAAAAATAGCTTCAAAGAAGGATGCATATAACCTTGTTAATTTGCCAAAAGTTCTCCATCTTCATCACTTTAGAAGTAAGAATAAGAGAGTAGATAAAGGCTGAGAAATGCAGAAGGTGCAGAGATAAACTTTAATCTCATGTTCAGAGCTTTAAACCTCAGAAGCAAAATAATGTCAGGGAGGAGAGATTGACAGTGAAGCCTAGTGTTGGGAATCAAGGGTTGGGAGGACTGCCTGTACTAGGCACTCTCATGATAATGATGCCAGGAAGATTTCATTTACCAGTTTGTTCTAGGAAAGGTAATGACCTTAATATCATGGGAAATGTATCAAGAGGTCATCCATGCAGACACACCTGATTCATTTTCATAATAAATGGAAATAGATGTCCAGCCATGTGAATTTGCTTGCAGGAAAGGATTTATACCATCTATCCAGCTTTGTGTTTAGTATCAGAACAGATAAAGAACATTTTATTGCTATATGGGGATTTAATTCCAACCCCTTTGATAATCTCTAGGAAAAAAATGCATTTCCAATTAATTTCTGACCAGACCAAAAAAAATTGCCCCAAAACCTACCAAATCAGTAAAGGGAAACAATATTACACTAGAATAGGAATGTGCCACTTTCCCCTAAATAGTGTTCATTTTTTGCTGGACCATAGATGAAGCACCACATATTGCCTCTGTTAGGGAAGAGTGCTTACACATGCATTACCAAGGATATGTTCTTCCTGGCTGAGTAATTCACTTTTGAGCAGCATTTTACTGACAAGGTGAAAAGTGGGTGTCTAAATGCAACTCCAGCAGCCCCTGCAGAAACGTGTCTGTGTAGCCCAAACCCTGCTGCTCCAAACCCTGGAGGTCCCAGCTGCTGGGGAGAAATTTCCTTCACAGATGGGAATTACATGTGTTACATGGCTTTTTCTGTGCCCATCCACAGAAGGGTTGGCAAAGCTACTTTGGCTGGAGAAGACAAGAGCATGGTCATGATGCAAGAAAAAAATGGAAGGGATGGAGTCATCCAAAATGCCATCCAAATGGCAGAATGGCACAGGAGATGAGAGCTGCCACCTAAGTGTGCCACCCATACAGTGCACAGTTTAGCTCACGATTTCTCGAGCTGGGCTTCAAGCAGTGAGTCACACAGAGAGGAGGGTTATTTATGGGATTTTGGTTCGTCAGAGGAAAAACATGAAAGGGCCAGAAATGACAGAGAAGTGAGAGTGCTGGATGATGGCAAACAGCATATGGGGAGCAGGGGAGAGGAGCTGTTGGCATCCTTGCTGCAGTGTTACATCCCAGCCTAACTCACATGGATCTCCGGGGGCCAGTTCATTTCTGCTGGAAGAATCTGGCTCCTGGGACTCCAGGTACAAAATGAAAAACTCTCAATTTCTAGAGCCCCAATGTTAGTGTTTGCCAAGTGTTTTCTCTTTTCTATTCCTCCCTGCAAAAGTTTTTTTTCATTAGGGCCAGTGGAAAATTTAGCAGAACAGGCAGTTTTCCAGCAGGCTTAGTTTTGGAAGTTGAATTGATCAAATAATTTAATACCTAACAGGTGAAGTTAGTATTTGCTTCTCCACTCTATAGTCTAAATTCTAAAGCAATTTTCTATGTATAGGTGCATATGCATATGGGATAGTACACAGACACAACACCTTTAGCTCTGTGTAGAGGTACCAGGGCTATTTTCTGTCCTAAAAATGGAGGCAGGATATGTTAGGTTAAAGACTTCTCTTAAGCAAATGCTGATGATTCTCATTTCTAGGTGCACTATTATTTTAGCTGTCTGGAAACAAAATGCTCTAGGATGGTGCTAATTTGTTCTAGAAGGAGCATGTTACTTCAACCACTGTTGGAGTGCTGTGTCCTTTTGGAAACAACACAAACCTAAGAGCTTTGGTTTCTTTTGTTCCATGCTATATATTTTCCCTGTTGTCCTCAAGCAACCTCCGGAGGTTTGAGCAGAGTTTTGGTAGTTGTAGGAGTAAGTCAATGTTGAAATCATTACCTCTAATTTTCCTGGAAATATTTCTTCAGAATTTCTGCTTCAGCTGACATTTCTTCTTCTGTCCTCCACTTGTCAGGGGAATCATCTTTGTCATGTCGTTGCAACTTTTTGAGGGAGAAATAAAAAAAAGAAGTCAGTTTATTTATTTATTTTAAAAGTTTTAATGTCAAATTTAGGGCAATCAATCTAACTATTCCATGTGTCTTCAGGATGGATGGACCTGGTGATGAAGAGAGGAAGGGTGAAGGTTGCTGGTTTGGAGTGGTGACAGTGGTTTACTGGCTCTGCTGCATTTACAAGGACACAGCAGGTGCCAGGGTGAGTGACACACAGTGACAGGCTCAGCTTTGTGGGCTGATGGTCAGACACCTTGGGAGTCTTTGATGCAAAGCTGGCAGGTAAAACAATAGGAAAAAAATCAGGTACTTTGAAGCACCCACCACACCAGTGGAGTGAGCTGGACACCTTGTCACTATTTCCTGTAAATTCTTCTCTCTGTCTTTTCCTCTTTCCTGTTTAAGACCTATTGAGATAACAAGGCCCTGTTGCAACCCTTTCCCACCAGCAGTTTATTTTTTTTTCATTCCCTCTCTGCATGCAAGTTATTAATCCTTCCCTGCCATTGTTGAAAGCGAGACACATCCCTGGTCTAGAAACTAAATCTGTTATTTTAAACATAATTATATTTCACTAATTTATTGGGAAAAAATATTATATGAAACATATGATTTTTGTGTCCAACTTCCACTCTGCCCTAAAAAATTTTCTCTATCCCATATGCAGTAACCATTACATTATATTGTCCCAGAAATGATAATTTCTTCCTTTGTCACTCAGGAAGAAGGGAGAAGCTGATGGCTTTGCTGCTTTCTTGAAGAGAGGAATTATGCTAAATATTGGCACTTGAGTATTTGTGCACATGTCCATTCAAAGAACGCCTGACACTTGTCAAGTGAAGGCAGCATTTACACCAGACAGCAGAAACATTTACTTAACAGATTAAGTACTGAGATTGCAGTGGTTCTCTATGTTTAGAGCACAGAACTGCAATAACAGCACCAATGCTTCTAAAGAACTTTGTAATATCAACTTCTTGTTAATGTCACAAACAAAATATTGAAAACTAATTAATTTGCACCTTTTACTTCAGGACAAATTTTAGAATAGAAGATGAAGTGGTGAAAAATCAAAGACGAAGCCATCACAAACCTGCCAAGCAAAGTGCATTACTGTATATGGAATGTTTAGCAATAAACTAGGATTGTTAGCATACCTCCAACTCAAATATTTTTACTTGTGCTATGTTTCTCCTTCCCTGGATTTTGCTGCCAGCTATAGTCCTAGGTAGTTTTACACTCTGCAGCACAGATTTCTCCCTGCTCAGCAGATGAAGCTGCATTAGAAAGCCACTTCCTTTCATGCCAATACAATGCAGTAGCTGTAGGCAAATTAAAGTGTATTACTGTTCGACTCAGAGAAGACTAATCTTCATTGTTGTGTTAGCACTAAGTATGTTATAAATCCATCTTGTAATAATGCCACAGAATTAGAGAGAAAGATTTAAAAGCCAGGGACTGGTAGAGTGTATACACTATCAGCACATGTCCTGTGTCTGCTCTCACCCTCTACACACAGCCACAGGGTGTGCAGGTACCACAGCTGACCTAGCAATGAGTTATTGGAAGGAGTATCCATCATCCTGTACTTTCTGTGGACTGGGAATGCTCACACTTCACAAGAGGATGCACCAGGACAAGGCAAGTGATGGTAAATCTGACTGAGGTGTGAGCTGTTTTCTGAAAAAAAGCAGTGTCTTTTTCATTCAACCTGACGCTTGTAGGAGGTGCAGCAGGCAAAATCTGGAAGGCAAGGGAGAGCTGCCCCTGTTCCTCAAGGTCTCCTTGTTTAACCCACATGAATTGCTTTCAGTGACATGATTTGGCTGCTGTTCTCCCTTGGTATCTTGTTTCTGGACGATCCTGGTGAGAGCTGGCTCCATGTGGAGGCTGGTAGAGTGGGGGTGTGACTGGTAGGTTGTGATTTTTTTTCCTGTTCAAAGAAACTGGAGTGAGTAGCAATAAGGAGGGTTAACCTGCAGTGGCTGTTGTTGTCTAAATTAAAACTGTGCAGTTACAGACCACAGTGACTTCTCAAAGCTGGCAAAGGCGAGGGTTTCTTCTGCTACATAACAGCTAACCTTTAAAAATAATCAATCTTTGACTTGAGGTTAAAACAGATGCATGGGGAGCAGCAATGAATTCTGAAACTTGCCTGGAAGCCCAGCAGCCCTGGCTGTGAGTGCACAGCCCCGGGACACAGAGCAGCCCCAGCCTGGGTGGGAGCTCAGATCAGGTGTCTCGACCCTCTCACACTGAAAAGGTGCCTCCACATTTCCTGGGCACACTGAGAATGTCAAACAACTGCCTGAGGTGTTAAATCACTGCCACAGCACAGCCAAGGTACTCTTTGTTCAACTGACTTATAGATGAGTATTGTTTCAGTATAAAACTGCTACATCTACCCCCAAACAGGATCCCAGGAATACTCTCTGCTCAGAGCTCTTACCATGCTAGTCATTTCTGAGGTGCAATCAGTAATTATCACACAGTGCCACTTAGTTTGAGATATCACCAAACTAACACTCTGGAGATACTGGGAAAACCACCTGTGGTGACTGCCTACCCTTCTCTGGCAGCACCAACCTGCAGCTCCAGGACAAGCCAAACCATAGAGACAGACACTTTAATGCCAAATAGTTAAATTATAGATAACCTTTCTACATGAGGAGTCCAGAGTAGCCAAAAAAGTTGATAAGAGGACAGAGGCACCTTCTCTATGACCACAGGCTGAGAAAACTGGGGCTGTTCAGCCTGGAGAAGAGAAGGTTGCATGGAGACCTCACAGCACCTTTCAGTATCTGAGGCCCACAGGGAAAGGAGAGGGACTCTTCATTAAATATTGTAGTGATATGTCAAGGAGAAATGGGTACAAATTGAAATAGAGGAAATTTAGTTTGGATATTAGGAAGAACATTTTTACTGTGAGGATGGTGAGATGCTGGCACAGGTGGCCCAGGGAAGTAGTGGATGCTGGCAGCATTCAAAGCTACACTGGATAAGGCCTTGGTGTAGTGGGAGGTGTCCCTGCCCATGGCAGAAGCAGTTTGGGACTAAGTGATCTTTAAGGTCCATTCAAGTCCCACAACATTCCATGACCTGGATTCTAAACATTTTTCAAGTTCAAGATCAACATTACCAACAGATGACAAAAAAAAGGTTGCTGACACCAACTCTAGCTCAGGGATTGCGCACACGACAAATCCATGGAAGCTGAAAAGCACAATGCAGGTCCACCTGTGCACCTTCCTGCTTCTTCAAATTTCCTGGGTCTGCTAGGGATCCCTAATGGTGACAAAGTAATGTGATCATGGAGAGGTTTGGCCTCACCTGGTTATTTAATATGATCTAATGTAAAGTACATTTCAACCGGGTTCAGTTCTCCCTGTGAGGACCTCTGGAAGCTAAAGCTACTTTATGTAATTTTTTTGTTTGTTTTAATAAAGAGAGTTAAGGGAGTCTCTATAGTATTTTGGTTAAGTTGCAAAGCTACTTTCAAGAGAGAAGAACATAGATATTTCAGTTATAAATTGTACTGATTTAGAATTCAGGTGGGAAGCAAACATAACAGTTGATACTTGTTTCTTAGGGACTTCTGTGCCTCAGAGTATGTTCATGTTCATACGCACATCCAAGCCCCAGCTGTGAATGTTTGCAAAAATCTGACTTGCTATTGAAAGTTTGGATTAAACTGAGGAAGCAATGCTCTCTTGCACTAGTGAACAGTCCAAAATTCTGCTCAAAATTAAGGGAAAAAAAGTTCCTCTGTTTGCCAGATATACATCTGCAAAAAATAATGACTTATCCATCTTTCCTACCCCTGTCAGACAGTAAAAGCTGGATAAGATGAGCTGACATCCTTACTCAGATACATCCAAACACAGACCAGCTTGAAGTTTGTGATACTTTCTGTCCAACGATTCTACTTCTGTAAACTCAGTGCACACCAAGGCAAGGTGAGTTTACAAAACCTTTTCTGTAGGGCTCCAAGCCAGTTATCATTTCAAAGTAGCTGATACTTGGCTTGTTTTCATAAGAGAAAGGTGATGCAAAAGCATTGCACCTGGTGGACAAAATGTTTTACTGCAAAACTCAGAAAGCCTCAAATTCTCTGAAGCCAAACCTGTTGGCAGACACTCACGACAGGAGTGTCTCTGAATCCTGAGCATCGACAGCAAGGTGAGCAACCCACCCAGCACAGCTTGGATAACTCCAAAAGGAGGGAACAGGACGAGAGAGCATGAGCAGCTCTTTTAGACAATCTCTATTATGCTAAATTTTTCTTTTAATATTCTGAACAAGCACTGAGACACACATTAGTCAATTCTCTAATCGCAGTTGCCCAGCAAATTACACACTGTATCTGCTCAACATTCTTCAAGCGCCAAGACTCATGTTTATAGCTCTGAACATCTTCTTGCCTTGCAGTACAAATAAATGCACTATTTCTAAGATATGCCCTTCTTCAAGCAGATCATTACTGATGTCTGACTTCTTTGGCTTCCTGATAAATTATCCTCTTCTTTCACCTCAAGCAGAAAATGCTCTTCCACCAATAATCTATGACTGTCAGTCTTGATTACATGTAAACAGTGGAGCTCTTTGAATATTTCTGCTTGTGAAAAGTGTTCATTTTCTCACTCATGTCTCCCAGTGTGAGGTGCTGGCAGACCTGACAGCTGTGCTTTATGTTATTTTATTAAAGTTGCTAGTGCTGCAGAATGGTCTATGTTTTTATCACTGCAATTCTTAAGGGAAACACAATATTGTTTTATAGCACATTCACATTGGGGGACCTTTCCTTCTTGCCCTTTGTGGAGGAGCCCAGAATTCTCAACACAGCAGACTCTAGGGGACCTGGGTCTATGACTGGCTGTTGCTTGAAGTGATATGTAGATTATGTTTTTCTCTACTTACACCATAACACCATCAGAAAAGCAACCTGTGTAAATATACAGCACTAGCCAAAACTATTGGGAAAAAGCTTTTATGGTAGTTAGAACTATTCTCACTCCCCATGAATATTTATAGTTGATAGTTAAGAGTTTATAACCTCCAATGCATTTAACTAAAAGAAAAATTATTGTGATGGAGAGTAATTACACAAAACTGCAGCAACATAACAAAACTCAGCTGCTTCAGCGATTATAAAATATACTAGTATCAAAACCAGAAGCTAATAAAAAAAATTTGTCAGTGGCTTGAATCAGAGATTAGGCATTACCCAGCTGCTGGTGTTCATTATTACCAATACACCTTGGGATACACCTTTTCTATACTTAAATCCTACACTGTGTTGAAATATTCGGAGTGATATCTCAACATCAGATTAACACATGAACCATGAGGAGGCTGAAAATCTAATTTCTTCTCACCAGAAGCAAACCTTTTCCAGAGGCTGGAGACAAATGTGGCCCAGGGTTGCCTCCCCCAGCTCCCTCATGGCAGCAGAGTTGTGTGACCAACACTCTCCAGAGCACACCCTGCTCCTCTTCTGGCACTGCAGCTGTGGTGGAGCATCTACCCCATGGGAGACAAACCCAGGGCTGAGCTGGCTGCTGCTCCTCAGCCCTTTGGTGACAGTAGGAGCCTCCTGATCCTGGTGATGACTTCCAGCCATCTAAACCTCCTCTGTTACTGCTTTTACAACTTAACTCCTGAATTGCTTCCTTTGCCCTGTTCCCCCTGGTCTTGACCTCCTTGCTCTTTTCCCCCAGTTATTTCTTTTCTTTCACTTCTCTTTGTATTTCACTTATAACCTCCTAATAAGATTTCATTTCCACCCCACCCCACAATGTGATTAAATACAGCATTAACTGCTATTATCTGCATCTCCTGCTGTGCTCCAGCCTTTCCTCATTCTCTGCTGTCTTGCTGAAAGGAGTGTGAGCTTTTTGGTAGGTGCCCTCCGCTGCCAGTCTGAGCCTCCTGCCTCCATCCCATTTGCTTTCAGTTGTGGCTCAAGTCTCAACTTGACTGGCAGTGTAAAATGAAAGAATAATGGATGAAACACAGAGGTTTCATGAAGCAGCTTCTCAGGGATGCTGGAATCACACGGCCTTACACATCCTCTTCTACCTGCCTGGGGGAAATCACTGCACAGCTCCCAGCCCTGGGCTTGTCTCCCAGCTGAGCATTGCCCCTGTTCTGCTCAGGGCCCAGGAAAGGCAAAAACAGGGAAGAGAACCAGCACAGCAGCTCCCCCTTGACCACACAGGAGACCTACCAGGCTTTGTTTTAATGCAGTGCTGGAGGCCTCTCTGCCCCCATCAGCTGCTGTGGGAGCAGGACCCCTTTCCAAGCTCTTTTTCCACTGCTCCCCCTCACAGCCTCAGCAGCTCAGGCAGTTCAGTGCTTTCTGCATCTCTGGGCCCATCTCCATATTTAATTACAGCTACAAAACTGCTGTAATTTAATTGCTCTAATTTACAGTGAACACTGCAGAAAAAACCCACGCCCTATAATTTTCTCATCTGCTGACTTTGCTTATGATTCTATATCATACAGATATCTGCGTTTGCATGAATCAGAAATCCCTGATTTTGGGGTGGGTTTTACTTGCTGCATTAAATCTGAATTATTTAAGGAGATGGGAAAAAAGCCTAAATTATCTGCAATTTATATGATACAATTTTTCAAGTATCTACTGGAAAATCCTTCTCCAATTGTTTTACTGCTTCTGCATGAAATATGCTGCTACCACACAGCTGCTGATATTGCTGCAAAGCATATATTCCATTGGAAACCTCAGTTTATCAAAGCTGTGTTTTAGAGACTGGTGGTTCTTTCCCCTCTTGTCGACTCTTTGTCATAGTGACTGCAGATATTTTTTCAGTTTTATTGTTGTGCTTTGAGGAAGGACTTGAACCTCACACTTCACATGGACATATGAACAACTGCACCCTATTTGGAACTTAGATGAAGAGAATTTTGTGAAAACAAATGAAGGTTAAGTAAAACCCTTAAGCATACATGTTTTAGTGCTTTGCTAAAATAAACTCTGCAAACCACAGTCTCTAAGAATTCCGATAAGAAAAAAAGACTAAATATAAAAGGAATCTTAAGAAATTTGCTTTTGAAAATATAAAAGACAAGTAAGCCCACAAGCGAACGACAGTTGCATAGAAAACACGTTTGCCATTCAGTGAAAAATGTAGATTGCACTCTGAAGAGCTCAGTTCTTGACAGACTTCCAGTTTGGCTCCAACTGAGATAAAATTCTTGGAAAGTGAGGGCATTATAAAGAAGATACTTGAAGGAATATCCACTGGGGTAAGAAGTCCTGCCAAAGACTTGGGAAACTGCTATTTACAACCTGATTTGAATCCAGGCAGGAATCTATAAAAGTGTTAGATACATTTTCACCATGCCCCTTCTCCTCCTAGCTAGCAGATAATGTTAGAAGCACCTCTGTAGTCTTCCTCACCTGGGAAGAGAAGGTGCATTTTTGTGGGGAGCTTCTTAATGGCCTTGGCTACAGGGGGCTGTCTACACAAGAGAAATGTGATGCACAGAGACCTGGTTAAGAAATGGCAATGTCATCAGTGTGATAATGTTGGAGGAAACCTTATCCTCCGTGCACAGCCTGCCATGCAACATTACTCATTTGGAAAAAGGCTATTTTTAATCAAGGAAAAGCACTTTAATCAAGGATAGACTCAGTGATTCAAAAATTTCATGCAGGTGCATGTATTACTTGACTGAAAGCCTCTTCCCAAAAGGTCAGAGCTGCAGAGAGATCTGCATGTCCCACTCCAGGAGCAGAGATAACCTCGAGGTGCCTGTATCAGGGTGATGTATTCTGGCTCCTGCTGCTGTGAGTTTCAAAGTCAGAACTTCCCTCAGTAATCTTCTTAACTTTAGACAAATATTTGCCATACCCTGAGCACACTCAATAAGATACATGACATGCCAAGGAAAACACACTTGTGTTAAGGAGCTTGATTTGGTTTATTTGCTTTGTCTTTTTCTGAGAGCACAAAGGATATCAGGTCCTGTGGCACTGGCACAGGGCCAGTTCACCACACAGGGGAATAGGACCATGCCCTCATTTCTGGGGGACAGTTTCACCTCTCTCAGCACATCTCTGCAATATGCAGGCAGAGTCCACAGTGGTCAGAAGGGATTTCTTCTTTTCTGGGGAATTAGTTTATTCTATTGAAAAAAATCCTCACCCTCAGTAACACTTTCTGAAATCATGATGAAAACATTCCATCAATGTGTTCTGGAGTAACTCGTGCTCTGAGTCACTCCCTCCACTGACTACAGGAGGATTTCGAAGAGATGCCAGTGTCTGAAATGACACATACCATATATTTGAGGTATACCAAGGGGGCTTCAAACCCTGCTTTTGTGTTTGGTCCTCAGGGGACCCCCTTACTCACCAACAGACCTTCCCAGGATGATCCTGTCTGCCTTCCCCACAGTGCTCAGGATCACAGCACTCCCAGATAAAGCTACATCCCTGGGACAGCCTTTCCCCCCAGACATCCCTCAAATACTTCTTTAGCTTTCAGCATTGCACATGCAAGGCTACTTCACTACTGAGATTGCCTCCCTGGGATTTAGGCAGCCAATACCCTCTAGTAAGGAGGTAGTAAAATAGGTTGAGGAATAACTTGCTTTCATTTAACATTCACTCAAAAAAATATAGGTGCATTTATTATGCAGCATATTGTTTTATATACTGTTTTGTTATAATAAGTCATGTTTAAAATGTCATGACATTTAAATCAACAGCAGTAAGGGGGAAATGCTGAAAAAGAGCGAGATGATCAAAAAGCATCTGAAAAATCCTGGTGAGAAATTCTGGGCCAAACAATGTCATTACAGTAAAAATAGTCACAAAAGAACTTAAAACTCACCTGTGAGAAACTCAGTGTAGAGAAACCCCCCCTGCCCAGGTCTCTGTGTCCTTGTGGTGTCCCCAGATCTGTGACAGCTGGGTGGTGGCTGGCTGTGGCCAAGGAACTTGGGCACCTGCTGCCAAGACTTCCTGGTGCTCTCCATCCCCTTGCAGGTTCATCCTTTCTCATGCTGCCTTTGCCACTGCAATGCTCTGGAAAGCTCTACTGCACCACACCCTTGTTAGTGCCATTTGGCTCACTGAGGAGCTGGGTTCAATGTCTGTGCTGTCATATAAACGAACTTTACAAATAATATAAAAGACTACTTTAATGTGGCTTCATAGCCTTTGAAGAGAGACAGAGCCCACCACATCTACTCCTGATGAGCCACATGTATAATGGCAGATTTTCACCAGAAGGACTTTTATTGTTAAGAAAGAAAAGTGTGGATCAAAGGAGCTACTCTGCTCCAGCAGATTCACTGCTCTTCTTTTGCAGCAGGTCTGGACCCATATGCCAGCATCCCTCACTGTTGCCTCCATGCTCCCTCACCCCCCTCCAAGGGAAAAAACAACAACCACTGCAACAACAAAACAGATGGTGATGCAACGAAACATTAAACCCGAGCCCAGTACCTGAATATTTCACTGAGGCATGGGGTAGAAAAGACAACAAAATGACCTTTACTACCATCTTAAGGGATATTTAACCTTGTAATTGCTATAGACACACTGAAGAAACATGAGAGAGACAAAGACTATTTAAAAGAAGTTGTGTGTATTTTTAAAAACTACTATCTCAATGTTCCCCTTACAACCTGCCAATATGAATGACATTTACTTTTGCTCTGAGAAATGAAAGAAACTCTAAAAGACAGACTGCATTAAGAATCTATTGATATTCCACTGACCTAGCAGGATGAGAACCAAACAAGTTTTGTCAAGGGCAAATGCCCCAGAATCTGTAAATTCACCTCTTAAAGTAGCAGCAGTAAAAGGGAAGAAAATCTTCAATATCTAGAACAGTTTTTAAACCCAGTGGGGGCTCACACATCTCAATGATCCAGTGGCAGTGGATGTCACCAGATCCATACACGGGAACAGAACTGGAGATTTCAGATGGTAAATCACCTCTGCCAGTTTTTCCCAGCCTATTAATATTGCAGTAAAACTTATGCTGGAAGTTGTTTTATTAAGAGACATCACAGGAGGTTTTGCCCACATAACTTTTTCCTTATTGTACAAACTTAACTAGAATGTATTACCCATAGCAAATTCGGCCCTAGCTTCTGTTTGGGATGGATGGATGGATGCAGGAGGTGTAAGAGGGAAAGTGAAAAACAATTTGGCATTGTTCAAGCAGACTCCTTCACCCCTCAAGTGAACCTCTGAACTCACACCTGAAATCAAATGATATAAAAAAAGTCATAGATAAGGGGCTCAATAGAGGAGCCATTATTTACTCAGTGAAACTCAGACTGGGATAACAGTGGCTTTTGAGGGGGTGGAGGGGCACAGGCTGCCTTCACTTGGAGGAGGAAGAATCTTTTTGTTCCTCTTCCAAGCTGCAGTGTTGGCCTTCTGTTGAAATCCTTTTTCTGGGGAATAAGTTGTACCCACATAATGCACATGCAGAAAAATAAGGATGGTATGATAGCCATGGAATAGAATATTCTGAAATTAATTTAAGTGAAGGGACTGTGAATTTGGGCAGAATTAATTTCAGCTGGATAGACTGGCAGTTAATTAAGGCTGATATCTTCTACTAGTAGAAAGGTGTTTTTGATGAAAATATATTGAAAATATTATTAAACTGTCTAGGAAAAAACCAGTTGCTATTGCCTATGCTAAAACCTCCCAGACATCCCATGTTTCTATATAGAAATCATAAACTGATAACATTTGCATAACAATTATTATTTAATATGTAGACTTCAGTATCATTGCTTTTGGACAGGATTAATATTAAAACCTTTGAGAACAGATATTTTAGAAATACTCATCTGAAAAGCCACATGAACAGTTTTTAGTTTGCAATATTTTTGCAAGTTCTGTTCTGGTGATGATCCCCTGGCAGCAGATCACCACCTTCTCTTTGCATAATCCACAGGACATGCTCCAGAGCTATGGAAAATCCCACACTGCTTGGAGGGAGGGAGCTCAAGACCATGCAGGATGGAGGGTAGGAAAGGTACAAAGACAACCCAAACACTCCCAATTTTCAGAGACAAAAAGTAATTTTGTATGCTTTCAGTTCAATCAGTTTGTTCATGCCTTAGGAAACAATGAGATCAACGGAAATAAAAGCAATTTCCAGCAGATATGAATAAAACACGTGGCTCTGCTGAGAAGAACTTGTGTGCTATTCCAGAAGCGCAATTAAAAACTTGTGGATTAAATGCTGTGAGAATGGATCACGCATGGACTTGCTTCATCTGAATTTACCAGATTAGGAGTTTGCAGCTTTCTCACTGCTCCTTCAGGAGGAGTTGATTGGGGAATCAGTTGTACAGTCACACACTTTGTGGAGAACTTGCAAAATAATTTTATTTATTTAGACACATTTTGAAGTTGCAATCAGAACTTCTTTCACAGGTCTGCTGTTTCACAGGTCTGTTCTCTCCTTTCTTTAGGTCTTTTTTCTTTAAACTATTCCTCAAGCAAAAGTTAAAAAAAAAAAAGAAAATAAATCATGTCTCAGTGAGTTTCAGAGTTTTCCTGTGCACATACTGCTTGGTACAAAGGCACACAAACTCTCCCCATTCATCCTGACCCATAATCATTATTAAACTTAATTGCAGAAGACACTGTCTTCACAGCTTTATTTCTCATACGACATCTTGTGAATTGCTTTTAAGAAAAGCCATTTACACAACTTCTATATATATGTAAACCAGTACTCTAATGTCACATTCTTGTTTGCACATACCCTTGTATTCATGTCAGCTAGTCCTAATGCAAAAGCAAGTGGCCCTTCGTGTATTTCAGTTAGGAAACAGTAGCATAGATTTTCATAAAACAAAAGTTTGACTGATACTATGCAAAATCTGTTCTACTGAAAAACTGGCATCTTGCCCATCATCTTCCACAAAGTTCAGTATCTTTGTCGGTGCTCATCTACTTGACTTCTTAATTGTCTGTGTTCAGTGGCTGTATCAAATGGAGTTTTCTTTTTGCTTTTACTCACTGCATATTACATCTTTTAATCGGTATATATAATTACTTACCACAATCTGCCATGCCAGATTTTCTAAGCATTAGTCTAATTAACTTAAGCTTGATAATTATGTTTCAGATATCATAACAGTACGCACAGAACTCACAGATTATGCTGTTGGTTTAGCTGTTTCTGATAACACTTTTCTCCTATTCTCATTTTTTCCTTTTGCTCTTTCTCTTTCTGTACAGGGTGGGAGGACAAGCAGAAAAAGGGACTGTTTTTCTCTTTAAATGACTCCAAGGTTCTCTAAAAGCAAAAGCTGACTGTTTTAAATAAGAAGCCATCAAAAGTAAGCCAACACAAATGAGAATAGATCCATAATGCAAGGATTTCCTCTTTTTGTAAGAATAAAAGATAAATATGTCACTGAAGAAAGAAATTTTAGCTTCTGATAGCGGAAATTGTAGAGAATTCTAACACAAACCTACAGCATTTATGGGCCAATTATGAAAGCACTCAGACTTTCCACAGGTCTCCAGCCTGAGCCATTCTAATTATCCGCCTGTTGGCGACAGCCTGTCGCCAGGGAGGCAATAAATAAGAGATAACATGCATGGGGCCTGGCACACACACCTCTCCAGCACAGATCATCCTTCCCAGAGTCATGCAGCCCATCTGGGCAAATGAAATATGCAAGCCTGAGACCCCAGGTAAGAATAAATAGATGCAGAGGACACTTATGTCACAGTCATAAATAAAGGAAAGAAAAAGGAAAATCTGTGACAGGCCGTGGGTTTGTATTTGGCTTTCTAGAGTAAATCAGCATTTCTCTTCATTCCTGACAACTCACCTTGGTATTCTGCTTTTACTGTGGAGAATATATCCTGCATTATTTGCTTTGTTTTACTCCTGGATGAGGGCATGGACATTGTCCCACCACCCTGAATGCCCCTGCCTGGTGGGGCAGAGCCAGGAAAACCAGACCTCCTCTCCCTTCTTCCAGAGATCATGGATCTGTCTTGTTCACTGGAGTGCAACAAGTCCTGTTAGGTCCCAAAGGCACCCAGACCACAGTTGGAGTACCAAGGCTGCAAACCCACCCATGTCTGTGCCAAGAGACTGTTTGCTGGAATTTTGGGTGCAGTGGTGCACAAGTGCTGTCAAGCCCCCACAGAGAACCACACCAAGGGCATTGCATTTACTCTGGAGTTATTGGTGAGGATTTAATCTGCTTTGAAACACTGAAAGACTGCTCAGCTGCTTCTGTATTTCAACAGACTTCATGCATAGAGACAGGGACAGGCAGCTTTTGCTGAAGTTACCCTCATTCAAGCCCTTAGTTTCAGGTGATTGAAGGGCTGTCACCCTTGACAGAAAATATTATCAGCAGTCAAGGAAGTAATCAGGGTGGCAAGTACATAAATAAGCATAGCATGAATCTGAATATTGGTAATTAGCATTTGATTCAATCAGATTAAAAGTGTTAGACCACTGCAGCAGTGATTCCTTATAGAAAACTACTTAACATTCCAATTACCTTTAATGAATTAACCTCAAAGTATGGCTGAGGTGCAACACCCTAAGAATCCCTTTGCTCATCTACAGTCCACTTGCAACTAATTTCACTTCACAAGTCTACCTCAATTAACATTTTTCTGTATTTCACACATCAGTAACTGCAGTACTGAAATATGCACTCCTTTCCCAAATTTAATAGTTGAGATGCTTTCATTTTTTTTTGCTTCTACAAATGAAGGAAAATAATTTCCTGCTACTATCTCAAACCAATTAAAATTCTTTTAATATTGGCTTTGCATCTCTTCAATACATATATGAACCAAAAAGTCCTACATTTTTCACATCATAATTATTTGGAATTGATCTGCTATGCAGCACTCCAAAGACAAAGGGATTTACAATTAGCAAATTTTAAAGTTTAGTTTACAATTTTCATCTCTAGAGTTTTTAAATAATGCTTTTTGGTTGAAGCTTTTATATAAGGAAAGAAAACTCAATTGGTACAACTCAATTATTTTAATTTAAAAAGAAAAACATTGAAGAAGTACAGATTTATCGATAAGGTCTGGAAGGAAAACACACTGCCTTTTAGGCCAGTGTGGAAATACAATTACCCAAAAAGCTATTGCAAAATAAAGATAACTTTTGTATAGTACACCCTGTTCATGGTGTGGCACTGGTAGAAGGACAGATCTCTGAGGTCTCCCAGAGTTATCAAACCTCTGAGATGGGGAAGCCACAGACCAGTCTCAACAGCAGGAAAACTGCTGGGCCTTGTGGCTCTTTCCTTCTACTTTCCTAGTTTTCCTGGTGCAATAAATAGACCGTGTCATTTAATATCATTCCCACTTTAATGGGGAAACATGGCAAGGAAGCTCCTGTTCTGCATCACGGCTGTGGTAAAAGGAGCAGCATTCGTGAACAGATTATAAATCTGACGTTATTTTCCTTTTCACTCCATGTTTGCAGCATTATTTTAGAATTAAGAAAAATGAACACACATGTAGGATAACAGCATCCACGCAGCAATATGGCATAGCTGTTATTCCTCTTACAGGCATCCAATTTAATTTTATCATCAAATACCACACAGCACCAATCCCTGTGTTTTATTCTGTACCGATTTTAACCTCAGTGTAGAGCTAAGCATTTTTGTGCTGTTCATATCATCTAGAGCTCACTGTGAAGAGGAGCACTGCCAGCAGAGAGACATGTGGGAATACAGCACATGGCTCCTTCTCTTATCAGGACTGTTGGATTTTCCTTCTCCAGCTGAAGCACCCACATGATGCCTCAGAGCTGCACTGCCATTCCTTCTCTGAGCTGCTGAGCACTGCTATAGTTAAGTTATGTAGATAGGACACAGGCATAATATAGCTTGCCCATATAGATACATAGAGTTTGTTTTATATATTAATTTTTATAATAAATAGGGGCATGCATGGCCTGTTTGGTTACATGAGCAAATCCGTGCCCTGAAAGATGATGTTCTCATTAAGAGAAGCTGCAAGCCCAAATCTTATCTAAAGTGCTGTTTACTTTGCTGGCAGAACAGCCAGCATGCTGCAGAGCCTAAATCTTCCACTGTGCCACTCAAAATGAGAGCACCCCATTGCAAATCCTGAAAGCTAAAAAAAAAAAAAGAAGAAGAAGCCAGTAAGAGGAGAACATATATTAAAAATCAATAACTGCTTAATTTAGCCAACATTACAAACTAATATTTTTGGACGGAGTAAGTTTTTTTCTTTTCACATCACCACACAATACCATTTCTCTCTGGTATTTTATCTACTCTCAGAGAATACTGAATTTTGTAACATTTTGCCCTTACCTGAATTTTTACCAGCTAGTGGCTTTTATCGCATACGACACTTTGGAAAGTCTAAATAGTAGTTAAAAATAAACTCTCTGCTAAAATTCTATTTCCACTACTTCCATTTATAACCAACACCACACTGCATTTATGCATGAATCTGCTCTTATATCAAACCTGTTTCAAGCCTGATTTTACTCATATTCTTTGTCAAGAGTCTCTGGGCTCCTGGAGTGGCTCTGATCCCCTCAGCCAAAGGGGATCATTCTCCCTCTGGGCAGAAATTCCGTACATGTAATGGTCACTCTTATCCCTGAGCAAGTGTTCAGGACCAAACCTTTGTGTGGTGCTCCCCCTGAGCAAGTGCACTCTCCAGACTCCTTCCCATACTTTCACCTGGCTTTGGTGCCCAGCCAGGGCCATCCTGCTTCCAGGAAAGCACTGGCAGGACTCTCAGCTACCTTAGAGCCAGAGAGAGCCCACAGGGCAGCAATTCACTGCCTCCTATCACAGCTTACTGGCACTATCTGAGCTGATAATTTCGTATTTATTTCCTTAAAAGTTTGCTGCAGATGACAGTACCCAGCAACTGGAGTATTTCACGAGATAGCCTTGAGAACATTAGGAAAGCTGTAAATTCTCTGATAGGGATTATTTCAGTGGCACAGATCAAGAGTTTTGATCCTTTCAACAAATCTCTGGGGTTTTGGAACATCCATAAAAATTTGGATAAATCTGCTGTTGAAAAAAATAATCCGAGTTCACATCTAAAAATCCTCCTGAAAATTAATGCTAAGAAGTATCTCATGTTCATTCTTTAATAAAGGGAGTGGGAAAGGCTGACAATACGCTAAACAAAGCAAAATAGTGTGTATCAATTTGCTGTTCATTATGTGAAGGCAGCTCTTGTGCTGATTTTGTCACCAATAGGAAAAGCAAAATCTCCAACTCATCTAATAAGATCTTAGGTAGGAAGGACATTCTCTCTGGACAAATTTGCCAGTAAATCTGAAGCTGATTCACATCCCCATTCAGCGCATTTAAGCTTTCTTTACATGCTTAAGAGCTGTTTGAACTCACTTAAGCTGATCACTTGCTTAAACGATAAAATGGGATTGCACTGAATACCAGTAGGCACATCTATTATTTTAAAAAAAAAACCATCTAAGCCTAACAAGCATAGCTGGTTGTGTTACTCAATGTCCACATTTTAGGGTAAGGACTTCTGCTTTAATTAAAGTGATTGAGTGAAGACATCTGAACGCTCACAGAGAAAGAAATTAAGTCATCATGTGAGTCAGAAAATTGCATGTAGGGCTGGATTAACACTAGGAAAAAAATATGAGACATTAGATGAAATTCTTCATGAAAATGTTTTTGTTAGTTCACACCCAGACATTCTCACAAATTTTTGGAAAACGAAATTTCCTGCATTCTTAATGTCTCTTGCATCTTCAGAAGCTTCTGTCATTATCACATTTCACCATTGTCATGTTTCAGTTGTTGCTAATGAACATTTGATCTTTTAAATAAAAATATAGGAAATAAGCATGGTGCTTAAGAGGTAAAAAGAGCCCCAGCAAGGAATGACCACATCCTGCAGTGCTTACTCATAATCATTTCAACAGCATGCCCTTTGACCTGCAGTGATAATTGGGGTCTGCAGGTCTCCCATAATTGTTTCCCTCAGCATAGGGAAATGCCAGGTTTAATACAACAATCTGGAAAACTGTAACATTCACTGCTAATAAAAGCAGCACAGAAAGGGAGGAGCCTTCATTCATCCAAACAGGACAGCTTTGAATATATACTCAGTATTGTGATTAACACAGGATAAATTAGTGGATCATAATTGGCCCTTCCACAATTACATTAATTTTGTGGAAATTAAGGTGAACAATACTGAGTATTTGTACTTCCATCTCACTTTGGAGCTTCAAAAAGGCAGTGTGAGAACAAAAGGGGTGAAGCAGGCTCCAGAGGAAGTGAGGAGAGTGCTCCTTTCTGCTCCAGGTATTGTGTCAGTCACAACTACACTGAGGCCAGCATATTTGTCAGACCATAGCAGCTGCTCTTGAAGGAGATCCACCGCCATCCTTCTCTTCCTTTGTCTATTTTTCCATCCTCCATTATTTTTTTCTTTTTCTCTCACTTTCCATTTCATCTGATGCCCAGGCAGGTGCTGTGCAGCACCCAAAACAAGGTACCTAATCCAGCAGCGATGAGAGGACAGCCATGAGAGGGTCTGGGATTTTCAATGCAGGAAGCAAGAACTAAGAACCACCAATTTCAAATAAAGTTTGAAGTTTGCCCATAGCATTGTCTCTTCTTGTTTCAAAAAGCACATTCAGGTTAAACCCCATACTCCATTTACCACTGAGGTCAGAATGACACGTGGAGCTAATTTGATGCATCTGTCTGGGAGGAAAGGTGTATTGCTTCCATTTCTATCTGCCACTGTAAAGCTGCCCTGCAAACTGAGATGAAAAATTCCTGCTGTTTCTTCATGCCTACAAAGTGCCCAATATCCATAGGTCTTTTCTTAAAGGACACATTTTTAGCACGGACCGAATGCAAGAAATGACACATTTGCATATTTCCCCCAGCAAGCATTAAATCAGCCCTTGGCTGCCTTGGCAAGGAGTGAAATCAGAATGGGGCTGAGGGAAAGCAAACAGAGCCCATCCTGCCAGGCAGCTGCCACTGCTCACATCGGAGCCGCTGCCAGCGGGAGGCTGGGACAGCTCTTGCTGTTGGTTATTCTGCATTATCCAGGATAAGCCCTGGAGCCAGCATGGAAACTCTGGATTTGCAGAGCTGTAATGGGGCTCTGACCTAATGCCACAACAGGAGAGCCAGGCCCCATAGCAGCAGAATTTGACCCAACCAGGGTCTGCTGCATTCTGTGGAAAAACATCCACTGGCTTCACTGGAAGCTCGTTCAGTGTTTCGGCGCCAGCAGGGAAACAAAGCTCAAAAGGTCACGCAGAGAAAACATAAAGAGGAAATTGTTTCAAGGCACAAGGAGCTGCTTCCATTTTTTTGTTCAAGCTGGTCTATCAGTTTGATTTTCAGCAGAGCACTGTGCCTTACCACACAGGCTCCCCTAACTAACTAGTCAGAGCATGATCGGCTTTAAAGAAAATCATGGCTTTTTCTGCAGACAGCTCAATATTTCATTGCATCAGGCCCTGTTCTCATACTATTTTTTATTGATCAGAATACCTCAGGCTATTAAGTTTATTAATTAAATGATAATTTTTTTTCCCTGGTGAGTATACAAGGAGATAAATGTCTTACAAATAAACTCAGAGCTTGCAGGCTGAGTCATGTGGTGATTTAGAAGTCATTTATCTTTTTCTCTCCCCCTCAGCAAAAAGTAATCATTGTCACAATACGCTGCAAGTCTAATGTGGCTGTGAAATGTGCAACATAAAGAGATATTTTTCATTTCCAGCACAATTATACCAAGCTTTTATGTTACACTAATTTGTAATTGCAATGCTAACAAGAGGATACAGATAGCTGCTAATCCATTTAAGCACAAACTGCCACCCTGGTGAAGTAGGGAGGGGTCTGACCCTATTGGCTGAGCCCAACCTCTGAAGAGGCTGATTTTAGATTCAAATGCCTCTGTTTATTAAAAAAAAAAACAACCCTGTTTGTATATGCCTGAATTTTCATTGCTATTTTGAGCCAGGCCTAAGGTTGCCGGGTGATGCTCTAAAGCTGAGACACAGGAGCTCCCTGAAGAACTTTCCCCAGAGTTGTTTTTCCCTGCTTGAATCTCTACAGAGCACTTTGATGGGAAACAAGTACCTTTTACCCCACCACCTTCCCCATAGCAAGCAGAGAAGTTGATCAGGTGCCTGCTAAGCATGAAAATATCACATTGCTTGGACCAAAGCTGTAAGGAAACAGTGACTGCTCATTGACACCAAATACAAGGGTCAGGTAAGAGCAGAAACTCATTAATTAAAATTAATGATTTTTGCACTTTTTGTTCTAAAACTTGACGTTTTCGGTCTAATCTAGGATATGTTAGGATATTCATAGAAAGTAGGATGTATTGTACAACACAGAAATGGACACAGCTGAACAAAAGAAATGGGGGAAAAAATAGTAAACTCTTGAGTAAAAGACAGTCTCCAGACTGGATCTTTTTTTACCAGGCCTTTTTCCTCTGATATTATTTTGTCCAAGCAAAGACAGACTAAAAAGTCTTCAAGATTTGGCCCATATATTTGAATACAAAATACTAATTATTTGTTTACTTTCTTTAGGATTTAATAATCTCTTAAAAATTACAGCATTAATTCCCATTGATGGTATCCATGGTTTTGGGCAGGCTGAACTGGTCTAAGTTTTGAATGAGACACTGCAAATCAGCCTAACACAAGAAGAGCCACATTCTCCCATGTTTGCAGTGTTGCTCTACCAGTTTGAAATTATGGTTTGCAGAAAGAGACAAAGGCAGCAAAGGCAATGTTCACAAAAATATACTTTAAAATAAATGGCACATCAACACGGGGAAAGCCTCTGATTTTTCATCCTTCTTTCTGCAAACAAGCAGCTGCCAGAGCAGCAGCCCACAGATGGGTAAAGTACATCTGCAGCTCCTTGGGGAGGAAAGGGGCTGTTGCTCCAAGAACAGTAAGCTCCAGGGACCTTACTGACACTTCCCAGCTGGAAAGCAGGGCACAGTGTTAGCAGCATGCACATGAACACCACGTACAGGTCCTTTGGCTTGGAGCACGGACACCACACCCGCCACAAACCCACAGCATCACACAGGTCAGGCCGTTCCATGCACTCCAAACCAGACAGCTTCCCTCCAAGCACCTCAGGGGAATTTCTGCAACATCCCATCCTGCTCTCCAGAGCTGTTTACTTACTGTTCCAAATCAACATCTGATACACATTAAAAGAACCATAAAGTGTTTAAAGAAATCAAGATCATGCATGTCCTGTGACAGCTTCACTGAGAAGCAGTGATGCTGCACTGAGTGCTAGTTTGTCAACCTTTGCTACTTACACAATTCACAGCCAATTTAATTAAAAATATAACAGATCTGAAAGCTGCTAAAATGCTTGCAATGACTATCAGTCATTTGATAATGGTATGAAAGAGCCATTAGAAGTGAACTGTAAGCAAACTTTTTCAAGATTGAATAACAAGGGCATTACAGTTCCAGCCATTAATGTCATGCTTTAAAAAAATTAGCTGTCCATCTTGCCTTAAAAACGAAGCATTTTTATCTCCCAGACATTTAAAATCAAAATATGCTTATAAAAGGTACAGTAAATTTCATGTTTATGAGCTGTACATTTTGCATTCTGAACACTAAAACAGCCTCCACTGACTCACTTCATCATTTAGTTGATTTAATACAAAAGCTTTTTCCTCCCCTTTTCTGCTTGTTGCTAAGATGAATACTCTGTATTCATTAGTAATCAAATACAATGGCAAATGTAATATTGTTGCACAGATGAACTCTTTTTATTACCAACACTCTCATGTTTAAATTATTTTCTTCAATTAGTTGTCTCTTGTTATTCTAGTTCAGCTTACGAATTTCTGACAAACAACAGCTTGGACAAAGGATGCAAAATTAAATAAACGAAGAAAAAAACCCCAGAATCAACACATATTGGTTATGTCATTAAAACAGTAATGTTTAGCCATACCCACAAGCCTTTGGGATTGCCACTGTGGGATAGTCCTGGGATGACCAGGAACAGGATACTCTGAGCACAAATCACATTCTACTGTTTTTGTCCCCTGAATATTTAACTGCTGACTGTCTTTACTTTGGGGCATGGATTTGTTCCTGCAAACCTGCTCAGCCCTGCAGGACCACCTGCAGCAGAAAGAACTCACTGAAGAATAAAAGTCAAGCATCCAACAAGTTGTGCAATCCTGAGGGTTCTGGAAAACCTCAGAGCTTTCAGAGTTTTGAAGAGGTGGAGACTTTCAGCCCCAGGTATGCACAACTGGGAGGTCAGAACAGCATTAGTGCTGCTATTTGACTGATGAGATTTCTGAAAAATCAAATTTTAAATTTAATTCTCACTTGGACAAACAAAACCACAGGTATTTGTTTTATGAGGTATATTTCTCAAATCTGTCTTCTAACTTGAGAAATTCAGATTACCTGTAAAGAGAAGCAAGCAGGTTCAGAGTAGCTCAGCTGTTGGGCCCCCAGCAAACTCCAGCACAGAAGTGCAGATGTAAAAGACAGCTTGCACTCCTGGGAGCCAGGACAGTCAGATGCAGAGCTCCCCTGGTGAAAGCTTCAATTTTCAAAATTGTCAAAAAAATGAACCAAAGGAGAAAAGAAGGAAGCAATGGCTTCCGTTGATCCCAGAACTCCAAGAACAGAGATTTTTAACAATACTGCATTATATATAAAATATATAGGTACACACAAACACATCTATGAGTATACATTTAAATATACTATATAAAAATATATATTATTATGTATTATACATATGAAAATCAAAAGTCAACAAACCTTGTTCTTGATCCCTATTCTTAAAGATCTCAAGTTCTGTTTTGAAATTCATTTTATACATCTTATCACTTAAAAATTTTTCTTTTTAAAACTAGCTCAAATGGTTTGCTCTGTTGAAGTATTGCAAAGTCAGAGTATTTATATGTATAGCAGCAGATGCTGCTGTCTCTCTCACAATATAATACAACTTTACAACTTATACTGCCTTTCATACCAACTGCATTCCCAGATGGACAGCATTAAATGCAAGGAAGAAATGAATTCAGGCAATACACAGTAGATGTGTGTATTGTGATACAGTGATGTAAAGTGTTGTCAAGACACTGTTTGATGAATAAATTAAGGCATTGAGCCACAAGGCCAATAAAGGAGTGAGGGAAAAAAATGAAAACAGAGGCATACGCAGATGAGAAAATCCACTTAAGAAAAAGAGACAAAAGTTGAAAAGATGAGGAGTTGATGAGGCAGAAAGATACAGAGAGGCTGCTCCAGATGGCAGAAACAACAGCAAAGGTTCCTAAGCGAGTGTGGCAAGACTGTGAACAACAGAGCACGGCGTGGCTGCAGAGTCTGCAAAAAGAGTCTGCAAAAAGGCTGCACGCATTGCTGAGATGAATCACTGCTTTTGGAAATAAGGAGGGACTCTGAAAACATCGCAGATTTTGTTCTCAGCATGGTCAGAGTGCTTAAAGGCACCTGATACCATGGCTGTGAAAGGGTCCTTTAGCTCTGGAGCTCGAGGAGCCTCTGTTGCCCCGTCAGGGAAGGGAACATGTCTGACACAGCCTGACAACCACTGATTGACAGCTGGGACACACAGACATCTCCATGAGCCATACAAGGAGTACACATGCACACAAAGAATCACTTATCTACCACACAAACGCCGTATCAAAAGTTTGCCCAAATGCAGAGCTGACCTGACCTCTCCGCAGTGCACATTACATTTGTGTGTTAGATTTGCCTGATGGACTTCCTGTATTTGGCATACAGTGTAGAGAAGTCAATCCCTAAAAATACCCTGCTACCTGAGGAGCTTTAAGCACAGACTGAAATGATGCATGAGAATCGCCATATTGTTTTATATTTTGAAAAGTCAAACATGACTGCGCTATGCTACACTGTTTTAAAAATATTAATAAACAAACACTAAACAATCTCAAATTTAGCTCTTGGGCCTGAAGCTATGATACATGGGTGGCAAAGTGGCATAGATGTGTTGGCCAGAAATTACTCAGTTCTAACTAAGTGGCAAGAGTGCTACTTGAAATCACCAAGCATACGCATCCGTGGATCCCTTTCACTCTCAAGTTGTCAGTGTGAGAACAGTGCTGAAAATAAACATCCCTTCCTTGACCTCCACTAACAAGTCTCCACAACCTTTAGGCTTTCAGACTACCAAGGTCTAGTGATCACACATAGCTTCCACAGTGGCATTTTCAAGCAGAGAACGACATCAGCAACAAATTTAATCCTTGTTCTTTTCCATATGCAGCTTTGTTTCCTTGCCCATCGTCTGCAGCCTCTGCCAGCCCACTCCCAAGAAGATCCTGGTAAATCAAAACAGGATTTAGCTACAGTGTTTGTACATGTAGCCTTGCTCACCTCAGAACACCCAAATGTATAAATGTTGTGCTTAACATTCATCAGACAGATCCAATAAAGCTGTAAATGAAAAGAAATTGAAGCAACTTTGTGCCCAGGAATAAAGCTAAATTAAGTAGCAAGTGTTTAAGAGATCAAGACCTAAACCACTAGTTCCTACAACATGGTATCAGTCACTCTGGCACATCTGGGCTTTCAGTGGCCAGAAATGAGCTTGATTCTTATGCAGAAACCCAGTAAATAACCTACAGGTAATTGAAAAGTCCTCAAGAGGGCACTCAGGAAAAGCCCAAGTCACTTACTGAATTACTGGTGGGGCTCTGTTCGGTGGCTGAACATCCATCTCTCTGGTGTCAGCTGTGGAAGGCAGTAAATGTAATCTATCCAGTGTGCCAAACAAAACAGCATGCAAAGAATTGGTAGCAATACAGATTCACTTTTCTGGCTACCTCTTGTTTTATGCTCAGATCTGAGGATGATGGGTCATTACAAGGGGCTTGAATTACACAAATAATCTGTGATGTGCTACTGGCTCATACTCATGTGAATGTGACAGTCCAGAATACAAAATGCAATGTGGATGGATTCACTGAAAAACAAAAAATCAAACCTAAATCATCAGTCTTCCTGTTGACTACAAGACAGTGCTGTTTTTAAGAAATAGCCCATGGAAAAGAAGTCACGTTTTTAATCTATAACCTACCTAACATAGCCTTTAAATAAGCTTCAGTTAACTATTAACTCAGACATCATTGATATGTTTTGCTTTTATTTTTCAAGTAAAATTCTCATTAGTAGACCACTGGATTGACTAATTAATGGCACACTACTTTAATGAGCAAGCAAATGTCATGTGTGTCCAATGCCTGGGCAATAGATATACAGAACGTCCCCAGGACCAGAAGAATTGTATGTTTTCATAATGAATTTATGATACTGTCAGTCACGATCCTTTGCTTGGAACACCATGCTGGGAAGCCAGCTGAGATCCCCAGACTGAGCAGGGGCTTGGGCTGTCAGGGCAGACCAGATCTGTACTCTTTGAAAAGGATTAGATCTTCCTCAGAGTCATGGGCAGGAACTCAGTGCAATCCCTCAGGAACCAGAGCAAGCTCTGTCCAAGACTACAGAAAAAAACAATGTCTGTCAGAAAAGAAGCAAGATGCAAACAACCATGGCTAAGTGCATGCACAATTTGGTAAAAAGGAATCAACCACCACTGTAGGTAACCTAGCTGCATTTATTCAACCTGATTGAGCAGAAAGAGCATTATTAAAAGAATAAACACATCCCATCCTGAGATTTATTTATATGGAAGCAACTTGTGGGTGAGATCATGTAAGAATTGATTTTTCTGCCTGACTTAAAAAAAAAGGTTATGGAGAGACGAAAAATCATTATTTGAGGTGTCCAGAAAGTCTTAAGCAAAACTGAATCATACCTAAAATTCAGCCAGTGCATGTATATGTGTTATCAAGGGGTGGTAAAAGTTGTTGTAATGGATAAAATATTAAATACTTTTTTTAAACTTTATTTTTTAAAGTATATCACATATTTTGAAGACACTGGGACTAACATTATTTCATTTACTAACTAGGTCAATAAAAATTGCTGTAGCCAAGAGCTCTATTAAAAGTCCATAATGTTATCTTAATGGAGGAAAACTAATAGAGTTCTTTTGGAAGTTTTCCATAAAATTAATATTGTAGAATTTCAGTGGATGTCTTAAATAGTTTAAATAGGCATTTTTATTAACAGACTTAATAATAGAATTAAACCAAATTAAGATCATTACTTTCTCTAAGAGGGAGTATTTACATTCCAAGCATCTTAATGGAATTTATTCTTGAAAGAATTTTGAAACAATGCTCATTATTCAACATTGTGAAGTGAGAATTGGCTATTTGGCATCCACACATAGAAGATCTGCCAATTTGCAACTACTATAGCACTTACTGGGAGCCTCTCTGTCTAAACCACTTTTCATGGCAGCCATCCAGAACCTCGACCTGCAATACAATCCACTTCCTTGTCAAGAGCCTTTCTTGTTGGAAAGTGTTGAACTCACCCGGGAACCAAGCAACAAAAATATAGCAATTAAAAAATACTAGAAACCTTGGTAATACACAAGGCAAATCACTGAGAAAGTTATTGTATCAATTATCTACTCATGCCCTGTTTCACTGGGCTTTTCGCCACTTACAATTATCCCTTTGGTTTATCTCAGGTAATCCTGTGTTCCTTATTTCTGTGGCTACCTGCTTATTGAAGGTCTGTGCACATTTCCAGCTGAATGAAATCTTCCTGTTTCAATTGCACTTGCCTGCTAATAGGGTTAAAACACCCACCAGGCAATGCAGATGAACTGTGTGAGCCTCAGAGTTGTTGAGGTTTAAGGGCAGCATCCACAGTGCTGGAAATGACACATCCCACAGAACCAAGCACAGCATTGGAGGCAAGGTTTTGGCAAAGGGAGGGTGCAGGAAGTGCTGTGCACCTTGTAGAGCTGGAGGAAACTCAGGCTCGGGGGCAAACTTGATCTGGTCACCATCCTTATCTCCTGGTGGTGAGCAGAAAGCATTAATTATGATATAGCTTTTGTGGCCAAAAGCAGCCATGCAGCTTGGGACTAAAACCCACAGAACCATAGAAAAAATTTGCTGTGAACTCATGCAGGCTCTGAATCCATGCAGGGAAGCCCTGACCTGAAAGAAGGGTACTGAAGCAACTTTAGCTTTGTACTGAACTCAGTAGATTTCCATTTCTGTTCCTAAATGAATGAATTTCTGCTGAAATAATTATATTTAATATCCAAGTGCTGTACGCAGGCAATGGAAACAAATGCTTTTGGAGCTCTATGCACCTATGAACATTAACACTGGTCTTGGGTTAGAAGAGTCCATTTTCCTGACATGCCAGAGTTGATTATAAAAGGCATCACCAGCACCAGTTCTGGCAACAGGGTAACACACGCACACACTTTCCAAAGTGATCAAAAATTCATGTCCCACCCACACCTTCCTCACCTTCCCATCAGTCAGGGGAGAGGGGGAGATCACCATGAGTGCACTGCAGACACAGCCTGCATGGAAGCCAGCACAGCTCCCAGGCCGGGCACCTTCACTGGAAATTTCTAACAGGAGCACATCTCCTTTGTGCAAGTTGTGTCGTCTGAGTGCTGACTTACTGCCATGAACACAGGGCATTGTGCAGAAGTTATTTGTCACTGTGCAATCAGTAGAGATAACCAGACTTTGCCTCTCGTTATCGATGTTAGCTGGAATAGACACGGGTAGGAGGTGTAATATTGCATTGTAATTGCTCCGAACACTGGAACATTCTCCCCACACCCCCTGAAATGACTTGCCAGAGAGTTAAAGCCCTTCCACAGAAATTGGCAGCCTTGTGACATTCTGAGAACAGGCCAGAACTCTGAAGCTATTTCAACCATTACCTTACCAGGCACATTAAAAGATCAGATCCAAAGGCCATAAAAGTTTCAGGAAACTTTTTGTAGTCTATAATGAGATTTGTATCAGGCTCCAGGTCCCAATCAGCCTTCCCTAGTTTTGGTATTCATGTTTGCTAAAATTACAAAATGTCCTTTCATTCCAGAGAATCTTATCAGAAAATTGATCTCTTTATATATAAAGTCTTCAGCCAAGGTAAAGTCCTTTCAGGAGTTTTATGGTTTCCTGTCATTCTTTTCAAAACCCTCTGGAAACTGGAAAATATGCTGATACTGTTTCCATGTTAAAAAGAATGGTTAAATAAAATAGAAATATAGTTCTCAAGTGTTTGCAAATACCCAGCCTTCTATAATTTCTTTGGCAAAAATGGCAAAGGTTAATAGCAAACAGGTAAAAAAAATCAGAATTAATTCAGAATGACACAATTATTTACAGAAGTACCTATTTGAACATGATCTCATTCACTTACTTATAAGACCTACAGCTGTGCTCTATGTATTTAAATTAAATTATCTAATGCAAATGTTATATATGAACAGCTCAGCAAGACACTGTATTGTATCAACACACCTTATTCCATGAAAAAGCAGATTGCCAGTTCTGGGATTGCAAACGTGTCAGACAATAATTTTATTGCTTTGCAGGTAGAAGAAGCCCCAATGTTCTTGTTCCCCGAAGGTGATTGAGTGATAGCTTTTAATATTGTCTAATGATCACAAACATGTGGAGTCTTGTGTTAACATCTGTTTTATGGGTAAAGTCACACACAAAACTACTCACAAAACAAATAAGCCCCTACCCCTCCAAAACGTAGAATTACTAGAACAAGAACATATTCTTTTATTACTGAAAAAAGAAGTAGCAGGGTATACTGAAAACATTTATAGGTATGGTTTATGTAGTGCAACTAACTAAACAAATCACTTTGTTCAAAAAAGTCTTCGAAGTCACAAGCTCTAAGGAGGGGAAAACAGTTTGTCAGGAACATTGCAGGAAGAAATAACCTCAGAACTAAATCTCGTAATTCTGAGCATGGCAAAGCTTTCACTGCAGACAAGGAGAGCTTCGCCTAAGGGCAGCGTTAGCCAGTAGCACGTGATGTCCAGGCAAGCTCAAGAACTTCTGAAGGTAAAAATAAAAACCCTGTGCCACCTATGGCTCATTTTTTTAATCAGTGAGCATCACATAACAAATAAAGCCTCAAGGACTATTAGAAATCAACTGATTTGGTCACAGCTACTACAATTTTACTTACAGATCTTCTACAAAAGTGCATTAAACAGACTCCACTGTGGACTTTCCAGTCTTATCACACACATTTCAATATCTCAGAAACTGCACTACCATACATTTCCCCTTTAAATTCTTTTACTTTGTTCTACCCCAATTCTTTTGTCTGGATGGACTTTTTCCTAGGTACCTTGATCTTTCCAGATGTGAGTTCACAGCACAGAGCCCCAGCATGGCATGGCTTCCATAGGAGTCACTTTGCCTGCAAAGGCCTCTGCTCAGGGTTAGGAGTGCATGAGAAGAAGCCCCTCACACGTCCTTTCTTAGACCTTAGGCCAACTTGCATCTCTTGCTCGGCTCTTCTGGAAGGGGCAGGAAATATCTCAGCCCTGGGGGTGCAGAAACTGCTGCACTGCAGAAATGCAGAGGATGTAGAAGGATTTGTTGAGATTGTTTAAGGACATTGTGGCCATTTTGCAGGCATTTACAGGGAACCATCTCTTGTTCAGAGGGCTTGGGAAATCCAGCCTGCAAATCTATTGCTCTTAGTACTGAGATAACGAAATCCCCTGAGCAGAGGGTGTGCACAAAGGCTGTTCATTACACACCCCCCTATGCACCAGAGGTTTCACCTCAGCAACACTTTCCCACCTGGACCACAGGTGCATTGCAAGGATCCACCTAAGCCAGTTTAAGTACTAGTGCAGACTTGGCTACACGCTGCAGGAAGGTTCTCCCAGTGCTCAAAGCATCTCTTTCAGACAAGTTTCAGAAGTAAAAAACATAGTGTGCAGAATGCTCTAGATAACCCAGAGAACAATCTTCAGCATCACTGAACAGTCACCTCCCAGCCCAGCAGGTCACCACTGCTCTCCCACCTCAGCACCAAACAGCCCTTACTGTGCACTCTGTTCTATGGAGGGTGGCTTTTTCAAAATCCAAAAATTCCATAGCTGAGATTTGGATGAGACTCAGAATCTCTGTCCTCTAGACCCTAACATATGCATATATTCCCTTTCACGCTCTCACCCCTACAATTAATTGAAGAGTCATATATTTTAACAAACCGGTTAATTGAACACAGCTAAGTTGCAAAATTTAAGAAATTTGCCACATTTACATACATAGTAATGAGATCAATTACTTTCAGCTCATGTAGACATATTGAGAACTAATGAGGTACTTAAAACGTGTATGGAGAAAGTCTACTTTCTATTTCCATGCTGTAACTTGGAGCTTGTTAGGGATTTAGCTCTTTATCAGTTTGAGCTATGGCACTTACACTGATAGAAGGCCTGTTAGCTGTGGCTCCCGACTGCATTAAAAAGTCCTTTAATGCAGTTTTGTAGTGGCATACATCTCATTACAGTGCAAAAATGGGCAAACACTGAAGACCACGTTGTTGGAAAATACTTTGTCTGAGAACACAGCAAGCAGAAAGCTTATCCTTTGAAGGATAACATCCACCTCACTCATAATTTAGATAAGTAATCCAGGGACCTTTATAATAAGAAATCCTTTATCATCATTTAAATCTATTGAAAAGGACCCACAAAGGTAAAATGCCAAATTCTGGAACTGTTATCTTTATGGGTCACTTATAACAACAAAACACTCTTTCTCCCAACACAGAACACAGAGGTAATTTATTTCTTCAAAGAAATTGCACTGAGAGAACATCTACAACACAGTACACTCCATACACTGAGCTCTGGGTTATTACATAGGAAGCCAATTTTCAGGCAGTGGTTTCAACATCTGAGCACAGCCTTGGATACAGCTCCAGGCACATCCGAAGTTTCTCATTAAGTTAGACAAGCAATGAAAATGTTGGAAGTTGTTTAAGGGTGAGGAGAAAATGGACACCAATATTATAAAGGTACAAGAAAAAACAGAAACAAGTAGAGAAACCTTTGACTCCAGCACAGAGAGTTACAGGTGAAGTCAGCCCAGGAGAGTTCCAGCAGATCCCTGTGGCTGCTTCCTGCACAAGTGTGCTGGCCAATCTACAGCACAGCTTTAAATCTTGCTCCCTAGCAGATAGAACCAGCTGCTTTTTAACCATAGTTCTGACCATGATTTCTGCCTATCAAACCCTCTAGACATTTTATTTCCCCAGCCCAGATAGTAAATGACACCCTGTGTATGCAATTGCCCTCAGACATTAGGGTGAGGTCAGTACAATCCTTTCCCCAGGGAACAGGGGCTCCTTATCCACAGAGGAAATACTACTGCACACATATCTCAGCTTGGCTCCCTGGGGTCACTCAGGTTATTAGGGACACCTCTGCAGCCTGACTCTGAGCTTCAGGTTTCCAAGAGATGCACAGAATAGCTTTTTATAGTTTTATCAATCTGAAGTCTCCCTTTTGCTCTTTCAGTTTAAACGTCTCAACAACTTAACTTTACTCCTGCATTTGTCCTCATTTGAAATGTCCACTTACATGACAACTTCCACCAGAACACTAGCCAACTGAATCCTGGGTGTGAGGCTGAGGGCAGGAGCCACAGGGATCACCTGCACTTTGAGCAGAGATTTTTCAGATCCAACCTTCAGCTGCTGAGGGAAGGAGAGAAACCACTTACCCAGCCAAGACTGAGTGAAACAACCCCTAGACAGCAGGAGAGCGGCAGCAAAACCCGAAGCTGCCAAAGGAGGAGTTAAACAGCTGTCTCCAGAGGCAGCTGGGATCCCACCGGGGTTATCGGCCTCCAGCACAAACTCCATCACCCAGCCTGAGTGACAACAAGACCCTCTGGCAGCAGCTCTGTTGTTGTGAGGCAGCAAAGCAGCTCATCCCCTGGTTCACTGCAGCTGGGGATGTGTCCGGGGCTGGTGCTCCCCAGCTGTGCCACAGCTGCCCTTGGCTTTCACCTCTCACCTCTGCCCCTGTCAGGCCAAAGCAGCTCTGTGGAATTTTGTGGGCTGGCTCCCAGTTCACAGTGAGAATTGGGAGCAGGTATGGGGGTGCAGGAACTCCTCCTCCCCACAGGAGATGAGAACCTGCAGAATGGAAGAGGTGACAGCCACAGGCTACACCTGGTTGTGGATTTCCTTACTCTTGGTATGCACATGCTCATATGCAGTACATTCAGCCAGAATATACTGCTTTCTGTACCACTGATCATACATTTGCTTGTCATTACAGTGCCTATAAGTAAATATAGAGAAATAAATAAGAATACTTAGCACTTTAAGCCCATTAAAGCATTGGCAAAGTTTCACATGAGATGGTCTTTAAAGCTTGATGTATAGCAATAAAATTAGTTCAGAAAGAGACAGCTGCATAAAAACAATGCATGCCTCCACATAAAACTGTGAAAAATATTTTGACTGGCACAGATTTTAAGGTAGGCTTACTTATTGGAGCTGTGCTTCAGTAATTTAGAAAATACAGAATGGGAACAAGAGGAGCATTGGATGCTCACAGAGGGGCAGCTCCAAAGAGCACTCATTGCAGCTGACGAGTCTGAAATCACACCACGCTGATATTAAAGATTTGTACCCAATGCTGGGCAATGATCACACTTTACAGAAAACTAAGAGCTAATGAAGTAAAATTAAAAATAAGTGTGGTAGTGGGTGGAAAAGTTTATCTAAAAATATAATATGAAAGGAATATCTGATGACTAAAGAGTAACTATTTTTCAAAAAATTTGGGAGCATCAAGTTTGAATTAAAGCTAATACATATTAGTTTTAATATTTTTAAATTGTACTTCTGGACTGCATGTGTCAGAAAAAAACCCCATCCAATCTGTGCCTTTGATCCAGTTACCAGTAATAGAAAACATTTTGCCAGAGAGATACAAAAGAAAAACAGATTCATGAGAGCCTCTACTTCTTATTTATAGCTTTATGCAATTTTTATCTCATATCCTTCTTCCTGTCCTTTAATTGAAAAGCAAAATTTATACCTAAGAGCAACAGTGCAATGAGAGATGGTGCCTGCAGATTGGATTTGAGTCTCTAAAGCGAACAGAGTCACATGAATGATGGAGTGTTCTAGTTTTGGTGTGCTCTTTGCTATCTGTTAATGATATTTTGAGACAAAGACACAGGACCAGCAGCAGTAGGCTTAGGTAGCTCTTTCCTATCCTGTTTTAAAGGGAGGACCGTAGTGGACTCAATTCACACAGGCCAAGGAAAAATAGGACATCCTACTCTTTGGAAAATGTAAAATGAGACAGAAAATTCCTATTTTTAAACAAATATTAAAGGTTTATTTCTTTCGACAAGAGCCTGGGCTTAAGAAAATAGATTGCTTTGCCTTTTCATATCAGATAAAAAGTTTCAAATAGTCAATGACAATTTGTACTGGTTCTCCACTTACGCCTGGACTACCACCGAGCCTGTCTCGCATGAGCAAGGTCCTATTCATGTATTCTCTTAGTTGTCATACAATGAATTCTCATTACCAGTTGAAGCCTGGGCAGCCACATTAAAGTCCATTTATGTTCTGATATGTACATAGGCATTACTTCAGATTATATCCCTCTAATTGCACAAATTAATTGCTCTCAGATGAATTTTACAACACCTCGTTTCTAAGGATTTCTCCTGAAAGTAGAGTGAAAAGGTCAACAACACGATCAAACACTACTCTGTTCAACATGCTTTGAAGATTAAAATTATATCCAGTTAGAAGTTTTTGCAATTATCACATATTATAAATTTTACATTCTAAGAACTAATAAGATCCTTTTTTATTTATTTACCCTGCCAAATATGTGTGCACACATCACCGAGCTGCAATTTTTTTTTATTGTTTCAGCTCACTGGGGACAATGGGATGTCACTCTTATTTGCTATTTTTCTCAGGCAAAGCTCTCCTTCTGTCTGGAAGTTTACCCCCAGTGTCTGCAGCCTGACCAGGACTCTTGGGACAGAAAGAGAATACAAATGAGCTGATATTTAATGTCACAAATATTAGTAGTACTTTATGCCTGTGTGGAATTTTTCATGGAAACATGCTAATGTAAGGAGAATCTCCCCAGGTATCAGGCTCTCCATGGTGACCACTGTACACAGCCTCTGAGCAGAGAAGAGGCACGAAACCAATGCATTTCCCAGTCTGCCAGAAGGCACATTTTTATCATTCAGAAGTGTACAGATAACAGATTAGTATTCCAGGTACTAGATGATTTTCAGCTCTTCTCGGAAAGCTACACATGCACTTGTACCCCAGAGAGCAATATAAGTGCAAGTCTGTCAAACTTCATCTTTGCTGCAGACTAATTACAAAACCTAGGAGCCTAGTTTGCAAAACTGGGCTTCCTTTGCTGCCTATCCGTGCTATTTTATGTAACTTAACAGTATGGGGTTATTTTATTACGGTAACATGCTCAGTTTCTGGGTCTCTTCAAAACAGCAAAAGAGGCCAGTGCCAGCAGCACCATTGGGAGGAAAAGCTGGCAATGTGCTAAGCTCTCCTCAAATTAATTCCCTGCTGAAATCACAACAACAATTAGTTTGTTGATTTGAATGTTACCCAAAATACAAACACAAAAAGAAGAAAAGATTAAAAAAAGCAAAAGGCAGTAGTGGTGAAATCGAGGTTTGGTTGTCATCTCTTGAGACAGGATCTCCCTCTAACGCTGCAACACAAACACACAGCTGTGATTGAAAGCCCATTGCTCTCAGGAAGATTTGATTACTTTCCAAACGCAAGAAGGAAGCATCATTCCTCAAAAGCCTGTCTTTCACAGTATACCTGGGGCTTTCACATCACCATTAATTTAGGGTAGCAGCTCTCAACACAGCCTGTCCCAGGGCAGCTTCATATCCAACTTCATTTAGAGAGTGGCTCGTCTCTAACTTTCTCTGCTGGCCGAGTCTGCCCCAAACTGCCCAGAGAGCTAGTGACTAATTTAATGAACAGATTTTAATATTCCTGAGCTGCCACAACATCAGCCTTTTCACTGGACTGGATTTGCACATTCCCTACAGAGCCATTTCTATATCTACTTGTACACACTCAGGCAGTTCTGAGCCAATTTGCTCACTGTCTTGGATGTAATATCTCTTTGGAGCACAAAGACCTCATTATAAATATCAATAACAACAAAAGGTCTTTTATCTCTCAAGGCAAATTTTCTTTGAACCTACATACATTTAGCATATATGTGGGTTCCCTATCCCAGCTTGAAGAACTACAAAAGTATTTACTGAGTGTTGGCAAAACAACATTCTTAACATGCACATCCAACAGGATGAAATCTCCTTTTGTGGGATCTAACTTCCTCATCATCAAGGGAAACATGAGTCAGGCCTCTCACCAGAATTGTTTCATTACATCCTTCCTTATTCTCTCCAAAAATTCAGGAAAAAGTGAAATTTCATCCATTGCTCAGCTTCAAACAACTGTGTCATGACCTCTAATTGACCTTGATATTTGAGAACTTAACAAGAGGGTAAATTACTAAGAGGACCTGTAAGTCAGGCAAGTTAAGAGAAGTCGAATAGTGAATAGCAAGAAGAGCAACAGATCCAACAGTATGTAAATTAGGAATTGTATTTAAGCCAACATATTGCATTATGCATGAAAAGGTGAGTAATAGCAAATAGTTTAAGAGATCTGTCTACAATTAATGAATCCTAAATAGCTTTATTAATGTGGGTCAAATTCCATCTTCTTGTGGGAATTTGACATTTACTAATATGCCTCCCTGAATTATTCAAAGATATGTTTCATATATATACAACATTGTATTGAGAATCCTCTTCACAAAGGCTGCATTATATTTGTGTTAAAAAACCTATAAGGACTACTTAATTTCTAATCCAGTCTAATCATTAAATAAATAATATTTAAATCATACTCTAATATATCTAAATTCAAATGTTATACAGAAGTCCGCAAAATATTGTTTTATTTGTAGCCTGTAGCAGGATGTCATCCCCCATCACAGAGCAGGTATTCAAATTCTGATTTTTGTTCTTGTGAAATATAAACCTAGTATCAATTCCTGTTGTGAAGAAAAACTGTGATTAGTAATTAAATTACAGTGCATTAAATTTACTTAACTTAAGTTCACCAGCTGGGAAAATTCTATGCCTCTGGGCTTAACAATAACTCCTAATCTTGCTGTTGCCTGTACCTAATTTTTTGACTTGTATTATAATTTTCTTTACTGGAATTTCATTAAAAATGGTAATGTCATTACTCCTGTTAATGCTCAAAATCAACACCATAATCCTGAATTTTAATTAGTAATTATAATTAATCATTATTCATTAATGAAATGTTTAGTTGCTAATTGTCTTTGAGCACCCCAGTCCCTAGGCTTATATGCATTTCACAACGCATTTAATTTCTCACAGTTTGTGTTTAAGTGGAAGTATCAACCTGACTCCCTTTTAACACTTTGGTGTGGTGCAGTACTTGAGGCCTTCTCTCCCCTCCTTGCCCGTTGAGATGGATGGCTCAGAGTCCTCATTAGTGCTCCATTAGGGAGCAGCATACGCCTCAGGTATGCAGCAGGAGAGACAAAGATATCTGAGAGGAAAAATTAGTTCATCCTGGGCTCTTTCCACTCACTTTGCTGTAACTGAAGCCATAGATCTCAATTTGCCAAACAGGTCTGGGTTCACCCACTTGACATTTGGCAGCACAGGGAATGACTGAAATGAGCCCCTGTGCTGCCTCCAGAGGGACACTGAGCCCTGGAGGGTCCTGGGGTCTCTGTGGGCAGGGGGAGCTGCAGGAGCCTGCAGGAGCTGGGGTGTGTGGGCTGAGGAGGGGGATCCAGGGGACTCTGGTGAGATGCAAAGCTGTGCAGACAGAGCGAAGATGTGATCTGCTCTCACAAAACCTGCCTCAATCCTGAAATGACTGTGGGGAGAAGTGTGACAGTGTGGTATCTGGCATCCACACACCTTGAATTTGGGGACAGAGAAAACAATGTGCACAATTTTGAAACGTGATTTATTGAAATATTCCTATAAAAGTATGTGCCAGCTCACTTTTGGGATTAATTAAAAACCGACACCGGCTAGCCAATGGCTGGGACTATTGTCTTTTGATGTTTTCAGGTGGTTGGAGGTTACCAGAACCAAAGAATTTAAATGAAATTACTTAGTTTATATCTGTGTGTTCTAAGAAAACTCATGTCTCACTGGCTGCACTGAATTTGGGCAAATCCACAGAGGAATGGTCTGAACCACAAATCCCTCCAGCCCTGTCTCTGTGAGTGAGTGGTATTGGGTCCCAAGAAAAACATAAAATATCAGGTTGAGCGTATGCTGATACCTCCCCAAACTCTTCTCCTACCCTGAATTTCCTGCATCAGGGTGCTTTATAAATCACACACAAATGCCTAGAAATGGTTAATAGTTATTATATGTATACAAGAGACATGAATATAATGCTTTAGATACAGTCCTAAAAACAACAAAAGAAAGCCTTAGAGATGATGGTGATAATAATTTTTTGAAGCTGTGGAGCTGTATAACAACTGTCTCCCTGATGAACAGATATGCTAACACTTATATATTATCCTTTAATTTATAAATGGAACTCCATATGGAGTGTAGCAAATTTGACCTGCAAAGGGGGCTGTGAATCTTAAAGGGAATGACTGATATCCTCTGTCACCATTTCCTGAGTTAAGGTTCACAGGTTGCTGACAGCCTGTGCAGACCTTGCTGGAAACCTGATCTGGCCCACAGAGACAGAACGCCCTTTGTGTATTTTAAATTTAGTGATCCTTGATGAGTCTGCATGATACCCCTAAGATAATTATGGGCACTGATAGATGGATGCTGGTCCAAAAGGCTGGAAAGCCAGAGTTTGGGTTTGAGTTGGGTTATAGTTAGGGTTAGGGTTATGGTAAGGGTTGTATTTAGGGTCATTTTAGGGTTATTTTCAGGGTTATGTTAAGGGTTAGAGTTAGGGTTAGGGTTAGGTTTAGGGTTAGTGTTGGTTCGGTTAAGGTTGGCGTTAGGGTTAG
>JAHLSL010012549.1:371-19437 GCA_025920805.1 Petroica traversi
AATAATAATAATAATAATAATAATAATAATAATAATAATAATAATAAACAACAACCCCTAGACTCAACCCATCAAATATCTTAGTCCTCTTGTACTCTTTCAGCATGATTTGTAGAATGCGAAGGATTTCTGTGTTTGCTTAGCTCGGAATTAGCCTTGTGTTCCTACTTTGGTCGGTGGTCATGAGCAGTCAGCAGGTTGAAGGCATTTGTTGGTTTTGAGTGCTTGTGTCACACATTTTTGTGTGGCTGCTTTGCCTGAGCTGTTTGCACTGAGGCTCTGCCTGGCCATAACTGGACTGCTGGGTACACATGAATGTTCTGCTGAGGATCTGCTTGTTGATTTTAGTAATATCATCCATCAAGCTCCAGCATGTACACCAATATTTGTGCTGTAGCAGACAAACAGTGTAAACACTGCAGTTATTTATAAGAAAACTGGCCAGTGAGTTAGGAAACTCTGAGTGGATGTTTTTATTTATTGAAAACAAGTCCATCAGTCTCATCAGACTTGGTTCTTGAAATGAAAGGAAAATAGAAGACTAAAGTTAGATTTCTATTTAGAATTTATGTTTTACATCTCTGTTTCAGAAACCTGTACACTCATGTTTCTCATCTTGTGTGCTCCAGTTTGTTTGCTTTGCTGGCTCTTCCAGGTGTCCGTTGGCTCTGAGTTCAGAAGGGCAGTGTTTTTCCCTGGAGCTGCTCTGTCCCTCCACGTGGTTTTCCCTGTGATTCCTGCCTGCCCTTCTGTACACTTCAGCAGCACCTGAATAGAGATGCTTTCCTGAGGGAATCCTGGGATCCTGCAACACAAAGATGTTGCTTAAGGGCTGCTGAAGTTCTAAGCTTTGTAATTTCCTTTCAATGATGTCTGTTGCCTCACCAGAGTCTGATAATTACGTTTCAGTTTCCTGATCTTCTTCCTGGTATCTTACTCCTTCTTCCATGATGTTCTCTGACTTACCAAACACCTCTTTCTTTGGGTTATCTGTCTCACTTGGATCTTCCCATTTCCCTTCTCCCTCTGTGGAGCCAAGTGAGGGGCAGAGCTTCCTGGCACAGCCCTCTCGTGTTGGCATTCTCTGGGATGTCTCTCTGCAGCTGAGGAGCTGGGAAGGGTGTGATGCTCCTGGCTCAGAGCAAAGGTCTGGATTCTGAGAGCATTTCCACGGTGAAGAACCCCAGTTCTTTACTGCTGTAGCCAGGATTTTGTTCAATGCACTGATGGGTTTACAGAGGTGCAGGACACCCATCCATGCAGTGCTGTCTGTGAGCCACAGCATGATCTGAGCACTGAAGGAAATAAAGCTTTCTGGCTTTGCACTTAAGTAAAAAAGACAAAGGCCAACCTTCTGGGAGTGGAAACTGAGTAAAAGAAGCCAGGAAATTATTTAATGCACCTTTTTCAAAGCCAGGGGCAATTAATGTGTTGGTTCCAGTGAGACTTTGATCAAGCCTGTGGTGATTTTGATAGCTGGTCCTGTTAGGGTGGATGTAATACACGTGCAGCTTGTTCTGTGGGGATGTCATGAAGCTGATTATGTTATCATTAATTTGTTGGGAAATGCTTCTCATTACATAGCAGCTACCAGGCAGGCTGGGACAAAAATACCCAACCTGCATAGCTGGGAAGTACAGCTGTTCCTGCTGCAAATTCCCTCCAGGAGCCATGTCCTGAGTGGGGTTTGACAGCTGAGGAGACCCTGCAAACAGTGCTGCAGACTCAGGACAGAGTTCTCAGTCAGGAACATATGGATTTGTCTCAAGACTGGAAGTGTCACCCAGGCAGTTATTGAGGAGCTCCTGCATTTCCTGGGGGTGTTTTATTTAGAAACACATAGGGCTAGAAGAGGCAGTTCTGTCCCTGCTGGGAGAACTTCAGCACAGAGCCCTGGAGCTGTAACGTGAACACAACATGTATGAAAATGTCCCCTGGCTCCTGCAGGATCCTTGGGCAATTTTCTTTACTGACAATTTTCTTTTTTCATTGTCACTGTCATCCTCCTGGGCTGTCACTTCTGAATTCAGTCCACAAAGGCCCACAGACTGGGACTGTGCCTTGACTTGTGTCTGTGAGGCACCAGGGACTCTCTGGCTGCTGTCACTCATTGCAGGGAGCTCAGGGGTATTAATCCAAAATTGTGTTTTCTTTCACAGAAGCTCAAGTTTGAACATGAGCATTTTCTTTTTATTAAGTGTGAGAAAAGCTCAGGCTCCTCTTTTTCATAGTGAGAATTTCTCTGTAGCTGGTGTGGCTTTAAAGGTGACGTTTTATTTTTGAGTAATCTAGAGAAAGAGGTACTTAAAAAACTAGATCCAGGACATATTAAAAATATCTCCAGCCACGTTACCTCTGAAATTAGCCTTATTTCTCATCAGTAAGGCTGATGCTGTGATGTGTTGATGTCTGCATAAACTAACCTGTGGGTCATTCCCTTCCTGGGGAGTGGAAGCCAGGATGGACAGCACTGTTTGGGAACCCAGAGGAGGGGCCCTTTGGGTTAGCAGTAACCCAAATATTTTAACCTGGTTTGGTGAGTGTGTCTGTGCCCTCTGTGTGCTTTGTGTTCATGTCTGTCTCCCTCAGTGATGGTTGCTCCCTAATATTTTTATAATCCATTGGCCAATTTGAGGATATGGAGCTCAGAAATATTAGGCTTTCGGAATTTTTCTGAATATTGGGAAACTAAGTAGAGGAAGGAGCCCTCTCCCTCTGATGCGGCAGGAGGGAAAGATTGCATCACCCACATTTACATCAGGAGGCCCCAGTGGATCTCTGGGAAATCAAGCCATTAATTTTGCAGTAAGTTCAGGGATTTTTTATTTATTCCCACCTCCCTTTCCACCATGCTTTCGTGCTCTGCCAGAACAAATGTGCTGCCTGTTGATAGTGTGTGAGGAGAGGAGCAGAGCCATGGCACTGCCCAGTGACATGGAAGGATCATTTTCACTCCCCACCCCTGGCAGCAGAGATACCAGCAAGGGTGGAGGTGCTGGGGACCAGCATTTCAACCCAAGTTCTGGCTTAACAAAGTAACTAAACCCTATTAACCTCATCAGGCACAGCCTCCGGGTTTGTCAGCCTTGTCAAGTCAGGCCGTGAGGTTAAACCAGCACTCAAAGAATTAAAACAGAAGGGCTGAATCAAGAATTGCTAAATAAGTTTATAAGTGCTGGCTGGCAGCTTCCCAAAGTGAAGCCAGGAGCTTCAGCAGCCCTGGAAGTCAGGATGTGGGAGCTGCAGATGAGAAGTATCACAGGAGCAATTTGGAAAAGCATCTAGGGTTTGATCACTGTGCATCATCCCATTTGCTGGCCTGCCTTCCCTGCAGCTCACCTGAGCTGCTCTGATGTAGCCAGGAGAACAGCTTTGGCACACATACAGCACCTAAAAATAAAATGCACTTTAAATATTAACGTATTTCAAAAGTATGGATTCATTCAAGTTTGGAGAGTAACGATTGCTGAGTCATTCTGTAAGAACATGGAATGAATGTAATGGGGAGCTGTGGAAGAATGCCATTCATCAGCAGCACAGGTGTTCAGCCATCTCCAGAACGTTCAGCAGACTGGGCTGACACTCTTCAGACACTGAAATATTGTTCATTGCACGTGACTGAACGTTGTTTAACCATTGCAGGACTAATCCTTGCTCATGAACCCATCCCTGACCAACACCACAGCAGGGTGAGGTAGGCATGGCTCAGGAAAGCTCTTGGCACTGTTAAAAGAATCCTTTAGTTTATTTGCAAAGCTTCATGAGTTTCTTAGTGTTTGCAGCTACAGAAAGGGAAAAACTGGAACTGAATGCTGGACCCTGAGTGTTTGCTCTTAAAGCTGATGCTGCTTGGTACAGAGACTCCAAATATTTTTTCTGATTTATTGCCAAATCTGACCTTGTCTCTTCATTCTGGAAGGGAGATAGTGAGGAATTTAAAGGCTCCAGAATCCTTGCTGCTGAGTTCCATGTTCTTCTTTGTTTAGCAGTCTCATTAAAAGCTCTGATTTGATATTTTTCTTCCTTCTCTCTGAACTCAGGCCCTCTGTTGAAGCAGGTGGCTCAGATGAGTTGCAGGGACAAACTGACAAGTTGAAAAGTGGAAATCACAGAACTCATCTGAAAAAAGGAAGATGAAAATAGCCCCAAAGCTGGTTTTGGAACCTTACACAGTTTGTAGAACTGCAGCTATTGCAGGCAGTGCCAGGGTTGCTTTTCCATTTCTTGGGAGATGGTAACCTGCAGGTGGGAGTCCATCCTGAGGACAGGTGTTGGCACACTGACGTGGGCATGTGGCAGAGAGGTGCCAATGGGGCATGGGAGTCCTCAAGCACTTTTCCTTTCTGATGGTAGAGTTGTTACATTTTCCTCTCTTTTTTGGTGAGTTATTTATTTCCTGAATGATGCAGCTTAGGCGACAACTGATGCAATTCTTGAGTTCTCTTCCACCAGACAGCACAGGTCAAAATGAAAATATTGAATTAGTGATTGCTAATAATATGTGGGAAAGGGAAGGGTGAGCTTCATAAAGGCTGTTTGGAGCAGGAGCAGGTGGAGCTCTCTCCTTTTGCCAAGCTGTCCAGCAGGTGAGAGATGTGGAGTTGTTTTTATCCTGTGTGTCTGTGCTGCAGCCACAGTGAAAGGCAGTAACTCACACAGCTCCACAAACTCTGAATCCAGTGCTGAGGCCTCCTGCTGCCTTGATGGGTTGCCTGCCTTCTGCACATTGTCATGCTGATGTTTCCATGCCCGTGGGAAGGGAAGATCCTGCTTAACTCCACAGCAGTTTGTAGAAAGGGCTGCCAGGTTCATCCACTGAACGCCAGGAGTCCAGCACAAGATATTCAAATCCAAATGCCTTTGAGCCCCAGGCAGAGGTGGCTTTCAAGGGCCAGGATCCAAATCCTGGTTTGCAGCTTGGTTTCACAGTTGTTGGTGATGTTTTCTTTGAGTTCTCAGTCATGTGTTCCTGTAGCCTTTCAAAAGCATCAGATCTCTGCTGACTTCTGCCAGATCTGATTCCTTTCTGGTGTGAGATATCCCTGAACAACTTTGTCCCCTGTGCCTGTCTCTTTTTCTCTCACTGTCTTGTATCTCTCTGATTTCCATCCCTTGTTCCATACCAGTTCCAGCAGCTGTCCCTCCTTTATGCTCAGTGCCAGGTTTTGCCCACACTTCCCTGCCTGAATAATTCCATGCCCTCAGACTTGCTCAGTAATTCCTCAGGTGAACCCATGATGCCAGAGACTTCTGACCCAGGGCTGTAGATCCATTTTTCTCCAGCAGTGAATATGCACAAGTATTCTCAGGGAGCTCATCTTCCCTTCTGATCTTATCTTCTGCCCTCCTTGACCCCTGCCTCCCTCACAAGTGACTCCCTGCTGCCTACGAGATCAAATTCATGTTTCCTGAAGCCTTCTGGAAAACCTGTATTTATCTCCATTTGCTACTTTTTTATCCCTGTCTCTTCTCATTCCCTAATCTCTTCCCATCTCGTTTTCTTGTTCACTGAATTTGAATTATGCCAGGCTTCTGTATTCTTCCCATCACTGTGTGTTAACTCATTCAGTCCTATCCCCAACGGGAATCCCTCTCTCCAGTCCACCTGGCCAGCTCTTTCCCTGCCTTTCCTCTTAACAGCTGTCCTAATATATCTTACTTTTAGTAATCATCCCCATGTAATTCCCTGTGTGTGTGTGAGCATGGAGACTTTCAGCACCGGCAGTGATGTCTATAAACAGATGGTGAATTAGCTGCCTGGATCTGGGAATCAGCATTCAGGAATGGTGGTCTGATTTGGGCCAAATGTCCCAAACTCTATATTTAACTAGAGAACCAGGATTGCAGGAAGGAGCTGTGTTTGAGATCTGCATTCAGCAGCAGCCTGGGGAGTGTTGGGGAGAAGCTCTCTGGAATGTGGCTGTTAGCATATCAAAGAAGAGTAAACATGGAGATGATACCCTGCTTCCTCTGCCAGGTTAATTAAGGCACTCCTCATGTCTCCTTGGATGGAGAGGATTTATTAATGTGCTGTCATCCAGGGAAGGGATGGTTTGCTGAAAGGGAGGAGCCGTTAATGGCATGGAGGATGTCATGCTGAACAAAGAGCAGATGTCAAAGAGACAGGGAATTTCTTTTATTTCTTGCTTTGCTGAGGTCTTAAATCCTGGTGTTTTATCATAAAAGCTTAGGAAAATAGGGCTGGAAAGAACTTCAGGTGGGCTTTTAGTGCATTCCCTTGCTGCAAGGCAATATTAAAAGTACCTGTGTCACTGATGGATATCTGCTCTGTGAGGCTGAGTAGGTACTTTCTCTAAAATCCTGTGAACACCACACCTCTCCTCAGGTATGGTCAGTGTGGTGAATATTTATGTTTGTGATCACAAATCCTGGTGAATGGCACTGGAAAGAAATGTGGTTTTGGAGGTGCCTGTGCCAAACCTCTGAGGGTTTCCAAAGGTTGTCTGCTCTTACAATGCAGCATGAATAATGTTTTTGTAGGCCTTGGTTAAAGGGATCTTCTTGGCCCAAAGAAGTGTTAGAACATCTCTCAGCTTTCTTATCTCACTGTGTTTGGTATCTGAAACAGCCTTTGCTGGTGCGGGTGAGGACAGTTATCCCTAAAGCCAGGAGAGGTCTCAATCTGTGGGGCTTTTCTACTCTCTGGGCGGCCCCCTCTGCCTAATGCAGTGAATTAGCAGAGTGTAAATCCAGTGCAAATAACATTAGAATAAAGCTCTTGCCATCTTGGGGAATGTCTGTGTGTGGGCAGGTTGGTAAAGGAACAGATAAATGATTCATCCATTAAACCTGGAAAACCACAGGAAGGTTCCCAAGGAACATAAAAGCCCTGCAGAATGACTGAAAGGTAAAGCTGAGGGTTGGCTGTGCTGGGGAGGGGATTCCACATGTTCCATTAATTGCTGTCCTGCAGGGTAATTAAACAGAGCAGAGGAAGATAGCAAAAGCACTCCTTTAAGCTCTGATGATTAAATCTTGCTGCCTCTGCAGGTTTATAGACAGGAAGAGGTCTGGCCTCACAAAGGCATTTTTGTCAGGAAGGTACTGAGGAGGGCAGCTGCTTTAGGTGTCAGGTAATTTGTTTGGAAATGGGGCAGTGCTCTCCTGCCTGGGCTGCAGTGTGGGGTGAAAGGGTTGACTGAGAAGTTCTGTTGAGCTGCAGTGGTGCCATAGCTAAAATTTGGGTATTTCTGCTTGAATCACAGTCTTTTCACGAAGATTAAGGCACGTGGTTGAATCTGGCTGTTTTAACTAGAACCCTGGTCTTGTGAAATCCAGGGCCTCATTAGACCCTTGGCTGTCATATCAATATTCAATGCCAAGTATCTCTAGTTATTCTTAATAATCAGAAAATTATCTCCTGCCAAAGGTATTGAGCATTTTACTCATTTGTGCTGTAAGGACCTTGTGCTCTGAGGAGTTTATCATTGTGAGCTCCAGAAACATCAGCTGGTACTGTGAATATCAGGGACAGATTTGATCTTTTAGTCCTTCAGGGTATAATGAAAATCAAGAGTTTCAGAAAGTACCTACACTTTGTGTTTTGGCTGTTTATTTTTCTTGCTGGGCTTTTGGGATTCCGACAGCTGTTGTATACCCTGGAAATGGCAGTGTTTTCAGAGGAAGAAGTTATTGTATCAGGCACTACAGGACAGCAGTCTTGAGTTCTGGGAAAGTTCTGCTGCACCCCTGCAGGTCATGGTGAACAGAGTTTTACAGGGTCATGTTGAAATTCGGGACAGACTGTATTCTCCAAAGGGAGAAGAGGATTCTGTGGTGTTGGGCACATTTGCAGCAAGTTGCCCAGGTACAGAAAGTCAGGATCTGGTGGGTATTCTCAGGAGTTGTGGTGGCTTCCATCAGCTGGTCTGTGACATCAGAAGCTCTTCCTGTATAAATACTTGAGTTCAAACTATTGTGACTTGCGCTGGTGTGAATATTAACTTGTTTTCCTACCTGGCTGTAGCTGTGTCTCGTGCACTGGATGGTTGCACTGTAATTTCTGTACTTGTGGTTCATGATGAATGTGTTGTTTCCAGTGTGGATTTTGTTAAATGCAGAAACAATGAAAATTATTGCTAAGGGAAACAGTTTCCATACATTAATATTAAACTCTAATGGAAAACATGTTGTTACTGCAAGATTAACAGAAATTGGCATCTTGGATGACTATCCAGCATTGAGCCAAATTAATCTGTGCCACTAAGATTGCATGTCCAGCTTTGAATTAGGACATTCTCATAAAATGAAGGAACAGCTCACCCTGTTCAGTTTTCTGGATGATCCCTATAAACCAAACTTGGACCTGGAGGCTCAGTGGTGACAGCCTGAGCCTGTGTTGTACATGCTGGAGAGGGCCCTTCCATGAATACAGTTCTTTTTCACCTGGATACCACTGACTCTTAAGACCTCTGTTTATTCAGCTGTAGAACGGCATTAGTACCTATCTTGGAGGCAGTCCAGTGGGTTTCTTAAATTTTGGAACCTTTTCTATGTAGGCTTCATAGAAAGGGAAGAGTATTTTTCATTTTAAGTATCACAAGCACTGAAAGATTCCCTTGGTGACTGACTTGGTGTGTAAATACAGGCAGGGCATCTCTGTCAAATGTATCACTGCTATTGAATGGAAAGGCAGAGCATGAATCACTTCAGGGTTTCCTGATTTTACTCGTGTAGGATGTTAGGAGAGGCTACAGGAATGTAACTGATGGCAATGTGTGAGCTGCACAAATTGAAAATCGTGGGAGGAGGAGAAAAACATCAGCTCAGCACCAAACTAGTAATGATGGGGAATGGGAGGTTTGCTCTGAGCATGTGGATATGCAGGGAGTCTCTGTCTGTGCCAAGCAGACCTCAGGACTTGGAGTTTGGCTCCTTTCCCAACAGCAAATACACTGAGCAGGAGGAGAGCCAGGCAAGTTTTAATCAAGTAAAAGTTCTGTATCCAGAGGTGGTTGGCAAAAGAAGAGATTAAAGTATTAGGAGTGCAATGAAAACAAGACATTAGAGAGTTGAAAGCTAGAGTACCTGGACAAACAACTTGCTGAGTGAAAGCTCCAGAGCCTTCAAGAGGAAGCTCCAGGTGTTTGGAGCAGGACTAAACGGGAACCCACACACCAGGACTTGTGTTCTGCCAGCTTTGGCCATCCCTGTGGCCAGCGTGTGATGTCCTTATGCCTCTGGGCTGGTGGGGATAGATGGGATCATTCGTCTTGGAGATCCTGCTGATGGAGGGCTCATAGCTGGCAGGAAGGCCAACAGCTGCACACTGTTTATGTAGACAAGTTTTTGGATAAATGTGAGTTTACACAGTTGCCTGTGTCCCAGGGTTTGCTGTGGAAGTGCAGATAGATCTGCGTGTCCAAGCCCAAGCACAGAAGTTATGGGCTGTAATTATGTAATTTCTCAGGAGAGAAAGGAAAAAACACCCTTGGTAATTGTAAAAATAGTAATTGGCTTTCCTTTCCCTCTTCCACTGATGCTCCTGCTTGACATTTTTTATATATTAAAAATAGATTTTTGCTAATTGCTGACAGTGTATCTGAAAGATAAGAAATTTTCCCCTGAAGAAAGCCACTATCTGTATATTTGCAGAGGCATATGAGAAGTGTGGGGTTTGTCACGAATGGATGGGGGAGCTAAACAAGCCCTTGCTTCTGCCCGGATCTCGGCAGAGGTAGTAACCTTATTGAGATGACTCACAAATCAAAATCCCCCTCCCGTCCGTAATTCTTTTAATAATGACTGATTCTGTCTATTATATAACAAATTATTTATTAATAGATGGGAAAACTACTGACTGTAAGACTTAAAACTAATACTACACAGGAATAAAACCAAAATGGATAACTACTAGTAGATTACATACAGTGCACGATAAGGTACCATTTAAATTACAGCTAGCGAAGGAATAGTATAAGCTTAGGATTCAATGTATCTTACCATCCAATTGTTGGTGCAGCACACATCGAGATCCTTTCTCTCAATCTCTGGAGAAGTAACCAAGAGACTGCGTCCAGAACTTGGGGAGAAGTCTCTCACACCTTTGGGAGTGATTGTTGAGGCTTCTGCCTCAGGGATAACTCGTGTATTTTTTATAGCATAAAATGGTGTCTCCTGAGTCATCAGTTTTCTTTATCTCTTCCTACACTTGTTTTTCCAGATGTTTACCTTTATGGCCTGAGCCTCCTGGTGCCAGAGAGAATCCTGCTGAGTCCTCCGACTCCAGGGTCATCTCTGGTGTTCCATTGACTCTGGTATGCAGGAAGGGGGGGGGGGGGGGGGTAGACCTGTCCCGCCACAGGGTTTTTTCTAAAAAATAAACAAACAAAAATCCCAGTTCAGTTTCCTTCCCTGTTTTTCATTTTCACACACACACACACCTGTCTCACAGACAGGGCCAGAAGTAAAATTATCAAATAAAAGCATTTCCTCTTATATTATTCCCAGCCTGGTAGAACCATGGCATGGCAGGATTTTCGCAAATGTGTCTGAGTTCATAAAGTTTTTATTCCAGTTCTGCAGACATGAAAGATTCAGATAAAAATCTGTAAATTTAAGAGGCAAATAACAGTTTCCATTCGTCCCAATGAAGAAGTAAATCATGTTAATGCAGCTACCAAGGCATTGTGCTGCTGTTGTCGTTGGTTAAAGGTGTCTTTTTCTCTGCATATCTGTTTTGTGGATCATTGTACTGGGCTACAGAAAAGTTGCATTTATGTTAATGGTTCAGATGTATTTACTAAAGAACTGGAGTATGTTTGCAGATCAATAATTTATCTGCTGTTGATATTCTGATGAAAGGAATTAATGCTAAAATGTATTGGCCCAAAAAAAATCATAGTCTTGGGAAATAGTTTGATAGAAAAAATATATTTCAAAAACATTTTTAAGGCAAGCTTTTTCAGGCTTAAAATGTGATACCAATTTGTTATAACTGGCTTGCTGTTCCAGAATGACTCTTATTAATAAGCACTCAGCAGTTCACAGGCTGGACTTCTTACTGAGTTCATTCCATGTACTCCAAAGGTTTCCGTTCCTTCAGGATTATGAGTTTCTCTACCCAGTCTATTTCTGTAATAATAAACTAATTTTAAATGGTTACATTTTTTAAAATTGATCATTTCAGGTATTATAAAATGGCCACACAGGAGTCACACAGCACTGAAAATAGCTAATAAAAATAGATGACTAAGAGTCTGTAACTGAGCCAGTCACTGCTTTTTTGACCACTGGTGGATGTACAAGTCCTTAATCATTACTTTTCCACCTTTGAATAATGAGGGTTTTAGCACAGAGCAAAAGCCAAAATAATAATGTGAATACGCATTGCCAGGTTCAGTGGGGCTTAGAGCCACTAAATAATGACTTCAGAAGAATTACTATTTGGGATAATGTATTTGACATTTTAATTTGTATTTGACATATTTTAATATATTGGCAGTATTCTAGACTGCTTTGCTGCACCACATCTCCCAATAATGGGAATGTTGCCCCCTTCCATTTCCATGATGGCAAACATAGACCCAGCCTTGTTTTATGAAATCTCTCAGAAGGAATTTGGAATTTGGCATGAACAATTTCAAGCAAAATGGACTTGCCTGACTGACCCCTGAGCCTGAAATGCAGTTGTTCCTCAGCTAAAACCTTTTGTGCCAGATAAAACTGAGAGAGATACTGGCACAGGCTAATGGAAGATAAAGGTGGAATAATCAGGTTTAGTAGTAGGAATAAAACACCTTTAGTAAAAATCCTGCACTGGTCGTTGCTGCGTAAAACTGCTGAAAGGAAACCCAAATATCTCTCCCTATTCAGTAAAAGTGCCTTTCAGCTGACCCAAATATTGCTCTCTTTTAACCAAAAGGTGGCCCATTCATAGGGCTTCAGGTGTGGAATGAGCTTGCAATCTCAAAAACCTTTCTCAAAGAAGGCTGTTACTTCCTGAGCAATTCCTTGACATCCTCTGGACTATTCTGTATGTAAAAACCAAGTTAGTCCAAGGACAGTGCTGAAATCCAGCCTTTTGTGGCCGTTGATTTAAAAGGTTAAATCTTGATCTCATTTCTTTTTCATGTGGTATGAATCTGCCCTTTCACATTTTTAAAGTAAGCAAGTGTTAGTGCTTGATTTCTGCCTTCACTCTTCACTGCAAGTGCTGAAGTAAAAGGCTGCCCATCCCTTCATTCCATCCAGAGCACCCCTGGCAATAAATATCCGCATCCTTATTGTTGTCAAAACTCATAAAAACAGAGCTGGACTTCTTCCAGGTCTAAAGTTTTCCATTTGCACCCTGATAAACACAGCTTTGTCAACTCTGAGAGGGGAAAAAAAAAATGAAAACGGGGTCATGATTCCATTGCATGGTCTTGGTTTGCTCCTTAAGGCAGCTCCATCCAGCTACCTCTCCATGGAAAGGGTGCTGCAGTGAGGAAATAGTCCCTGTGTGCTATTAAATACAAATACAAGCAGATCTATGCACTGTGACACCGTGTGCTCCCTGTGGTGCCACCACAGCATCCCCAAGTGCAGTGGCACTTTCAGCAGTGGACGGTCTGGCTGCAGGAAGGGCAGATTGGGACTACTGTTTTTCCATTTCATGCTGTAACTTTTGAACTACTTTTTGGCCTCAGCCTCAAACCATCTGTAGTGCCCACACAAACAGGAGAATACTGTGCATGGATCAAATCCTAAATTCCACTCAGTCATAGGAGACTTGTGCCACCTACATTGGCTTTGTGACTCACCATCAGCACTTGGCCAGCTCTCCTGGCTCTGAAACTCTCGCTTTCTTTTATGCATGAAAAGAAGGGAAAATGTAAGATCTTTTTGGAGTCTCTGCTTTATTGTTTTATTTCTTCTCCCTGAATTTATTCTGAAAATCAGGGGAATTCTGTTTAAATTCTTGTTTAGGCTCTTCCACTGCATCTTCTAGTGCTGTAGTAGAGGGTATTGGTAGACAAGTTTAGATGAATTTTTGGGTCAGTGAAATATATTTTCCAATGAATGCAGTGGAGGTGAGTGTGTTTTACTTATTTCCTGTCTGACAAAACTCTGGACTGATTCTTCACTAGGATGGTGAAGAAACTACTCAGATGTTTTTGTGTGCAAACTGCTCAAATATTTTTCATTCTGGCTGCCTTTTTCATCACTTTGGTTGTTACTGCTGTATGTTTTGAATGAATGAGCTGTTCCACTGGTTTTTATGGGAACATTCTCCGTGTTTCTGTTGCAGGAATTGCTTACCTGGGAGGTGTCTGCAGTGCCAAGAGAAAATGTGTTCTTGCTGAAGACAACGGTCTCAATCTGGCATTCACAATTGCACATGAACTTGGGCACAAGTAAGAACTTGTCCTTCTTTTTCTTTCTTTCTTTCCTTATGCCACTGCAGGATACTTTTATTTAAAGCCAGACAAGTGCAGTTACTAGTGTGGCATGCTTGTTGTGATTTCATAAATGTAGCACATTGATACATGACTTAATTTTCAGGTGGCTTATGTAAATACCCATTTTAGCACACGTAAATCTTTCTGGTTGATCTTCCCCTGTTTTCTGTTCTCTGCTCTGATTCTGAGTGGAGGCCTTATTCTCTTAAATGACTGACAGTAATAAAGATAAATTCTGCTTTACTGTATAGAATAGGTCTGCAAAACCAACACGAGCTTCAAAAACTTTGAACTTGATAAGTTTTCTCTGAAGTTCAGGTGTCTGTGTCAAGGGCTTTAATAGTTAAATAGTTTGGTAATGGTTTCATCTCTGCATGTGAAGTAATCTGCTGTGACTGAAATGGTAAACAAGTATTTTGGAAATGCCCTTAAGCAGAAGCATTTGATCAACAGAAAGAAATCCTATAACTTGATTTATCAGCTCAATCACACCTAAGTAAGACACTTTGAACATGCTGGAAAAAGCAGGAAAGAACGTGGTAAGTCCTAGTCAGACAGAAATTTGCAGAAGGAGATTACTGGGTACTTTCTGCAAGTGAGCTTGGAGATTCTTTAAAGCTGCCTAGAAATATCCCATGGGCAAAGGAAAACAAAATTGACTGGAAGAGTCAGCTGCATCCTCTTAGTGCAGATAATGAGTTACCCAAAGGTCAGCTCCACATTCCCTGCTCTCCAGGCCCAGTGTCACTGCACTTACTCATAATATTAAGGAGCTTTTCCCCCTTTCCATGGACATCACTCTGGTTGCAGTGTCACAGTGCACTGTGGAAGGTGCAGAATTAGACCAGGAACAGAGTTATTCAGGGGCAGGATTGTGCCTGGGGAGTTTTCAGGCACTCCTTCCTTCAGCCTCAGAAGGAAATCCCCATCATAAATAGGGGATGTTATGCCTTCAGATACAGCTCTCCATCTGTGCAGAAAATTGCAAGCTCCATTTTATTTTCTGAGGGCAGTTTTGGTGGTAGGACCATAAAGTCTTTCCTCTGCTGATTTTCTTTCTTTGCCTTCATCTTGGAAAACTGATTCAGAAGTACTGGAGGGGTGTGGGGGTCTGTAAGGGCCAGTTTAGGGACCTGAGGCATCCAGGTAATGTGACTCTGGGAGGGCACAGGAGGCAGGAGGGCTCCAGCTGAAGGTTGTAGAAGCTGTTGGGAGGATTCTGCTGCCACAAGTGTTTGGGGACATGTTCCAGGTCATCTTATTCCACAAGGAGCTGCAGTTCTCTGTCACACATTGGGGCAAACCCTTCTGCCCCCTCTGCCCTGCCAGAAGCTGCATAATAAACCCCCAGTGTTGACGAATCCAAACAGAGGGGGGAAATGCCATGTCTGTCACCCCCCTACCTGAGTATCATAATCATCCCTCTGTGCTGTCGCCCACCAGTGGTCTGGCTGCTCATTTCAAGCTCTGGCCAGTTGACTGTGCCTTTCTGGAGGCCAACAGAAATCTTTTCATTGACCTCACAAGGTGTCAGGCCTTATTCTTCTGGTGTTGAGCTGCAGTAAGATGCTCTGAGCAGTCCTCTTTCAGCACACCTTGTGGAAATAGAAGAATTCTTTGCAGACTTTACTTACAAATTCAGAGTTTTTGAGTGTAATGTAAGGAAAGCCATTGCAGGCATGAACACAAAGAAGCTGACACGAGCTTTAAAAATGAAAACCAAGGAAAACTAGGTGCAAGTTTCTTAATTTAAAACAAAATCCAATCAAAACTTAGATCCATATTAGCAAAAATAAAAATTTTGGTGAGCCATATTTTTGAGCCTTATTGAAGTCTGATTTCCATATGAGTGTAGAAAAGCTGAGATTTATTATTCTTTCCATAAGACTAACAAATGTCTGTAGAGATCACAAGCCCAGTTTGGCATTCACAGATAGTTTCTGATGTGGACTTTGGAAAAAGTGCATGGATTACTAATTGATGTGTCAGATTCCTAATCTGCCATTAATGTCATTTGGACTGACTGCAAAAAAACACTATTCCGGACAGCTGCACTGTGAAAACATGGAGACCCCATTAAATAGGTCCAGTAGAATGAAATAGGTCCTATGAAAGTTGAAGGATGAAAGTTCATCTTCAGGTTTAATCTGTGGAGTTGTTGCTTGATGATGGGGTGAGAGACGTGACTTTTGTATTTAAATCTTGAAGTCTGTACTGATCATTTTTGGTCCACGGCACAAAGGGAACATCCATCTGTATTTAGATACAATTTTTTCTACACAGGATCCAGAAGAGTCTTGCTGTTACAAAAAGGTGACAGGAAGGGAGCCCAATGATTGTGTATTGAGGCTGCAAATCATAAACTTCTTCCCACACAATTCAGGACCCTCAGCAAGCCTTGTTCCTTCAGTCAGCTTGGTCAACAGTGGATGTCTTTTAAAATAGCATACTTGAGTGTAACCACAGTTTGTTGGTTTTTATCCAGGGTTTGCTGGGTGGAGTCCTGACCTACATGGAAGGGAAGACCCAGACGTCACCAGTGATCACTGAAGTCTTAAAATGTACAAGCCTGAGGTCTTCATATTATAGACATAATATGAACACTGAGAATTTCTTACTGTCGTCTTTCCTCAGACTTTAAGGGCAAGTCTGCCAGTAAAAGCTTAAAAGTGCCCTACTTTTGTCACCAGGGTCCTGGCTGGTGCTTCCCTCCTCCTCCTCCTCCTCCATGAACTGCACCAGTGCGAGGCTGGTCTGAGAGTCACATCCCAAAGACCACCCTGAACAGCCAACTTGGAGAGAAATAGTGCCACTTCCCCCCTCCTAGCTCTCTCTTTGCCTACAGCAGTGACTTTGTTACCATTTTCAAGTCCCTCTCCAAAGAAAAAGTCAAATAAGTTTTTGAAACAAAAGCTGGGATTCATCCGTGTATCTGTTATCCCCGACCAGAGCGGGGTGGGCCACAGCCAGTAGTTTTTCAGGACAACAATGCCAGCTTTGTTGCCATTCCTGCTTCTTTCAACAGCCTCAGCTTTCCTGTTGTGGGATGGGGGCAGGCTTGGGTGAGGAGGGAAGATTCCCATTCATGAGCCAGCGGAACCTGGCACTGCCTGGATGGGGAGGGAATAGCCCGAGGTGGTGTGGCTGGGAGCCATGCTGGGGCAGATGCCCTGAGGAAAGGGGATTAAAATCAACTGACAATAAGCAAGGAGCTGGCTCCTGCCAACAGCCTGAAACCGCATGGCCTCAGACTTGAAGCTGAAACAGATGAGGACAAAAATGAGTCCAAAGGTAAAAAAGCCCATAATGCACAAACCAAACAGCTTAGGGCTTGGAATCAGATAAGAGAAGGGTTTGGAACCAGCAGGTTTCTCTCCAGTGTGATTATTTGCTTTAGATGTTAGGTATTGATAGCTGCAGCTTGGTTAGAATTACCTCAGGGTGAATAATTTTTTGCTGCATGATTAAGGATGGCCTTTGTGGTGTGTCTCAAGCATTATGGTGTTGCAGGTAAAGGAAAATCACTCTGAATGTTCCCTTTGTGGCCTGGTGTTTGTGCTGATGAACTAGTGAATAAACTTGGCCTCCCTGGTCTGTATGGTTCAGCACCCAGCAGAGAGATTCATGCAGATGTGCCAGAATGTGAGAATACTGCAGGCTGAGGAGAAACGTCCCTGAGCAGATCCCAGAGGTGCAGAATGATGCCCTGTAACAACTTACACCAGCAAAGCCCAGGCACTGGGGTGCAGCTACTCAAGGTTCCTGAGAACCAACCAGGAAATTGTCCCCCTTCTCCCCTGCTCCGCAATTTATAAAGAATTGGTCATAATGCATTTTAAAAATAAAAAGTTTCACATGGAAGCTGAGGACCACCCCAGTAAATGTGACAGATCTGTGATGCAGAGTGCACACTGTCCTGGTAGAAACCTGTTTCTTTTTCTGTATCAGCCTGTCTTGCCATTCCAGTCAGCCAAATTGTGGTGGTGGGGCAAGGACAGTGGTTCTGGAAACCATGGAGAAATGGAGGGACCTCTGCTAAAAATTCTCGCCCTTTACTCTGGGGTTATAACGTTTAGGTCCAGGATGTGGGAGCTGAGAAGCTGTTTTGGAATAAAAAATGCCAACAACCCTCTGTCTTTTTCAGAGCAGCTCAGCATAATCAAACCCTTGAACTCAGGGCTCTACCAGTAGGGGCAGCTAAGTGTAGTTGCTGTCCTGGCTGACTTTAAACATTAACCCTGTTTTTTAAAAAAAGATCTCTCACCTGGGCTTCTTTTTCTTTTTTTGTTTCTCTGAGTTAGTCTACATTTATCAGGCAGGTTCTGCCTGACCTGAATTTTTGTGGAACATTTTTCTTTGTTGCTCTTGCAGAAACACACTGATGTGTCCTCAGGTTACTTCATACTTCCCAAATGGCATGAAAACCAACATTACTTAAGCTGTAGAATCAAACATGCAGAAGCACCACAGTCTCAGTTTCAGGGTTATCCAGACAACCTCAGTTAAAAGTCTACTCCCTCTATACTGCAAATGAGGCCAAACTTCTATTCACAGGGTAGGATTTCAGCATGTAGTTAAAGACTTTACTTTAACACTTGCCCACAGGCATCTTATTTGCTCCTGTGAATTAATATTTTACCATAAGAGAGAACTCTTGCAGAGGAATGCCCTTCTTGTGTGTCTGTAGGGTAACATCCAGTTATGGCTGGCTCAGGGATGTAGCCTGTGGCTGACAGGATCTGTCCAGTGCCTGGATAAACTTCTCCAGTGGCACTGCTGGCAGTTTGTAGATTCTGCTGGGAGGCTGTGGTTCCCTCTGAGCCTTTTTAAACCCTGTGTGGCCCTTCTGACCATGCTGCGTGTCAGAGCTCACATCTCTGCATTTGGAGTGGTGGAAAATCAAGGTCAGTTGGATCCCAAGGAGCTCTGGAGCCAGAGGCAATCCCATGCAGGCTTTATTCTAGCAAGCCCAGGTATTAATGACTTTGCTGCACCAGGACTTCCTGAGTAGCTGGGGAGTTGGATTCAGGGAGTGCCTGCCCCAGCTCTGTTCTCCTGGTGCCAGAATCCCCACTTTAAATCTCACAGGAGGACGGAGCTGTTGCAGTGTTTTGCAGTCTCAGGAATACTGGGAGTGACTGGCTGCTGTGTAGACATACCCTGAGGCTGCCCAAAAATGCTGGCAGAGCTCCGTACCCACCCTGGAGTTGCTAATTTTATTTTCTGCCATTTGTGTTGTAAATCTGTTGAGGAATGTCTCTCTCTCCGTGTTCCCAGGCTCTCTTTTCGTGCTCCCCTCCTCCCAGGTTTCATTCTTCTTCCACAGATAATTGCAAGCACATTTTCACAGTTAAGTTGCCCTTCTCTGTACAGGACTTAATGGAACACTGCCTATTCCATCATATGTGCTTGTACATCAGAGCAGTGTGATCTAACCAAAGTAATTATTTAATAACAGGTTAAGATTCTGAGAAAGAATAAGGTATAGCCCAAAATTTCAGGAAATGCTTCTTCCACTGAGGAGTCTGTTTTAGATAAAACAAATTATTATTATTATTATGTACCTTAGTAGCTTGATAACAGCTTTCTGGAAACAGTGTCCTAAATTAGTCAAAAGGAAGCCAAGATCAAAGACAGAATTAAACATATTAAAAAAAAAAAAA
>JAHLSL010012551.1:0-18116 GCA_025920805.1 Petroica traversi
TGTCTCCTGAATTTGAAGTGCATAAACAGTCTTTTTAACCAGTCTAAACTTTAGGTGGTTACAGGCTGGGGGATTTCAGCATTGCATTTCTGGACTTGGTTGAACTTTATCTCCTTGAAGCTTTAAACCCTCCTTGGGATATGGTACTACTGTACATTGTGTCATAAGCCTCAGACACAGAACCTAAGATTTGGTTGGTGAAGTCAGAACGGGATTTCAGGAGTTTTCAGAATTGAATTAGGGACACATTTAGTTGAGATTATTTGAAAATAGGGGTTTGAGGGCTTGTATAAATTCCGTGCTCTTGAAAACTTTATTCATATTTACAGATTCATGCTTTTTCCTCCTCTTATGCTGCTAGACTTTTCAATAATGGCTTTCAGATACAATTCAATAGTCGTAGAGAATAACTTAAAAAACATTTTTCAAATTCCACAGGCCAGTGAGTAAATCCTGTAGTGCAGGGAATTGATAAAAAGCCATGGCCCTACAGCTGTTGTGTAACACATGAAGCTGAGCTGTAACCCAGTGTGTTGTCCCTGGTAGAAAGATTTTTGAGGGTGACTGTGAAAGGGAGGAACACCAGAGTGTGCTAGTGTTGTTTTATAGAGACTTTAAGGTAGGCTGAGGCTTTCAGCTGGAGAAACTGAACATCTGGTTATTGGCTGTGTTTATTTCTACAGTAGTAAACAGAAGAGTTGAGATTGAAGTCAAAACAAAATCTCTTACCACATAGATTGCCTGACACATTGTGCATATTTTGAGCAGCACGGCTGGTGCCACCTCAGTGAAGCCTGTGTGTTCCACCAGCTGCTAGAGTGTTACCCATGTAGTAAAGAGCTCAGGAGAGAGGCACTGAAAGATTTAGAGCAATGCCACCTAGTGCTAAAATTAAATCTCCTGAAATAAAGAAATTTTATTTTTTGCAGGCTGTACGTTTTTTATTTCTTTACTTTTTTTTTTTTCAATTCTGCTTGTTAGCATTAAAAAAATACTTAGACATCAAAAAACCACCTTGAGGCATAGTTAGAGGATTTGCTCAGCACCAGATTAGGTTTGCAATTATAGTTCATATCTCCAAGGGCACCAGGGAGAGCTGACCAGGAGGAGCCTTCTTGCCTCACTTATCCTGTCTTTTATCAGGGGCTGGAAGCTGAAACCACTACTTAGCAGGAGGGTGTGCTTCAGAATTTGACAATTTTTAGCCTTTGATGCCTGATTGTGAATAATTTTTCCCCCACAACAGCTGCTTGAATAAGGTGACCTTATTTAAAAAAATCCTTTTTTCAGTGTTGTTCAGCCTATATCAGTTTAATAGAAGGATGTACTTTGTTGTGTATTTTGGCAGTGATCACATAGAGGCATTTATACAAAGATACAGTCATTTGTTAAGATCCATGATTGTTGCATCAAAAATAGATCATGGCAGGCTTTTCTTTTCCTTTTCCAGTGCTCATTTTTCTGGTTGTTTCCTTTTTTTTTTTTTTCCCCCCAAATGTCTTTTAATTTTTGTATTTTCTGGTCATACAAACAGGTATGCACTATCTGCAAGGCATTACTGTGATCCTTTAACATTGAAAAATTATTAGGACTGTTCTATATCATGCACTTCCATAAGAAGACAGAATTGATATATTTCCCACTGACACTATTTTTGTCTCATGATTCCCTTCATGATGTTGGTGATCCTTCTGCTTAATTTCTTCATGGAAGGTATCACCATGTTTGAAAGAGATGGTTCCTGAGAGTAACCTGGACAGAATATGACTAAAACAGTTGGGCAGAACAGCAATAGACATTTGGGGAGCCAGATGCTCTCTCTCTTTTTCATCTTTTAAAAATAGTGGTCCATGGCTCTGCCAAGATCAGTATCTTATCATATATAGTGGGTGAGATATGCACAGAAAGGCAAACCTGTCTTAAAAACTGGACCTTTTATTTCCTCTTAGTCACTGATGCAGCTCTGCTCCTATTGAGAGATAAGGATTGCAAAGAACTAAAAATTATTGAGAAGTCTCTTGAAAGGCCCCCACCTTGAAGCCAATGTGGTTGTCCTGGATGGAAAATAGGTTCTCAATTTGAAATCTGATCATGCAGCAAAGTAAAAACAAAACGACACCCAAACCAAACCCCACAGTAAAAGAAATTTCAGTTTTCCCATACTAAGATGTTTATTGAAGACTTGCATTCTATCTGTTCCTAGAGGCTTCTTTATTTTCTACAATGAAATAAAGATGTAGCCAAATACTAGGTTCTTGTAGTAGTTTTGAAATGATCTCTTGAGCACAGCCTGCACATGCTTTTGTTGTGTTCATTATAATTATCTTACAGAAGAAATAGTAGCAGGTAATGCATTTCTTTGTGAACAAAATGATGATAGGAGAGGCGTTTAGGGGCCAAGTCATGTTTTTCCTAGTGATTTATTTGTACATATTTTTTTTTCTTTCTGAAAATTTGTTTTTTAAATTCAGAATGTGTAGTGAATTGTTTAGGAAGCCATGATGCTGCTTAATGTGACAATATGCATACACTTCTCAGTGATTTGGGAAAGGACAGCCCTACAAAAACAAAGGTAGAGTAATGGATGTGTTTCTTTTCATGCTAAAAATGAAGACAAAATTATTTCTGCCAGAGGAGAATTTCAAAGAATAGACAGCTTTATTATCCATCTCCCACTGAATTTCAGTGGGCTTTGTATGGCCTGTCTTTTAGAAAATCCTCAATTTTTCTTTACAAAGGTTGTTTTTTGCTGTTGTCTACAGCACAAGCACTTCTGAACCTCTGAGTGGAATGAAGTTTCTTTGTCCAAACAGTCTCAGTAATCACTACACCAGATGTGAGATGAAGGGGAAAAGCTGAGTTTTCATTTCTGCCTTTGCCTTTCCCATTGCTAACCTCTAGCAACCAGCTTTTTGTGGCACAGCTGTGACAGAGGGTGGTGGGTGGTGGCAGCTTAACCTCAGTCTTGCCATGCTGGGACATAGCCCACTGACTCCTGATTCCCAAGCCAGTATCTCTAGTAGTCTGTCTGCAGCATCCTCTGTGCTTTGCTTCACAGATTTTAGGCTGTGCCTGCATTGCAGCTTCAGTGCCTCCCTACCAGGAGTGTAAAAACACCACTGGTTCCTAGGAAAAGGTTTTTAGGCAGAGGCCAGGAATGAGGCACTCAAATATGACAGAACTGAGAGGTAGCTATGCAGAGATCCTGAAGAAAATGAATCTCAACGGGGGTAAGCATCTGTTAACTTAAAACTGGTGTTTTGGTGTGATGCTTTAAGCTGTTTTATGGATTTTCTTTTAATTCATGTGGGAATTAAATTTAATTCCTGAGGGAAAGGCTGTTGGTCTGTAGTCTTTTCCAAGGAGGGGAGGTGAACTGCAGGTGTGTGAAATTGGGAATAGGAAGATCACAGACTAATTTACCTCAGTCATTAACCAAGCATCTTAACTCTGGGAGGGGAAAGTTGATCAGAGCAGCCCAGCAGAGATAATTGACTTGTATTTGCCTGTGCTTTTCTATGGGCTGCAAGGCTCTAATTTATAATAGAAAATACAGAAAGTTTGTAGGTTCCCGCAGAAGGATATTTAAACAAAGAAGTTGTGATACATTTCCTATCAACAAGTAGAACAAAGTTAGTAGTGGGAGAGTTTAATTTGCCTTTTAGAAACTTGAAATCTCAAACATAAACTTGAAGGAAACCTGTAGTTATCTTTATATATGGTGCCATATCTCTAATTTATGGATGCAAAATTAAATCTGTTCAGAGAGAGCTTTTGGCTCAGATGGGAACAACTTCTTGTTTTATTTTCAATCTTACCTTTATAAGTTACTTTTCTGTGATCACTCCTCTTGGTTTTCCTTTAAAATCAAGTGCTAAAAAGAGGATTATGGATTTTCGTCGGAGTTTTTATTTTTGGTTGGAAGAAAAGCCTGAGATTTTAATGCACAGAAATTAAAAAAGTATTTATATAAACATATCTTTGTTTCATATAGATGATTGTTAACTGCTAAAATAAAAATTATCAAACCTTCTGGGGGGAGCATAACATGGTCGAACGAATGAACTCTAAAATGAAAAGGAAACAGTAAACACAAGATTTTCCAATATTTTTATTAGGAATCAAAAACCCCCAAAATTGTCATGTCAACACCACGTGTGAGTTATGATTGCAATAAATTGCATTTTTGAGGACAGCTGTTTTGTTGTTTGAGCCAAATGTTCATGATTAATGTTCTACCAAAGTTGAAGAACTCATTATTATTTATGTCCCACTTGTACGTTGTCACCCATTCCTCTCTGTCAAAGAGAAGAACAGTTGCAAGGACTCAGAAAGTTGAACAAACTGTAATTACTGCATTCCATTTCTCGGCCTTTCTGTAATTAATTTGAGACACAGTTGGGAGCTTCCCGAAGCAAAGTTAGATTAGTTAGTAATTGAGAAAACTTCTATCACCCGTGTGGGTGGACTTCTTGGAGATCAACTTTCTGGATCTTTTTATATTTTGTTTTGAATTCATCTTTCAGTCTTTTTGTTCTGGTGCACGATCTCTGTCCATAACTCCACATATCCAGTCATTTTCCTTTGGCCCAGTCATTCCCATGGTTGACAGACATCTTTTTACCTTGGATTTCTTGTACCCTTTTCCCTTAAGCTGTTTGTTGGCTTTTGGTTTTGTTTTGGCTTTTTTTAATGCTAGTATTTCCAGGTCTTGCTTAGAAACTTTCTCTTGCCCATTGTTATCTTCTAAAATGTCACTGAGAACATCTGCTCCAAACTGACTGCTGAGAAATTCTAGATCTCTAAGATCATTTGAACAGACATTATTTTTCCAGACAGACTGTCTTCAGCAAAGGCTCAGTAGCAAAAAAAAAAAAAAAAGGCAAACAAGTCTGACAAAAGCAGCAAGCATATCCTTTCAAAATAAATGAACCACATATTTTCATTACTCTTAGTACCTCTCTGCCATAGCTGCCTAAATTGAACATTTGTCTACGTGGACATTAAGCAATGGCCAAGAGTCAGATTCAGGAAACAACTTCTGTGCATGGATAATCATATTTCTATTTAGCAAACAGACATGTACATGCCATAGTCTCTTGAGGCTTTCAGCATGGGCCTAACCTCAAACCCTTCTTTCAAGGGCTTTATTTTTCTGTTTTGTAAATGTATATTTGCCCTTTAAGCTATCTGTTCATTTTGGATTGTACCCTCATTAAGCAAGTGTAGGAGATTATATTCACTGCTTATCTCAATACTTTTCACTTCCCTGTCAGGTACCCTGTTACTTAACAGCCCCTCTGGTCCTTATGTGTGGGAGTGATAAACCAAAGAAAACCCAAACTGCTTGAAGAGGTAATGACACCTTTTCTTCTCCTGTTCTCTTGCACAACTCTGCTGTCCTGCAGGCAATGGATGCTGAAAACTACACTCTTTACTATCTGCATTATCCTGTCATTAAATTAGTGCCTGTTCACTCTGACACTTAGCAGTATAACACTTGCATAGAAAAATGCGTATTGAAAAGATTCTGCCTGCAACTTAAAGTTTATTTAACTAGAAACTGTGAAATAGGCTTGCAGTCTCCAAATGTTTTTTAACTTTGAAAGGTCCATGCAGTCTCACATGGTGATGGCAAAAAATATTTTATTCTCTGCAAACCTTCCTGGGCTCACATATTTTAGATACAGAATAAGTCCCTGCTGTGGCCCTCTCTCTTCAGTAACAACATTTAACAAACATGCAACAGATCAGGAGCCATGTGCCTATAAATAATGCTGCCATTGCTAATATATTTGTAACAGTAATAAAATGTTTTGATAGTATAAAGCAATGAGAATGGTCAGGGAAGTATTTTCAAATAGGGAAAATGATTGTGAAGTCATCTAAGATAAAAGTAACCCAAGCTCTTTAATCTAGAGCCTCCATACAGAAACTCTGCTGTTGCTTGACTTCATCATGGTTGGCTTTGCTGCAGGAACTCATACATCCATCTTTTCATCATTGTACTAAAATAGCCTTGATGTGTTTTATGAAAATTCTCTTTAAGACAGTCATGGCTAATTACCAAATTAGCCCAAAGTGGATTGTACCTGTGCTCTCTCTGAAGTCATTTACTGTGGTTTCTGCTTTGCTCTGCTCATGCCTATGCTGCTCATTAGCAAAACAAACCAATTAAAACTTGCTTTTATACACAGTCATAGGATGAGCCACAGCAATGTTAACAGACAGACATGCCATTAGAGAGCTTCTAGATGACTGAAGTGACTTACAGGACTTACAGGCCTGTAGCTGTAGTGGGCCAAGTTAGCAGGGAGTTTTTCAGTTCAAATTCTATCTCCTCATAGCATTTCATTCTATTCTTTTTATTCTGTACATTCAGTTATGCATGTTGTCCTGTGTTCTTGATATACAGATAATATAAGCTTTATATTCTTCTATATTCTCTAGTTCTTGCTTTTCTTTATATAGGTTTGTTTATTCCCTGTCCTAAATAAAACTGTCAAATGATACTGTTTCACTTTCTTTCAACTGTGGCCTTTTAAACTATGCATCCAATTCCTCTCTTTGGAAATCTCTTCCCAAGCCTTTTAAATCCCATTTCTGTTCCTGTAAATGTAGGTATTATCTTTCAGCTTGCTCAGGAGTCCACTTAAAGCATTCATGCTCACTTCATGGCTTCAGAAATATAGGTTTGAGGGAGACACAGAGTTGTGCCAAAGATGCTTATGTGTTTAGTTCTCTCATAACATGAAATTTAATTATTACAATATTCTGTTTCCAGCTCTTCAGAACACTACTGCTCATGCATTCTGCTACGATGAATGATTAAAGATGAAAGCTATGTAAGTATATTGGACTTAGGATTCTGTTTACTTCCACAGCAAGGAAATGAGTTCTTGCAACTTCCTCTGACATACTGGTCTTTTAGCATGGCACCACCCTGTGCAGCCCCCAGGGAAAGAAACATCTCCTTTAAAGTTAGCACTTCATTGACCTCACAGTGAAAGAAAATGACTTGTTGTAAAATAATTGTAGTAACTCAACAGTTGTTTTAAAATGTAGTCAGCAATCCATTTGGGGACTGGAATTTTTAAACTAATTTTATATAATTTTTTAAGCACTGTTGTAGTTTTCACTGGTAAAGCTAGTATTGTTGTTTATTTGCCTACTGTTAGACAAGTCAAAATTTATGAGGGAACCTTAATCTCTTTTACTGGACTACGGGATGAAATTGAAACAATTGTAGGGTTTGGGTTTTTTTTGATCCATTGTATCTGTGAAATTGCTTATGTCTGAGAGACCCTTAATATTGTGTGACATGTCAGTAAATAAATAGGATACAAAAAGCAAAATGGCCCTTATGACACAGACTAAAAACTGATTAAATGCTAGGTTCTTAAGTATAATTGAAAACTGGGAACCATTGCTGGAATTTGTTTGATTCTGCAGACATTCCAAAGGACTGGGGCCAATAAATTCCCTCAGCAAGATCTTGCTAATCTGGTACATCAATATAAACTCATTACTAATTAAGTGAGTAGGTTAAAGAAGAAAGCCATAAATAATAAAATAGATGAGTGCTGAGTGACCTGTATTGTTCAGAAAGCTCCATGCAGGTAAATTATGTGTATTTTGACCAAGTAGAGTAATAAATATCTAGATACAAAGACTGTTGGCTGTGCAGGATACAATAACCTGTCCTAGAGAGCAGCAAGCCTGAAGAGGGCTCAGGGAGGATGAGAGGTCAGCATGAGCACTGCTGCATATCAGGGAGACTTGGCAGCATGGAGGATGAACAAAATCCTCAGCTGGTGAAAGCCTGGACACCCAGAAAGAACAGAATTGTGATGTAAACATCCATTTAACACTGGCCTGACCCCTGCCAAAAAAATGTATGATGCAGCTACAGTTCACAATTCAAAGAGAAAAAAAGATTTATAGGAATGGTTGAAGGGATGGAAAATATGCCTTACAGGAAGACATTCAAGGGAGTGTTAATTCTATGTCTTTATCACCACAATCTTAAAACTCATCTGGAGAAAATAATAGTTCAGCAGTTCATGAAAAAATACCTAATAAGAACAAAATCTAGAAATCAATGTAGGGATGATCAGCATTTTAAAGAGAGGCAGAGTTATAACTTTTTACTAATGACTGTAAGCAGTCATTGGAACATTTCTGCAATGGCTGTAAGAGATCAGTCTTGATTGTTAATTCAACATTTGTATGTTAAGGAAAAAAAGGACTATAGAGCAGATGCAAGAATTAATGCCAATAAGCATTAACATAAAGTACTAGATTAGAACTTAAACTTCTGTAGTCATCAACACAATGACTATTTTTCCTTAAATTGCTGCTTTTGATGGAGTTTTCTCTTCTTGCTGTGTAGATTTTACTTTTTAAACCAGTCTTTCCTAAACAAATCCTTTAAAAAATTTTTATTACTTTTTAACACCACATAGACAAAACCATCAAAGCTTGCAAGTCATAGACAGTGGATACTGACTTGTTGACAATGTCCCTTTAGTGGCACCAGTCTGCAGAGCAGCCCTGGGAGGGGGCAGTTGGGGCTGTCAGAATATGCACAGCAGATGATTTTGTCACACCCCTCACCCAGACCTGCATCATGATCCTCATTTCTGAATGTCTGCAGGATCTTGCCTTGGTTAGAAGGAGCCAGGAGGGCAGTCCCATTGCCTCTGTTAATGATGTTTCTCTTTCTACAGGCTGGTGCCAAAATAAAAAGGGGTGTGTCAACTGAGGGAAGACCTCAGGGGAAAGAAAAACCTACATACAGGAATTTAAGGTAGAGAAAATGCCCTTCCCCTGCTTTTATTTTCCTTTTGTTTCTGATACCAGGGAACAGCTGTGGATGGAAACCAGTAGGGCCTCCAGTGGCTGTCAAGCAGTCACCAGTGGGTATCACTGATCCAGGAAATCACAGGCCCCAAGTTACCTGGAAATGCTTTAATACTGGAAAGATATTTTAAGGAGAGGTGTTGCAGATGAAAACGAGTAACTTGGTTTAAGGGAACAATATACAAAGTTGTTTTTAATAGCTGACTCAGAACAAGCCTCTAAAAGCTGAATTCTACCAACACTAATGCTAATCTCTTAATGAGACTGCAAAGCTGTTTTCCTTCTCTACTGGGCCATTTCTCATATTTTACCTTTCCCTCATGTTTGATTTTTTCTCAATACCAGTCATTCATTTACAACACTTCTGTCGATGTAACTGAGCTTTGGATTAGGCCTCAGGTTGCCATTTCCTTTCTGTTTGAATAGGGATTTCTTTTATCCAGAGGAAGGAAATCAATAATTTGTCATGACAAACCAATGCTCATTTGGATTCACAATCATGCGGTCAGCTCTTCTGTCATTTTCTAAAGCATTTTAGGATAATGGAAGAAGAGTCTTGTTTGTGATTTCTGATGTTTTCCTTAGTTTTCCCTGATTTATTTAACATCTGTACTCCATTTGACCATTTGCAGGACAGATTACAGTAAATCTATAATTTTGTTTGTTTTAAAGGTGATTGTGCTTTCTGTGCCCCAAGTCTTTCCCAGGGGATCATTCAGGGATCCATCAAAGGATTAACCTTTGGTATGACAAATTAACAGAAGTATCTGTAGGAAAAAGCTAAACTATACTTTGCCATAAACTTGCATAATGTGTACTGTTCCTAACCAATCATAGTTTTGCAGATGGCAGATTACTTACAGAATTGAGCTCCCATTCTTTTTAGGTGCTGCTACCTCTGCAATCCCACCAGTGCATGGAACACTCTCAATCCTTGGCTGTCTCAGCACAGGGAAGATCCAAGTACTTTCCTGCCAGTTCCCCCAATCCCCCAAACTGTTTGGGGATGGCTCAGGAGCCTGGACACCTGTGTGTTCCTGAGCATCCTCACAGTCTGGGCTGGGAGTCAGTCAGTGCAGAGTGAGGAGCCCTGGGCCTGAGGTTTTCCCCTGGCTTTGCCCTGTCACTGCTTGACCACCTCCCTGTCCCTTTGCTTTTGCAGGGATAAAGGGCAGATTGCTGTCGGCCCTGTGAGCGCTGGTGCAGGGCTCTGGCTAGAACGGGAGCTTTGAGGGGAACTCCAGGTATTTTGTGTCCCCGGGGTCGAAACGGGAAGGCGGATGCCGGTTCCAGCGGTGAGAGTCTTGCCGAAGTCCTTCCTTCTGCTGTCCCTACAACCACCCGGGTACAGGCTCCAGCTTCGGGGTGTCCGCCTCCCTTCGGCGACCTCAGCCCCAGCCTGGCTTTGAGCCGGGCTCGGCTGGAGGAATGAGCGGGCTGCTACGAGCTGCAGTCGGGGGGCGCAGCTTTGTAGGGGCAGGGCGGTGGGCGGTGGGAGTGAGGCGTGGCTGGGGTGCTGGGGAGGCGTGCGGGGTGTTCCGGGAGCCGCGGGCGGTGCGGGAGGGGACCAGGGCATCCTCCCCGCCCGTGATTGGCAGCGCGGCGCGTCCCCCGTTCTCCCTCCCATCCCCGGCTGCTGCTGCCCCTCGGCCGCCGCCCTGCCCCTACAAAGCTGCGCCCCCCGACTGCAGCTCGTAGCAGCCCGCTCATTCCTCCAGCCGAGCCCGGCTCAAAGCCAGGCTGGGGCTGAGGTCGCCGAAGGGAGGCGGACACCCCGAAGCTGGAGCCTGTACCCGGGTGGTTGTAGGGACAGCAGAAGGAAGGACTTCGGCAAGACTCTCACCGCTGGAACCGGCATCCGCCTTCCCGTTTCGACCCCGGGGACACAAAATACCTGGAGTTCCCCTCAAAGCTCCCGTTCTAGCCAGAGCCCTGCACCAGCGCTCACAGGGCCGACAGCAATCTGCCCTTTATCCCTGCAAAAGCAAAGGGACAGGGAGGTGGTCAAGCAGTGACAGGGCAAAGCCAGGGGAAAACCTCAGGCCCAGGGCTCCTCACTCTGCACTGACTGACTCCCAGCCCAGACTGTGAGGATGCTCAGGAACACACAGGTGTCCAGGCTCCTGAGCCATCCCCAAACAGTTTGGGGGATTGGGGGAACTGGCAGGAAAGTACTTGGATCTTCCCTGTGCTGAGACAGCCAAGGATTGAGAGTGTTCCATGCACTGGTGGGATTGCAGAGGTAGCAGCACCTAAAAAGAATGGGAGCTCAATTCTGTAAGTAATCTGCCATCTGCAAAACTATGATTGGTTAGGAACAGTACACATTATGCAAGTTTATGGCAAAGTATAGTTTAGCTTTTTCCTACAGATACTTCTGTTAATTTGTCATACCAAAGGTTAATCCTTTGATGGATCCCTGAATGATCCCCTGGGAAAGACTTGGGGCACAGAAAGCACAATCACCTTTAAAACAAACAAAATTATAGATTTACTGTAATCTGTCCTGCAAATGGTCAAATGGAGTACAGATGTTAAATAAATCAGGGAAAACTAAGGAAAACATCAGAAATCACAAACAAGACTCTTCTTCCATTATCCTAAAATGCTTTAGAAAATGACAGAAGAGCTGACCGCATGATTGTGAATCCAAATGAGCATTGGTTTGTCATGACAAATTATTGATTTCCTTCCTCTGGATAAAAGAAATCCCTATTCAAACAGAAAGGAAATGGCAACCTGAGGCCTAATCCAAAGCTCAGTTACATCGACAGAAGTGTTGTAAATGAATGACTGGTATTGAGAAAAAATCAAACATGAGGGAAAGGTAAAATATGAGAAATGGCCCAGTAGAGAAGGAAAACAGCTTTGCAGTCTCATTAAGAGATTAGCATTAGTGTTGGTAGAATTCAGCTTTTAGAGGCTTGTTCTGAGTCAGCTATTAAAAACAACTTTGTATATTGTTCCCTTAAACCAAGTTACTCGTTTTCATCTGCAACACCTCTCCTTAAAATATCTTTCCAGTATTAAAGCATTTCCAGGTAACTTGGGGCCTGTGATTTCCTGGATCAGTGATACCCACTGGTGACTGCTTGACAGCCACTGGAGGCCCTACTGGTTTCCATCCACAGCTGTTCCCTGGTATCAGAAACAAAAGGAAAATAAAAGCAGGGGAAGGGCATTTTCTCTACCTTAAATTCCTGTATGTAGGTTTTTCTTTCCCCTGAGGTCTTCCCTCAGTTGACACACCCCTTTTTATTTTGGCACCAGCCTGTAGAAAGAGAAACATCATTAACAGAGGCAATGGGACTGCCCTCCTGGCTCCTTCTAACCAAGGCAAGATCCTGCAGACATTCAGAAATGAGGATCATGATGCAGGTCTGGGTGAGGGGTGTGACAAAATCATCTGCTGTGCATATTCTGACAGCCCCAACTGCCCCCTCCCAGGGCTGCTCTGCAGACTGGTGCCACTAAAGGGACATTGTCAACAAGTCAGTATCCACTGTCTATGACTTGCAAGCTTTGATGGTTTTGTCTATGTGGTGTTAAAAAGTAATAAAAATTTTTTAAAGGATTTGTTTAGGAAAGACTGGTTTAAAAAGTAAAATCTACACAGCAAGAAGAGAAAACTCCATCAAAAGCAGCAATTTAAGGAAAAATAGTCATTGTGTTGATGACTACAGAAGTTTAAGTTCTAATCTAGTACTTTATGTTAATGCTTATTGGCATTAATTCTTGCATCTGCTCTATAGTCCTTTTTTTCCTTAACATACAAATGTTGAATTAACAATCAAGACTGATCTCTTACAGCCATTGCAGAAATGTTCCAATGACTGCTTACAGTCATTAGTAAAAAGTTATAACTCTGCCTCTCTTTAAAATGCTGATCATCCCTACATTGATTTCTAGATTTTGTTCTTATTAGGTATTTTTTCATGAACTGCTGAACTATTATTTTCTCCAGATGAGTTTTAAGATTGTGGTGATAAAGACATAGAATTAACACTCCCTTGAATGTCTTCCTGTAAGGCATATTTTCCATCCCTTCAACCATTCCTATAAATCTTTTTTTTCTCTTTGAATTGTGAACTGTAGCTGCATCATACATTTTTTTGGCAGGGGTCAGGCCAGTGTTAAATGGATGTTTACATCACAATTCTGTTCTTTCTGGGTGTCCAGGCTTTCACCAGCTGAGGATTTTGTTCATCCTCCATGCTGCCAAGTCTCCCTGATATGCAGCAGTGCTCATGCTGACCTCTCATCCTCCCTGAGCCCTCTTCAGGCTTGCTGCTCTCTAGGACAGGTTATTGTATCCTGCACAGCCAACAGTCTTTGTATCTAGATATTTATTACTCTACTTGGTCAAAATACACATAATTTACCTGCATGGAGCTTTCTGAACAATACAGGTCACTCAGCACTCATCTATTTTATTATTTATGGCTTTCTTCTTTAACCTACTCACTTAATTAGTAATGAGTTTATATTGATGTACCAGATTAGCAAGATCTTGCTGAGGGAATTTATTGGCCCCAGTCCTTTGGAATGTCTGCAGAATCAAACAAATTCCAGCAATGGTTCCCAGTTTTCAATTATACTTAAGAACCTAGCATTTAATCAGTTTTTAGTCTGTGTCATAAGGGCCATTTTGCTTTTTGTATCCTATTTATTTACTGACATGTCACACAATATTAAGGGTCTCTCAGACATAAGCAATTTCACAGATACAATGGATCAAAAAAAACCCAAACCCTACAATTGTTTCAATTTCATCCCGTAGTCCAGTAAAAGAGATTAAGGTTCCCTCATAAATTTTGACTTGTCTAACAGTAGGCAAATAAACAATACTAGCTTTACCAGTGAAAACTACAACAGTGCTTAAAAAATTATATAAAATTAGTTTAAAAATTCCAGTCCCCAAATGGATTGCTGACTACATTTTAAAACAACTGTTGAGTTACTACAATTATTTTACAACAAGTCATTTTCTTTCACTGTGAGGTCAATGAAGTGCTAACTTTAAAGGAGATGTTTCTTTCCCTGGGGGCTGCACAGGGTGGTGCCATGCTAAAAGACCAGTATGTCAGAGGAAGTTGCAAGAACTCATTTCCTTGCTGTGGAAGTAAACAGAATCCTAAGTCCAATATACTTACATAGCTTTCATCTTTAATCATTCATCGTAGCAGAATGCATGAGCAGTAGTGTTCTGAAGAGCTGGAAACAGAATATTGTAATAATTAAATTTCATGTTATGAGAGAACTAAATACATAAGCATCTTTGGCACAACTCTGTGTCTCCCTCAAACCTATATTTCTGAAGCCATGAAGTGAGCATGAATGCTTTAAGTGGACTCCTGAGCAAGCTGAAAGATAATACCTACATTTACAGGAACAGAAATGGGATTTAAAAGGCTTGGGAAGAGATTTCCAAAGAGAGGAATTGGATGCATAGTTTAAAAGGCCACAGTTGAAAGAAAGTGAAACAGTATCATTTGACAGTTTTATTTAGGACAGGGAATAAACAAACCTATATAAAGAAAAGCAAGAACTAGAGAATATAGAAGAATATAAAGCTTATATTATCTGTATATCAAGAACACAGGACAACATGCATAACTGAATGTACAGAATAAAAAGAATAGAATGAAATGCTATGAGGAGATAGAATTTGAACTGAAAAACTCCCTGCTAACTTGGCCCACTACAGCTACAGGCCTGTAAGTCCTGTAAGTCACTTCAGTCATCTAGAAGCTCTCTAATGGCATGTCTGTCTGTTAACATTGCTGTGGCTCATCCTATGACTGTGTATAAAAGCAAGTTTTAATTGGTTTGTTTTGCTAATGAGCAGCATAGGCATGAGCAGAGCAAAGCAGAAACCACAGTAAATGACTTCAGAGAGAGCACAGGTACAATCCACTTTGGGCTAATTTGGTAATTAGCCATGACTGTCTTAAAGAGAATTTTCATAAAACACATCAAGGCTATTTTAGTACAATGATGAAAAGATGGATGTATGAGTTCCTGCAGCAAAGCCAACCATGATGAAGTCAAGCAACAGCAGAGTTTCTGTATGGAGGCTCTAGATTAAAGAGCTTGGGTTACTTTTATCTTAGATGACTTCACAATCATTTTCCCTATTTGAAAATACTTCCCTGACCATTCTCATTGCTTTATACTATCAAAACATTTTATTACTGTTACAAATATATTAGCAATGGCAGCATTATTTATAGGCACATGGCTCCTGATCTGTTGCATGTTTGTTAAATGTTGTTACTGAAGAGAGAGGGCCACAGCAGGGACTTATTCTGTATCTAAAATATGTGAGCCCAGGAAGGTTTGCAGAGAATAAAATATTTTTTTGCCATCACCATGTGAGACTGCATGGACCTTTCAAAGTTAAAAAACATTTGGAGACTGCAAGCCTATTTCACAGTTTCTAGTTAAATAAACTTTAAGTTGCAGGCAGAATCTTTTCAATACGCATTTTTCTATGCAAGTGTTATACTGCTAAGTGTCAGAGTGAACAGGCACTAATTTAATGACAGGATAATGCAGATAGTAAAGAGTGTAGTTTTCAGCATCCATTGCCTGCAGGACAGCAGAGTTGTGCAAGAGAACAGGAGAAGAAAAGGTGTCATTACCTCTTCAAGCAGTTTGGGTTTTCTTTGGTTTATCACTCCCACACATAAGGACCAGAGGGGCTGTTAAGTAACAGGGTACCTGACAGGGAAGTGAAAAGTATTGAGATAAGCAGTGAATATAATCTCCTACACTTGCTTAATGAGGGTACAATCCAAAATGAACAGATAGCTTAAAGGGCAAATATACATTTACAAAACAGAAAAATAAAGCCCTTGAAAGAAGGGTTTGAGGTTAGGCCCATGCTGAAAGCCTCAAGAGACTATGGCATGTACATGTCTGTTTGCTAAATAGAAATATGATTATCCATGCACAGAAGTTGTTTCCTGAATCTGACTCTTGGCCATTGCTTAATGTCCACGTAGACAAATGTTCAATTTAGGCAGCTATGGCAGAGAGGTACTAAGAGTAATGAAAATATGTGGTTCATTTATTTTGAAAGGATATGCTTGCTGCTTTTGTCAGACTTGTTTGCCTTTTTTTTTTTTTTTTGCTACTGAGCCTTTGCTGAAGACAGTCTGTCTGGAAAAATAATGTCTGTTCAAATGATCTTAGAGATCTAGAATTTCTCAGCAGTCAGTTTGGAGCAGATGTTCTCAGTGACATTTTAGAAGATAACAATGGGCAAGAGAAAGTTTCTAAGCAAGACCTGGAAATACTAGCATTAAAAAAAGCCAAAACAAAACCAAAAGCCAACAAACAGCTTAAGGGAAAAGGGTACAAGAAATCCAAGGTAAAAAGATGTCTGTCAACCATGGGAATGACTGGGCCAAAGGAAAATGACTGGATATGTGGAGTTATGGACAGAGATCGTGCACCAGAACAAAAAGACTGAAAGATGAATTCAAAACAAAATATAAAAAGATCCAGAAAGTTGATCTCCAAGAAGTCCACCCACACGGGTGATAGAAGTTTTCTCAATTACTAACTAATCTAACTTTGCTTCGGGAAGCTCCCAACTGTGTCTCAAATTAATTACAGAAAGGCCGAGAAATGGAATGCAGTAATTACAGTTTGTTCAACTTTCTGAGTCCTTGCAACTGTTCTTCTCTTTGACAGAGAGGAATGGGTGACAACGTACAAGTGGGACATAAATAATAATGAGTTCTTCAACTTTGGTAGAACATTAATCATGAACATTTGGCTCAAACAACAAAACAGCTGTCCTCAAAAATGCAATTTATTGCAATCATAACTCACACGTGGTGTTGACATGACAATTTTGGGGGTTTTTGATTCCTAATAAAAATATTGGAAAATCTTGTGTTTACTGTTTCCTTTTCATTTTAGAGTTCATTCGTTCGACCATGTTATGCTCCCCCCCAGAAGGTTTGATAATTTTTATTTTAGCAGTTAACAATCATCTATATGAAACAAAGATATGTTTATATAAATACTTTTTTAATTTCTGTGCATTAAAATCTCAGGCTTTTCTTCCAACCAAAAATAAAAACTCCGACGAAAATCCATAATCCTCTTTTTAGCACTTGATTTTAAAGGAAAACCAAGAGGAGTGATCACAGAAAAGTAACTTATAAAGGTAAGATTGAAAATAAAACAAGAAGTTGTTCCCATCTGAGCCAAAAGCTCTCTCTGAACAGATTTAATTTTGCATCCATAAATTAGAGATATGGCACCATATATAAAGATAACTACAGGTTTCCTTCAAGTTTATGTTTGAGATTTCAAGTTTCTAAAAGGCAAATTAAACTCTCCCACTACTAACTTTGTTCTACTTGTTGATAGGAAATGTATCACAACTTCTTTGTTTAAATATCCTTCTGCGGGAACCTACAAACTTTCTGTATTTTCTATTATAAATTAGAGCCTTGCAGCCCATAGAAAAGCACAGGCAAATACAAGTCAATTATCTCTGCTGGGCTGCTCTGATCAACTTTCCCCTCCCAGAGTTAAGATGCTTGGTTAATGACTGAGGTAAATTAGTCTGTGATCTTCCTATTCCCAATTTCACACACCTGCAGTTCACCTCCCCTCCTTGGAAAAGACTACAGACCAACAGCCTTTCCCTCAGGAATTAAATTTAATTCCCACATGAATTAAAAGAAAATCCATAAAACAGCTTAAAGCATCACACCAAAACACCAGTTTTAAGTTAACAGATGCTTACCCCCGTTGAGATTCATTTTCTTCAGGATCTCTGCATAGCTACCTCTCAGTTCTGTCATATTTGAGTGCCTCATTCCTGGCCTCTGCCTAAAAACCTTTTCCTAGGAACCAGTGGTGTTTTTACACTCCTGGTAGGGAGGCACTGAAGCTGCAATGCAGGCACAGCCTAAAATCTGTGAAGCAAAGCACAGAGGATGCTGCAGACAGACTACTAGAGATACTGGCTTGGGAATCAGGAGTCAGTGGGCTATGTCCCAGCATGGCAAGACTGAGGTTAAGCTGCCACCACCCACCACCCTCTGTCACAGCTGTGCCACAAAAAGCTGGTTGCTAGAGGTTAGCAATGGGAAAGGCAAAGGCAGAAATGAAAACTCAGCTTTTCCCCTTCATCTCACATCTGGTGTAGTGATTACTGAGACTGTTTGGACAAAGAAACTTCATTCCACTCAGAGGTTCAGAAGTGCTTGTGCTGTAGACAACAGCAA
>JAHLSL010012555.1:6290-56277 GCA_025920805.1 Petroica traversi
TTTCCTGGGTATGGAGGACAAATGATTCATGCAGGATCATCCAGGAAGTGTCACAGCCATTACAGCAAAGTTCAGGATGGTTCAGAGAGTACCCATGAGTGGCAGCAGGAATTTGCACCTTGCCCTTATGTGGTTTTGTAGGAAAAAATCTAAAAAGTTACGCAGGAATTTGCTTATAAATGTGAGAAGGGGTCCAAGGTAATGGGTAGAATGTATGTATATAAAATCTATCTTCCACATGAATGGCTGTAGATAGCAATTTGTATGATTCCTTTCAGATCTGCCCTCAAGGCTTTGCCACTGTAGCACAAACAGGTGGAGACTAGGGAAATGACCAGCATGAGCTCACCCATACATATGCAATTAGGTTTGGAAAACTTGTCTGAATTACTGGGTTGGGCAGTATAGCACAGATTTAGAGTAGCTGGAGAACTCATGGTTCTGGGATGGAATCAAAAATGTTAGATCAGTGATGAAAACTTAGACAGGAAAGGCCATATAAAAACCCAAATGCTTGAAAAGGTTAAATAATGTTATTATGCAGAAGGTTTTCTTATTTTGCTTCTTAGAATAAAAAAAACTGCTCAGTGCCCTTTAAGCATATATATATTATTAATAAGTCCTTATCCTACTATCCACTTTGGAGCAAAAACTAAACTATAAAATAGAATAGAGGTAGGAAAAATAAATATTTTAGTAAAACCCATGACTTAAACTCAGCCAGTTCTGTATGTTGTATGTAGGAATTTGGTTTCTGCAGCAAGCAAATTAATATGGCAGTGAGATTTCCAACTGGAGCATATATTGATTTATTTTTATTGAAATATTTCATAGTTAGTGTTTTTAATACATCATGAAATGTGGAAGGAGTCTGCTACCCAGATCACAAAGCTCTCTCACTCACACACTGCTTAAACCAGTTGTGCTAAAAACCCTTTATAAGCTGTCTTTCCCCAGCTCAAATCTTGGTACAGCCACGGAAGCTTAACCTGCTGAAATTTATGGGAAAACAACAAAAGCTTGATGGAGAAAAATGTGATAGTAAAGAGGAAAGGAAATGTTACTATTCTCCCCACTGAGAAGACAAATGATGGGAGACTTTTTTTCTTTTTCTTTTTTATTTTTCTCCTCAAACCTTGCAGTATTTCCCTCACTTTCTATAAGAATAATTAACCTTAAGAAAAATAAATTCAATTATCATAAAGCATGAAGAGAAAGAGGAATTGATCTTGGATACAAGATGAAATAGAGTTATAATGTAACAAGTTACAGATCTTTTCCTACTGAAAAGCAGAATCAATTGATTTATTATCGTGATTCTCAGCTTGCATTTTTTTAGTAAGGAACTGTAGATGCAAGGTAGCATGTCCCCTTTGATTTGCCACACTATGTCTTAATTACCAGTGCTAGGAGTTCATGGCAGCCTTTTCCAGCTTCAAAGGTTTCAGCGTCTTAAAGAGTATGAATGGATCAGATTTGTAAGAACACAGTAACCATGATATGTTGTCTTCATATTTTAGAATTGTCAGTTCATTTTTTATTTATTGTACATCAAAATGAAAATAAGCACACAGAGAACATAATAAGTTTAGTCAGCATTCTCTTCTTTTGCTGACAAAGAAATTGAAAATATTTTCTTGTTTCAAGAATAGGGAGGGTATCATTCCTATGGAGGAGATAAATACTCCTAAAATTCTATTCTAGATGTCTTTGAACTTTCATTACTTTTTGAGATTTACATCATTATGACTCAAAGAAACTCTGTAAGTATGCTGGGAAAAAGCTGATCTAAGGGGAAGAAAATGTAGCCCATGAGGTCCAGGGCATGGCATGGGTGATTTTGCTTCTGTAGAGTCCAGTTCACAAGATCACTTAGGGAGTTCTTTTAATTTAAGAATTAAAGTAGCCATTCCTAAAAATGTGGTGGGGTAAGAAACATGAGCAAGTCTGTCTCAGTGGAATTGCTGGCAGGATGTCAAATTGTTTACTTGTGCAGTGGTGAAATGAAGCATGATGGTCCGTGCTACACTGGAGCACCTCAGTTGGTGGGGGTTATTAGAGCTCTGAAGGATCTTTATTCAGATTAGAGATGACTAGAGGATGATTGCCCCAATTCAATATGAATTTTGTTTTAAAAGAGCATTACCTCCAATGTTATGGCAATTTATTTTGTATTGCAGAAGAGAATTGAGATATAGCCCAAATTCTTATGTAAATTACCTAAATAATTATTTAGAAATTAAAGTGTAATTTATATGCTTCCATTTACTCAATCTATTAAGGATTATTCTCTGTATTGCTTTTGAGTTATCTGAAATTAACATTAATGTTTATAAAAGGTCTGCTGAAGAATTAAGACCTTGTTGGTTTCTCCTGCAGTGAAAGACAGCTGAAAGGTCATTACATTTCTTGATAGTTTATGAAATCCAGGCTATAATCAGTGCATCAGGTGAAATATCTATTTTCCTTAATCAATGACTGGCAGAGGGGATGGGGTCAGATCTCTCTCTCTGTACCATAATAAAGAACAAAAAATATTATTGCTTTTCCTAGTGATCTGGCTGTGAAAAAAAAAAATTAAATAATCAATGTCAGCAGAGAAAACAAGAGGAAAATATGAAGTAGCATAGGAAAATGAGAGATGATATCTTGCATTGACATAATAATAAAATTATAATATATTTATAAAATTATGGAGGTTTTGTTGTCCAGAGTATTTTAAAATTTTTCATACTTGAAAAATGTTGAGAGCAATAAGTAATATCTAGTAAATCAACATGTAGTATCTAATAAATCAAACACTAATTTGTTAGTACTGTCTGCCAATACGGACACTATCAGGACATTATTTTGTATATGGTAAATCTTTCATAGATGCACATCTTGATCAGCCGGTCTTTTTCCATGCCCTTTTTTTCAAAAGAAATGGCATCAAGCTGTTACAGTATTTTTGATCCTCATGGAGGAGTTTTCTTTCTTCTTTTTTTTTTTTTTAATTTAGTAATTGTTAAATTGAGCAATTCAAAACGCCTACTGGTGTTTTAAAATACTTGCATGGTGCCCTACACTTGATAAAGACATGCATAATCTTAGAGGACTGATTTCAAGCTGATGGCAATGACTGTTGGTTAATTGGAGTGGTAGTTCTGCAAATAGAAGAGATCTGTCTGCAGTTTTGTCAGATTTGCATCCAAACTTTGCATATCTATGCCTTAGAAAACACAGCTGAAAAAACCAAAAATGCTGATTTATTTCAAGTAACACAGGAGAACAAGAAGATGCTTTGATGCTTCCTTTCCTCAATCTTGTCTTGACCAATCCAGTTTTCCTCCCATTTCTGTTTTTCTATTGGATCTCTTTTCCTTAGTCTTGATGTGTGGCCTGTGTTCTCGAGCTTTACAGGGGGAGAAGTGTACAGATCTCATTTTCTCAATGAGAAGATCTTATGCAAAGGAAGCAGAAGGAAGACTTTGAGCCTTCCACCTTTCCAGCTGACTAGTAATTCCTCTCATTCCCCCAATTAAGCTTCTTCCAGTCCACTTCCACTGTGTTATCTAATTTGATTCTTTTTCTCAGAATTCACGGGAAATTCTTTGTACAACCTGAAGCCGGTTGTGGAGGTTAACAAAAATCTGGTTATACCTGATCTCTTCATTACAATTCCACACCCTGCCGCTTATCCTTGTAAGGATGGATATTCCTCTTCTGCCCTAATACTGGCCTCAGCCTGCCTATTTTCTGAGGTGTCTTAGTTTGCCTGTTCTCTGTCTCTTTCTGGCCTTTCTTTTGCTTCACAAAGGAGTAGGCCCGAATAGTCTACCTTCTTTGGTGCACGTGTCAGTGCTGTACTGTGGATAGGGCGCAGTAAACAATCATATGACTGGTTAATAGAATATTTATTTTAATGAAGAAAAGGAAAAACCTTGTATGCAACTGTGTCCCACTTTTACACCCTAGACAAGTTTTGCAGGCCTAGACACTTTGATGAAGAGATTCTAGCCTTTAACATTTTCTTTCTAAGATGCAGGGGGACACAGAGTCTGTTTTTCAGGTATGTTGTCTTGGTTGTGAGTACTTTTGCCCAATATGATAAATTCTGGCCTAAATATTATGGTCTATGTTTTGCAAAATATTTTTTGTAAAGGATACGAGGTTTATGACACCATAAATAGAGGGCATGGCTGTCTTTTCCATCAGAGGAAATAAAGAAAGTAGTAAAATTTCTAATTTTTTTGTCCTGTTGGGTCAAGGTTTGACTTAAAAAATAAGCAGTGAGAGTGTAGTTCAGCCACTGCATATAATGGTGATGGTGGTATGGATTCACTTTCCTCCAGCTTAGGATTCCATGTCATAATAGGGCCTTGACCTCTGCTTTCACAGTGTCAAGCACAGAAGAAATAACAAAGGGTGAAAAAGTGAAGTTTTATGGCAGGATCTATTTGGGTTAAATTCTTCCAGCAATCTTTGAAAACTTGATTCTTCAGCAGCAGGAAGAAACAGGATGTCTGTGGCAATCTGTTCAGTGATTGTGTCTTATAAACTTGCAACAGAAGAATAGGCAATACTTTTTCTCTCAATTTTTTTCAAGGAAAACGGGGGGACCATGTGTGTGATTGTTTGCATTGACTATTCTAGAATGCCTTTTGAAAAGACTTTGATGCAAATTTTAATACTAGTGAGAAACAGGATCTTAATCTGTTACTGATAATCCTTCCCAATATTAGTTCAAATTCTTGCCTAGCAAGCAGTGTGATGTTAATCAAGTGAAAACAAATAGGAATTAACAAATGCATAACTGTCTTACTTAGTACCCAAGGGGTGCAAAAGTTGAATAGAAATTTCTCTGTGCTGGACATTGAGTACCAAACCGCACTTGAGAAATTCAGGATTAAGGTCCTTTCTTTCACTAAATTCACTTTAGGTGATCTAAGCTATAAATCGCAAGTATAATACTGTTTCTCAAAACTACTGAGTCTTAATTAAGTCATATAAAGTTCTTAACTCACCAGGCAAAAGGTATTGTTTTGAACAATATTGGTGTTATTCATGTTCTTCCTGAAAAAAAAAAAAAGTTGATTTTTGAATATAGTTACCCTGTCTGAGTATTTGAATCATACAGGAATGTATATAGTTGGAAGAGATATTGAAGCAAAAGTAGAAAAATTAGTTTTGATAAATATGCTTTTTTAAAAAAAAAGGAAGAAAAAATTTCTTATCAAGTTTTAAAGTTGTCCAACTTCTTAATGTCTGCACATCTTAACTTTTATAACTTCTGTTGTTAAGGATTCAGACTGCAACTTAACCAAGTGTATTTTCCAGAACAGAGGTCCTTCATGCATGTACTGACAAAATGGATATAATTTTGTTCAATGGCCGCTTTAGTGGAAAAACAAATTGTTCTATCATTCTGTGAGAGAGAGATGGGAAGAACATGGGAAGGAATATTTAGGTCATGCTAAGGGCATTTAACCGCAAGACATAATCAAGAGCATCCCTTCAGCTGTTCTGAATTTACCTGTGCTATACTGTAAGATTAGAGCTTTTCAGGATGAGTCAGGAGAAAATGCTATTTGGAGAACTGTTTATGTGGAGTAAAAAATCTGCACACAAAGGACCAGACTTGAAGAGAAGCTGTGGAGAACCATTAAAGAGGAGAGAAATTTGGGAGATATGTAGCAAGACAAATATGAAGAAAGGAGACTGAGAGAGGACTACAGGGCAGCCACTGGAGAGCAGGGCAAGAGGATAAGTTGTGGAGGAAAGGCATTTCTGAAGGATTGTAACTGAAACCATGTGTGTATTCTCCATGCTCCCAAAAGCAAGTATTGCACAATAAAGTGCAATGGAGTGCAAATGATATGTACTCCATTGTTAGAGCAATGCTGTAAACCACCTGAAATATTACAACTGTTACCTGTGGCTTCATTAATAACTTGGAATTATTTCATAAATCAGGTCCTAAAACATAATAGAGTGGAGAGGATCAGTGCTTTCTATAAAGATGAGATTGAATTGTAAGATAAATAATGCTGCCTCCATTAGAGCCTTTAATCTGTTTTATAGAAAACTGTTTCTCCTTTTATGAGCACTTTGTCCTTTAGAAAATTCTCTGTTATTTCTGAGCAAGTTTTTTTTTTTTTTAAGTTTTCTTCCAAGCATTTAAAATAAAGATATTTTGTTTGGTCTTTTCACGAGGAAAGGAATAACATCTGTAACAGTTTGTTTAGTTTATTCTGTGGAAGCAAGTAAATACATGAGGTTTCACTAAGGCCAAATTTAGCTGTATACACTGTGCTTGTAACTGAGTAAACCACATAGTCACCTGTGTAACTTCTATCTCTGCTACTAATGCTTGAGTAATTGTGGAGGGAAGAATAGATGTATGTGCTTGACATTTAAAAGAAACAAAGACTGTATAACTAACTGCAGCAAGAAGCAACCAAAATAAATTCTTTATTACTCATATAAGACATTGACTTCCCTGTTGAGCATCTTAACAGTACAGTTTAACATTTGTTATTGGCATAGCTTGAGCTTTGCATGAGGGAAGAATTTCTATGTTTCTTTTTTGATCATTAGATCTCTACTTTTTATTTTCATGAACTGTGCATTGGACCCAGCTTCTCTTACGAAGTTTTTGATGGTAATTCTTCCAGTCTAAAAATGATGCTCAGTGTAACAAATCTAGTGAAAACCTGTCCTACAATCTAAACCGTGAGCAGTTTATAACAAGTTCTCTTTTCCTGTGCTTCATTACTGCGACAAAATCTCTTTTTTTCATACCTCAGAATGATAAGACAGGGTGGAAAATAAAATAATTTTCCATCACCAAGAATTCATGAAAAGAAGATGGGCTTAAGCATGTAGAATTGATTTATTTGCATTCTTCTATTGCCTTGGATGCTGCATCTTTGAAAGAAGTTAATAACATATCTTTGATTTGGCCTCTGGAATGACAGGCCCTGAAAATCAAGCATGCTTATTAGAAGAGACAAATAATCTAGTTCAATGGAGTCCCAGCATCTATTGATTTATTTGGAAATGCTGCAGACTTGTAGCAAAATGCTTTTTGGAATCTGTGGCAGGCCATGTGGCAGGCTTTGAACAAAGAAGAACATTTTGCAATTGGCTAGCTTTCCTGAGCAATTGGCTGGCTCTTTTAAATATCACCCCAACCCCACAAGCCACTGCTTGTAATATTTCTCTTTTACACTCATTATTCTACTCTTGGCATTTTCCTCACTCTCCTGCAGGTTCCTCACACAGTGAGAGTCATTGGTGTCAGCAGAGTGATGACGTAACCACAGGATTTCTGTTGATTTTAAGAACAGCACAAAACTCCTCTTATAATCTTGTATCTCTTATAATTCACTACAAAACAGGGTTCTTATTCAGATATCTCCCAGTCTAATTTCCTGATTCATCAGCCTCCATCCTCAAGCAATCCCACTAATACATCTCTCAGTTTACACTGTGAGAAGCAGGACAGCACTAGTCTCTGTGGTACTGGTATGAACTTCTTCATTAAATTCTGATTCTCCAAAAGGGGCTTCTTATCATATTGACAATGGGTTTTACCAACATTTCTCCTGTTTGCTGATCTTCGTGATGGACCCTGCCTTAATCTTAACCACAAGTTGAGTTTTCTACTCAACCATTCTCTGTTTTAAAGAATAGCAGTGTCCTGGGTTGACCGCATGATCTTTGTATCCTCAATCGTCCTTCCTGCTTATGCTGGATATTAAGCTCTGCAGGTTTAAGTTAGGCACAGAGATACAGAGAGAGCGAAAGGGGAAAAAAAAACCCAAAAAACACATGCAGTTTGTCTGCAGGAGTTACACCTTACTCCCCTGGAAAATCCTAGAGAGATTGCGTTCCAGCGGGACAGCTAGCTCTCTCTCTCTCGGTCGGTGTGCTCTGGGAGCTCACGACAGAGGGTTTTATCGGATCTCTCGGCATTTGCAGGGAGAGGCTTTGTTTCTTTTGCTGGTTTTTCTTCCTCCTGGGACTGGTTAGCATCTAGGTGGTCCAAGACATCAGGACAATCCCCCGGCCCTCCCCCCCGCTTCGATTTCTGCTGTCCGGCCTGGCCATCGGCCCCAGCCACTGGAGGCATTGAGACTGACCCAGCCACACCCACAGACGGACTCTGGTTTACCATCTCTTCAGACGAAGGAGAGGTGTCATTGTTTTCATATCATCCAAATTTTCTATGCTTGTGAATATTCTATTTGTTAAATAAATAGGTTTTTTCCACTTTTCTCTAAGGAAACTTTTCCCAAAGCTGTTTGGGGGAGGGGTGGCTCGAATCAGCTTTTCTAGAGGAGACCCCCTCCAGGGGTTTCCTCCTAAATTTTGCCCTAAACCAGGACAAGCAGTTGGAGGCAGGAGTAATTTTTTAAAAGTGTCCAAAATTACACTGGAAAATGAAGGCCCTGGAAGATGGAACCCAGCAGCTCAGTTGGTGTTCCCTTAGTACCTCAATGGAGCATTAGCAGAATTAGTCCAAAAGAGGGCCAGATTAGCTCCTGACCCTCTGAAACACAACTATGGGCTTTGAAGTCATCTTTCTATCTTCCAGTATGTTGCAACAACAAAATAAGCACACCTGAAAGTGCTGATCTAATTGAATTTCATTGTTCTTTCTTTCTGAATTACTCCATGGATTAATTCAGTCCTTTTTACTTTTTCATAAGGCAAACCTTTTCATATACACAGCAGTCAAAAATGCTTTAGAATCTCTGAATAAAAGAGTCACTACATCTTTTTGTGTCTGATTTTAAATTAGATAGGAGCACAGTTTAAACATTAAGTAGAGAGCAGCAAAATCTAGTCAGGAGATACAATAACCAGCAGCAAGAATCTCAGCTCAAGTGAATGCTGACCAGGCAATCAAGAAAGATGCTCTCCTGCTTTTCAGTCAAGAACTTTGATACCAAAACCATATTAAAACCTCCAGCCTGTCAGTGAATCAAGAATAAGTGTCAACACTTCAAGAAAAGGAGCCCATAATTTAACTTCTAATGCTGATGACATTTCCTTAAGGATACTTTCACTGGCCTTCATGTTTCAGCACCTTTGGACTGACACAGTTTTAACTTTTATTTGCTATCCAGCCCCTCAAGCCATGAAAGGCTGATTATTTTAATATAGTAATGTTTCAGAAAGCTTTGCAAAATAAGCTGAGTACATTTCCCATTTGCGGCAGTTGGCAAAAGAAAGAGGGAACCAGCAACATGAGTTTTTCTTTGGTAAACATGACTGTTACAGGTGATATCTGAGAAAGCCCATTACCTTCTCCATTATATGCATTTTGTAAAATTTGCCACATAATTAGTGTTGAATTGGAGAAATCACCATTTTAGCATCCTTGCTCTTTCAGGGATAGACACATAAAGAATGAAAAAAGAGAGATGTGTACAAAGCTTTAGAGTGCAAAAACCTGCTTGACTTTCAGCACTCTGCCCTTCTTCACCTTAGTCCCATTTCTTTTGGGAATTAAGTCTAGAAGGGAAGTTGAGCTATTTGTTTGACTGGTAAAGTAAAAAATTACAGCTAATAATTGATTTGTTTTTCTGAATTAAAGGTGTAGTGAAATTACAAATTGTCACCGAAGAGTGAAATATTACTGACCTGCAAATATTAAATTGGCCTGTGGCAGAAAAGAAATAAAATGTAAACCTTTTTTCTGAACAGCTTATTCCCTATGAAGTACAGTCCCATCATTTCCTATTTCAGCCATATTCCTAATTGTAGTTCCTAATTATTTGGGGTCTTTATGTATATTCCATCTTCCAAAGGTCAAAGGTACTAATTCTCTTCATGAATAATTTATTAAAAAATTGACTGGGTAATGATTGAAATAACTGAATACATTTTTCACTATAAAATACTAAACTATATAGTGATACAGTAATGAAATAAAAATATCTGGAATAAAAATTGTTCTAAAAAGAAGTAATTATAGCAAGTAACTCAGTCAGCTGTAAAACTGGATATTTTATTTGTCTCCATGAATTTCATGCTTGGAGCGTACTTTAAACTCTGAAACTGCAGTGTTATATACATATTTCTGTAGTTAAATGGTAAGCAATTAGGCTTTAATTTTTTTGCACATGGTTCCTAGGTAAATGAACAGTTTGGAGAATTTTGTCTCTGTTTAAATTTTCACTTTTTCACTGAAAGTTTATATAGATCATAAGGTGTCCTAACTGCTTAGTGTGTTACCTTGTGCTCCATACCACAGACACATCTGACAAAAAGCAGTTCTTGTCCAGATGATCTCAGTTTAAATCAGTAACATAAATAATGGACAGCAGAAGTGCAGGAAACCGCAAATACCTTCCTGAGTGATAGATATTATTCTTGTTTACTGCTTCACTCCAATGGGCTGGGCAGTGCTGGTTGCCTGAACATTTAGAAGAAAATTAAAGCTTGATTGGATGTTTATTTAAAATTTCAAAAATTTTAAAATAAGTAATCTAAAGTTTCCAATAAGATTTATTCAAATGAACCTGTGTTTCTGTTAAATTCCTTCATGCACCAAACCTTTTTGACAAAGTCTTTAATTTCCAATAAATGCTGGTTAAATTCCTTAACATTTTGTTTGCCAAAGCAGTGAAGAAAACTAATGCATACCTTTGATTAATATTGATTTTCAATTATAAAATAACAAGGGACTCAAGGAGTAAATTTTAAAATAAAGTTAGAGTTTTATATTTTTGAAAATCTGGTTTTTGAAGGCTGTGTAGGGCTGCTCAGAGACCTGAAAAAAAATAAAGTAGAAGCATTTGACAATGATTTGATATATGAATAATTTGTTTAGCAATATATAGTCGTGCTCCTTTGCACTTGCTTCATTTCTCTTGTAGGAACTAGCAGAGCCTGGAACAATGAGACTCTGCCAAACATATTATAACACTACAGATTGTTATTCTCTTTCCAAACGGAAAAGGAAATCTTTTACAGGGACAGACTGTGCCTGATGCTAGCTGTTTCTGAATGCAGGCAAAAGAGAAGAACCAGAATAGTTGCAATCTCCTGGAGAAGATCAAATGCCTACAAACACCATTCATTTATGTCCTTCCCCTCCCCCCACCATTTATCATGTCCATAAAACCTTTAAATATTTGCCTATGTTATTTTATTTGTATATCCAGTAGTATCTTATTAAGATTATCCTCACCCTCCATAATCTTGTAGTATACGAGATTAACACTGTAAATACCCTGCAGCTGTAAGCAAATAACTTTATCCTGTCTTTCAAAAATCTTTTAGGTGGTGTTGGCCAACTCATATTCACAGTTTGAATTCTTTTCTAATTTTAAAAGAGGAATCAATTTCTTTTCCTTATATTACAAAACATTAGAAAGTCTGCTGAAGAAAGATAATAGACTTCAATAGGGGACAAAAAAGCTTTCCACAGAGAGCTTCATCTATTGGAAGACACCTGGGCATAGACACTGGAAGGAGGGATTGGGTAGGAACAACTCTAGAACCCACTTAGTGTTGTCTTGGATGCAAAAGTCAAATGGGGACTGATTTTTCATCCTGTGCTTACTTTTACTTTTCATCCAGAAGGTCTGGCACATAATAAGTATATCTCTCATAATGTAACTATGTAATTTAACAATTATTTTTAAGGTACAGCTAAGTAAAGTAAGAATTATATCTGGAAATGATTAATATAATTCTTCACCAGCAGAGTACTATATACATAGCTAGATATCATTATAGAAAATGCTGAAAATTATCCAAGTATTTAATGATAGAGTGTAAGGAACTCTTATAGAGTGCTCTTCAACATACTATCTTGCAACAGATTTTAACCAGCCATGTTACTTGGAACTCCTAATAATGAAGAGACTCCATTCTCAAACTTGAGTTTAAATCTATTTTTGTTTTACTGTATGTTTAATAAGTCACTTTTAACACAGAATCATTGAATTCTCAAGACAAAATAGTAGCATAAAAGTTAAAGATTAAATTCATTATTTGGAGAGCAAACCCTGTCCACTAACATATGTATCCATGTATTCCAGTTTCTCTTGTTGCCTTTTTCTCAATTTGGAAATGAGGCCCAAGATAATTTTAGAAGGAGGTAATATAAAAATGGCTCTGTATTGAAAGCTTTCAGATGCAGTTATGGAAAGAGGTCCACAAAAGTTCACCCACAAAAGTTCGAGTTACTCATTGCTTTTGTAACAAAAGCAATACAGTTTTTATAAATTTAGAAAATTAGCATAATTGACAATAAGCACCAATTAGTAGGACAAGTGGTGATGCAAATCCCCCCAGGTCAAGCTCCTCCTCTGGAGTCCCTCTCCTCAACACTAGCTGTGCTCTGTTCATGAAAATGTGTCTTGAAGAGTTGTTCTTCACCTTGTTTCCCAAGAAGAACCAAGATATCACCGGGGCCCTGCACCTCCTGGGGCTTGAAGCTCTAGAATTTTTGCCTTTCTACCTAGGCAAAGGCCATGGAAAACTACTCAGAAAACTAGCCACTAATAAGCCTATAGAGCTACAAATCTATGTGTGAAGAGATTACAGAGAACATATAAAGGAAAAAAGGCAAAAACCAAAACGGCATCACTCTGATACATCTTATGACAAATACCATTGTGAGAAAGGCTGGCACTCAGAAGATTCATTTAGGAGGCTGTTTCATATGACTAAATGCTGGAGGCTGAAGGACACTTTTTCTTGCAATTGTATAATACATTTTTTAGGTCTGAAATATTCTCTCCAGTTGGAGTTATGTTTCTTCTGTTAGTCACTGTTCTAGTACATAGACTATAGAATTTGGGCTAATGCTTTACAAAGTGTATATCATTCTCAGGTTAAATATCAATACATAATAGTTCATTTGTATGCTTAAAAAAACCCCTCCTGCCAAGTTTACAACCATGGTAAATTCAGTTTTCTTTAGTAACATAATAGCTACCTCTTATGAAGGGTTGTTTTACCCATAAGCATCTGCTTTTAATTTGCCCTTGCACTATGATTGTTTAAAAGGTACCATCATTTTTTAACTTTCTCTTATCTATTAGAGCTGTTCATATTTTATCAAATTTGTTAATATTGTGCAACTTTTCCTTTTGCTACCAATAAAAATTTTAATTTAGATCATTGATATAGGAGACTTAATGTACTAACTTAAATCTCCATTTTTATATCCTCATTTCTGCAACTTGCTTTAGTTTACCTGTAAAATAATCAGTGGTATCAAGTAATATAATGAATTTCAGGATACGTCTGTTTGCTATTCTCAAAATTCTATGACTCGCTAAACTGAAGACTACATTAAAGTCAAATGGCCAGTTTTACTAAGAGCTGGTTCATACTGCATATCCAATTAATACGCTTTAATGGGTGTCTCTTCTCCTAAATCTCTAGTAAAATCCTACTTTTGAAAGCTGGTATTTTTACTGAGAGCATTCTGTGATGCTAAACTCAGTGTGCTGCTTTCCACTGAGTGGGCTTTGCAGGCTGTAGCTGCTATTGCAAGGGATATTAAAACGCTTATTTTTATGCAAAAACTTGTATCATTCTCCAGACAGTGTATTCAAGGAATTAATTATGTCATTGTTGTTGGTTTTCTGTAATTTGAAGACAACAAAGAGTGACGTAGAATACACATGTGAATAGGCGGTGCGGTTAGAGATGACCTTTCTGACTGGTGAGTTCCTGCATATGGATTAAGGAGGTCAAGCATTAATGCCATTCTGCTACAAACGAGTATTTTTATGCAATTCATTTGAGTCCCAGTGCAACAACTCTTGCATATATTAGTTCCACTATGCAAAATGTATTATTGTTCATCACTTCCAATAACTGTTGGGAAAAGAATTCTGCATACTGCTGCTGTAAGGTTACACTGGAAGATTTAGTCAGAGGCTTCATGTGAATTAGCTTCCAAAAAGATACGAGCCCACAGAAGCACACTTCCGGGCTGATTCTGCTTTCTGGTGATAATTTGTCTTAGATTACCATTATTGTCTTGTACAATGACTGATTTTCCTTTAGAAATTTCAAACACCTTTCTTTCTAATAGAGGTGTTTATATAGCAAATATAGCTTTCCTTTATGCGTTGTTACATATTTCTTTGTCCACCTCTATAAACACTCTCTGAAACGGTTTTTATTCACGGAAGTCCCAAGCTATTGAATAAAAATCAAGGAGCTTGGATTAAATCTTTTTCCCTATCTTCTTGATAGCAGAGTATCCTGTTTTGAGAGACAGGTGTCTGCTAAGGAAGGTAGGAACCTCCTTTGGAATGTAAAATGTAAACCCTTTCCCTCCAAATTGTTATAAATTTGAAATCAAGGGGCTCTCAGGCAGAGATATGAGGATAGGTATAAAAATTCTTTACTGATACGTAAAACAAAGTTAACAAATAATAAAAACTACGGCATTAACCACAACAGAAGCAGAAACCCAATACCAGCCCGCTCGTCCTCAGGCACTTTTCCCTTCGGTGCAGTTCCGGTCACAGCCGGCAGGGGCGCTGGTGGCTCCCTGTGGGCAGGGCGGGTGCGATGATTCCCCCGCGGCTGCAGGGGGCGCTCCGGCGCGAGCCCAGGTGACGGGAGGGAATGGCGGCCGTGTCCGAGACAGGGAGGGATGGAGGAGAGGCTTTGCTTCACAAGCCCTCAGGGCAGCCCAGCAGGACCCCCGGGAACAGCGAGATGGGACAGCAGGAGGTCCCAGCAGGCAGAGGCTGCAGCGAGATGGGACAGCGGGATGTCCCGGCAGGCAGGGGCTGTGAGGCTACAACGTAGCAAAGTCTCCGAGCAGAACCGGGCAGCCCCTCGGCGGGGCAGGGGAAGGGAGAAAAACTCGCAGCAGGAGGAGAACAGGTTCGTGCTATCGGTGTGCCGGCGGTGAGACCCTTCCGCAAGTAGCAGCTGTGACCATTCTGCTCCGAATCCTCCCCGAGAGTGAGAGAGCAACAGCTGCCTCGCCTTGGCTTTTACCAGCCCAAATTTCGGTTATCTCTGCTCCCCTGAGAAGAAGCTCACTTCTCCATGTGTTTGGCCACCTTCTTTTGTCTTCTTAAGTATCCAGTCCTTAGTTCCTTAGCAACTTCTGGGGTCCTCTTCAGTGCCTAAAAATTAGTTCCTTAGCAACTTATGGGAGGAAAACAAAAATTCCTTAAGGAAAAACAAAGGGAAGGAATCCAAACCCCAACACAGAGATATAGTTCCAATTTAAGGATTTTAACCAAAAGGTTATATGATGGCTCCAGCACTACCTTCTTTTGGATCAGTTCCAACTTCAGTCTAATTTTCTGAGAAAGCCCAATGAGGCTTTGAATATCATCAAGGCCTCTATTTTCTTTTCCCAGAGGGTATGGGATTCAACGGCAGTGTCAGGTCTGTGGCCAAATATAGACCTATTGAGCTTGCTCTGGAGAGTTAAGGCAATTGATTTTTCAGCTTTCAACTATATACTCAGAATTTTAGAAGTCTGGAGTAGTTTTAAAGTTGTTGAGGTTTTTTTTTTTAAGAAACAAAACTCAACACTGCCTTCACTTATTTGTCATGTCCTTCATCTGTAGGATTCAATCTTCTCACAGCTCAGTCCCTCTGCAAAGGGATCAGGTGAATTCTATTCACTGAAGAGCACAGACACCTGGATTGGTTCCCTGCTAATAAGGCCTAAGGAACTATATTGTGCTGAATAGACTTCTTTATGCTCTAAATTTCTGTATTTTATAACCTAGTTTATTAATTACTTCATATTACATTATTGCATAAATCTGAATGGTTAGGACTCTCTAGACAACATTGAAATACAGGAAATTTGGTTTAAGCATATGACAAATTTTTTACTGGAAAGGAGATTGATCACTTGAGAGATTATGGAGTTTATATCCTTGAAGATACTCTAAACCCTAAATTGTAAGGGCTGAGGAACGTGGTCTAGGTGACCTTGCTTGAGCAGGAGGTTTGAAACACATGACTTCCAGAGGCCCATTCATCCTCAACTATTCCATGATTCAATTTTCAATTAAATGTTTTCAGCTTCCAAATGACAGGATAGCATCCTGATTCCTTCATCAAAGTATGCCTCAAGTGTGAATCAGATCTCTGAAGTAAGACAGCCTTTGCACTCCAAGTGGTTAAATATGTTCTCTTGATCTTTGTATAATTTTGGCTATGGAGCAAATGCAATCTTTAAGTTTGAGCCATGCTAGTGAGTATCTGGGATGAGGGAATGCTTTTTCCCAAGGCAAATGGCATTCTTTTAGTGATCACTGAAAAGTTGAATTCAAGATATATAAAAAAGCTAGAAATACACAAACTCGTTATTTACTTTATGGCATAACATTGGTAAATACCACTGAAAAGATTGTATGTGTCCAATGATATTTGTAATGGAATTAAAAACTCCAGAAAACAAGCTTGAGCATGGAGAGATGTGTGGGAAATGTCTGTCTCTAGTTTAACACAGTGCTGCCAGTCAGAGATGAGTAAGGAATGTCTTACCAATACAGCAAGACTGACAAAAGGGGTAGCAACCTGTCACTAGAAAAAAATACGTACAGAAAAGTGTATGGCCAAAGATCAAGCAACAGAGAAGAGAGAAACTGAAAGATTACTGTGGTCTGGGGCTGCTGAGTTCCCAAACACAAAGCAAATCCAAGCATAAGCTCTGTTTGCTGTAAAGAACCCAGGCCCACTTTCCATATGAGGTTCTCTAATGCATAGCAAAAAGTGACCTTTAAACTACCTTGACAGATAGCATCTGACTAGATGTTAGCAATTTGCAACCCCAAAAGACAGCTGCAATAAAACCCTAAATTCCTAGTGTTCTGAAAAAATTGTTATCGAAATTCAGCATATGCAAAAATAAAAGGAGCATATATTTTTTCCAACATCTCTGGAGCCAAACTATAAATGAACAAAATGTAGAGAATATTCAAATTATTTAAATTAAAAAAATTGTTGGGAAATTCAGTTACTTGAAGCAGTTTAAAATGAAGGTTCTAAATGAAATTGGTTTACTCTTGTCCAGTCCAGGTATTTGTTAGCTGAAAACCTATTAGGATTATACCAGGGAAAAAAGAAGATAGAAACAGTGCCTTTAGAATTTCTCTCTTTCGAAATTATTGTTGGCTGAAATGAAAAGAAAAAAAAGTAATTTAAACCTTTCTTTCTGAATTTCCATAGCAATACAAACAACAGTTTCTTTATGAGCAAAGAGTTGAGGCTAAATTTTGGAGATTTTTGCACCGTGCGTATACTAAGGGGAATCATATCATAACATATTTATATAAGTCTCTTTATTGTCCAGAAAAGAATTTGCATAAAATGTTTAGCATTTCTTTTTAATATTTATGTCATTTGATGGAGTGGTTGGAAAATACACACCTGGGCAATACTGAAACATGTAATGCCATAGTCTTGTTAGTCACTGCACTATCAACAGTGACATTGCAAATGGAACTGGAAGTTTCAGAGAGTCAGTGAATTTCTCAGGAATAATCCATGGTCAGCAACAATAATAACATGAGACAGCATCAAATAATTTTGTTTTAGTGCCTCCATACCTGGGCTGATTCACATTGTTGTGACACATTTCTGCCAAGAAGATAATAAAAATTTGGATAGAATTCAGAGAATGCAGCATGATGGGGAAATAAGAGTAACACATGAGAAGAAAACCTGATGGAAATGACTAATGGGAAATTATAAATATGCTATAAAAAGAAATATAAAAAACTTATCTGTAGAAGGTAAAGAATAGTATTTCCTCCCAGAAAAGGAATGGAAGTCCTAAATTCTAAATTAGGTTTAGATGAGTTATTTCAGTGTAAAAGAAAATTTGCATTTGCAGAGAATTACATTTCATGAACTAACTATTTTTTTCTCTTTTATTTGATGTGACTTTATTCAGTATTTATTTTCACAATTTACTGTAAATATCAAAATCATAAATTGTCTTCAAATGCAAAACTTTTTAAACACAGTGTTATGATTCATTGATATGAGAGATTTTGCTTAAATAATGGAATTAATTTTGTTCAAAAGTTTATTTTCATACACATCAAAGCCATATTTTTTCTTTCTTTTTCATTTGAGCCATCCCAATGCCTGCAATTCTTCTTGAGTAGAAGCCTCTCCTCCAGATGTTTCTGGAGTGCATCCATTCTCTCTTCTTCTTTTCTTTTCTTAATCACTAATTGCTCTGTCTTTTGAGGTGGATGGTTAAAAATTAAGTGTTTTGGGAATGTGACTGTGAGGCCATGTTAAATTAAGGCCAGCAAAGCCACAAGAGGGACCATAACTCATGAGTGTTTCTGATCACTGACCCTGAATTTACCTTACAGTCTGTCACATAATAATGACAGACTGAAAAGAATTACAATGAAATATGTTTTTGGGGAGTGGCAGGCTTCCCCTCCTATCTTAACAGAGACCTCTGGAAATACTGTGTGCTTTCTTTGGGGCTCTCATGCTTCAGATATTAAACTTGAAACATTTGAAATTTGGGCTTTTATCCCACTTATCGTCTCACTCTTTTTAAGAATTCCTGAAGTTTCCTTTCCTCTCACTAACTGGATCAAGCCAACTATTATTTACTGATTAGTTAATTACTTTTCCATGTCTTTTATAAAGCACATAATGACTTGATACTTGCCAAATTTTCATTTGCTTGGTTGGTGGACTTGAGGTTTCTTTGGCTACAGTATCTTAAAGAGTTTTCTCCAAAAGATAGGGTTACTCCTTTGGTAGAGAGCAATGGCAGGTTCTCTCTGGCTCTGCTACCACAGAAGCTTTGCTCATAATGATGTGTTTACATAAAACTAAACTATGTCACACCTCTCATAATGTCTACAAACTATTGGATCATTACACCAATATTGACCAAGATTAAAACAATAGACAGAAAATCTAAATGCAGTGATTTCTTCTTAAAGAAAACTTAGTGAAGGGCTAAAAAGGATAAAAAAGAGGATCTGTTAGTTTCACACTAATTTACACTCCCTACCACTACATGGACTGAGCTGGTAGAGCTTCTTGGGTTGTAATAATTTGCTGTCAATTCCTGATTTTACTACCATTTGTCAGTCTTTTAAAATGAAGGTTAAATTTTGCCAGCTTTATTTCAGGAAACTTCCTGCTTTTCATTCAAAAACAGGCTTACAGACCTACATGAGCAAAGAGTGGAAAATATTGTCCCATCTTTTTACCCACTGAGACATATTGGGAGGCAATAACTGTCAGAGAGTTCTCCTACTTTTTAAAAAGTTGGAGAAAATATCCTGATATTTTTGTGAGCAATAATCAGGCGGGTGAATGAAAACAGATTGAAAAAAACAGCTCTTTTCCTGAGGACTGAAGTTCCAGTTATCTTTTCTATTTCTAATGTTATTTTTAGCACTATTTTATCATACATCTTAAACACTTTGAATGCAAATTGATTCTGAGCCCTATATATACTATTCATATAAAAAAAAATCAAGAAGGATTCTTTTCAATCTTTACATTTTTGCTTTCTTTTTAAATTCCTTCCCAAAATATTTCAAACTAGAGGCTTACTGAAACTGGACTGGTACCAGATTCTTTTTTAGTAATATTTTAAAATTAATTTAAATAATTATTTTAAAGATAATAATACTTTTTTTTTTTTACAAATAAATTGCTTTCTGCTCTACAAGCAGTTTTCATCAATTTTGTGTGCTTTTGGTTTACTGTTGAATTACTGTCTATTTAGAGGATGGTATTATATTTATAATGAGTAAATGTAGTTCAAAAACATAGAGTTTATGTAACCTAAGCATAAGATATTCCACAAGGTCCTTTTCCTCATTCCATTCAAGGTCTCCAACTAGGAGTCTTTAGAGAGTTTGAGATCTCCTGAAGGCCAGTGGTTTCCCAGGAACTGGTGCTCGTGTATGTCAGCAATTGTCAGACTGCAGCTCTGTCAATTTACTCTTCATGTTTGCAAGTGGGAATGAGAATCTGTAACTAAACAGAAGAGCAGGTAGAAGGTTCCAGCTGGTTTCAGTTACTTGTGCAGTTTTGTTTGGTGTGGATTTTTATGCTTTTCATCTTTTTTTTGGGCTTGATGTAAGTGTGATTGAAGGTCAGTGGAAAAAAAGTGTGGATGACTTAGAGCATGACTTGCATTTGAAAGCTGAAGGGACCTGTGCCCTTAAATCAGTTACAAGTGCCTGGGAATCCCACTGAAGCTACTAACAGTCTTCTAACTTGACCATGAATTAAATGTGCCCTGAGTTCCAAAGATTAACTTCATAGTGAGAATTAATTCTATAGTCTTGTTTTGTCTGTAGCTGGGTTAGGCAGAATGGTGTGAGCGTACATTTTTTACAGGTTTATACTATTTCTGTTCCCACAGCAGCAGTGAAGGCCTTGTTCATATTAATTAACTTTTCGTTTTGAAGCCTTTGGCTATTTGAATGATAACACAGAAAATATAATTAATTTATTAATTATTTGTGAAGTTCTCTAAAGGGTTGTTTTGGTTTTGATGCAACATGTCATGGAGGTCTGTCTAACCATAAATTTGCAACAATATTAATCATGATGTTTTTTAGTCTCAGGAGTACTTTTTGGTGGAAATTATAAGACTAAAACATGAAATCTGGAGGAAAATAATGTTTCTCTTACCCTACTGTTCATTTTTTCTAATAACCTCTTTTCAGTTGCTACACCAACTTTACCAGCCATAGTATTTGTCTGAATTAGTATTATGGACAGAATCTTAAGAACACACACTCACACCCCCCACCCTCCCACCCCCCAAAAAACAAGAAAAAAAAAGAAGAAAAAAAAAAGAAAGAAGGGTGAGGATATTCAATGCTATGGTGACACTGCACAGACTGACTAATAGAGCATCTACCAAATTCTCCCATTTGATTCCTACATATAGTAAACTCAAAGGGCAAATTTTCTTCTGGAATGTGTTTAATCAATTAGCATTTATGATGGAAAACAGGCACACAGGCCACTTGGTTACCTTCCAGACATTTACAATGGGCAAACTTCCCAGGCCAGCTTGCCATGCAATGAATGCTTTAATCCCCCATTGCAAGACTTCAAAGATTCTTCTTCCTGAATCTTTCAATTTCCAGTGTTGTGCCTGTGCCTTAGTCCAGCCTGATAATTGATATTCTTATTGGTCATTTGGAATACACTAAAGAATGAGTGTAGGTTTTATTGCAAAAGTGTATGTAAGTATATAGAGTTCATAGGAAAACCCTATAGAAGTACCTGTAGTGGAAACAGGAAACTTCTTGTTATATACTGAATGTAAATATATACTATATATATATATAGAGGCATTAAGGTAAATTTTTAATTTTACATGTTTAATGTTATGTTTATGGGGTTTCTTACATACCTATAAAATCTATATTTAATAGACAAATTTCCACAAAACTAGAAATTCCAATTACCAGGTAAGTCACCTAACTGACAGTTATATGATATATACAAAACCAAATTGAATGCCAGTTGTTAACTGTCGGTGACTGATAAAAATACAATACATAAACCAATATAATGATACAAATTATACAATAGCATCAATAAATAAAATACAATTTACTGTTTAAAACATTAATATCAGAAACAGTCAGCAGATAAATAATAAAACAAAAATATTAAGAGAATTAAAATATAAATTTCTACCTGATCCATAAAAGTGAAAAATGAATAATATAATGCAATTAAAGCATTATCACTCAACTCTGTAAAGTGAAGAGGAAAAAATTTAACCATGCTGAAATGAACAGTTAAACAGTGCCTTAAAAAATGAAATTACATTTACACTCTGAAAAGCCTGATCATCAGCACATGTGGATACAGGGTTATCAATGCACACCTTCTCTACAAAAATACTTTGTGAAATGGCTACATTTAGATTTATTTGCATGTGTTATAATATCTGTTCTGCCTTCTGTACATATCCTATCAATAAATGAAATCTAATTCCATATTTGCAAAACACACAGGGTTTCTCAGTATAGTGAAAACGTGCAGTGTTGCAATGCATGCAGTTGTTTGGATTTAAAGAAATAGGCAGTTCCACACAAATTACTCAGACACAAAAAGATACTAAAATAAAATAAAGTATAACTTGTTGCAAGGACTTAAAGCTGAATTCCATGTCCTTACCAGATTGGGAAGATATTAAAGCACTGAAGATTTATGACATAGCTCTCAGTGCTGTGCAGTTGTAGATTTATTGCAGACATACAAATTTGAATGCTTGCTGGTGCACAAATATCTTCTGTTTGGATTTTAGTCATAAGTGGAGGGGTGTAAAACGTGAGAGTTTTAAGAAAGGCAGAATCCTACACAGCCAGTACCCTAAACAATGTCTAGGGAATCTTGGAATGTCAGATCTGTCTACTTTTGTGGCTATGCTAAACTCTTAAAAATGCACAAATTGGAAATCTAGCAGCCGCTATTACAACAGTAAAAGTTGTCCTAAATTCACAACTCTCTAAGCAATGTTTTCCTCAGGTTATTGGCTGCTGTACACTGTGCAGACAATGCACTATGGCACTCTAAATTACCTGACCTCTCTGCACTTCAGTTCATTAAAACTATTAAAGTACTTTATTTCTGAATGCATTTTTGTGCCAAAGATCAAGGATGTTGACTGAAGTTTGTAGATTGCCTGCAGAAACTGTATGACATAGGTAGCAGTAATGGTGCATTTGATTATTGTTCGAAATAAAATTTGCTGGATGACCTTGATTAAAAAGGACAGAAACAGATTGGCTTGAATTAAGTTTTAAAAATCTGTTTTTAAACTCATAACTGCTCAATCTTGTCTGTATTTCTGAGTACTTGATTATGGTGCTCAAGAGATTCAGGAATTATTGGACATTCTGTACTAAAGTTATACCTTCTTCTCAGCTCACTGTTTCCTTCATGATCTGACATGAAGCCACTGGGTTATCACTTCCATGGCACAAACAGAGTTGGGAGACTCTTCTTTCACCGGTCTCCTATATAATCCTATTTTCCTGTGTACTGCTGTTTGCTCTGTTTTTACTATTTGAGAGTGTTCACCCCCATAAGGAAATAAATCTTTAGCTAAATGAGGCATGGAAAGAAACAATTAAAACAAAATAGTTTTTGTCTACATGATAATACTCTGGTTAAATTCAACTACATAACAGAAAGTGTCTGTACAAAGGATGTATTCAAAAAATAAGCCGTCCTAAAAATTCTTCACTTGATAAAATCTCTAAGGGCAATTCCATTTAATTGTCTCAGACCTTTTCTAATCTATTTTTACCTGCTGATCAAGAAGCAGTGAAACTAAAAACGCCCTACTGGGCCAGGACTCAGGAGACTTAAGGGAAATTTTTTCTATGCAGAGTCTTTTTAGGAATTTGTGAGCTTTTTCAATTAGTTTCTCAGTCTAGAACTTTTCTTAGTATTTGTGATTTCCAAGAATTTCTCTCTATTTTCTAGAAATTCTATCTAACATTTTTCTTGGTATTCCTAGTCCTTTTCAGGAATTTGTCATTCCAGGACCTTTTTTTTTTCTTTTTTTTTAAATGTACCTCACTTTCTCTTTGAATTTCCATGTACTTTTGAGAAGTTTTTTTCTGTCCACAACATTTCTGGAAATCCCATGATTTCTAGCAGTTCCAAATTCTAGAACACTTCTAAAAGTCATTGAAGGGTTTTTAGGAAGTTCACTGTGCTTTCTAAAATCTCACTAAGCTAGAAATTTTACAGGAAATTCAATTAAGAATTGGAATTTCAGGGCACTTTTGAGGAATTTCTCATTTTGTTTGAGGATTTTAAAGCTGTTTCTTAGGACTTCTTCTGTTCAGAACCATTCTGATTTATTTAGTACTTTCAAAGATTTGTATGTATGTGTGTTCTCTAAGAATCCCATGATGTAGAATTTTTCTAGGAAGATTCAAATTATTTCTAGGCATTTGCCCATCATGTTCCCTTCAATGAATTCTTCTCTTTAGAAACTTTCTAGAATATTGCATTCTGGAACCACTCTAGGAACTGAAAAATGATCTGCAGAGATAAATTTACAAAACAATCTGTGGCTGGTTAAAAAAGAACCAAGTTTCAAAAAAAAAAAAAAAGAAAAGGTAGTGAATTGCAATGGTAATATAGGTAATGGAATTTTCACCTGTGCTAGTTATAAAATCTACCTGCCAATCCATATTGTTGGGAGCCAAGCTTTGGTATCAAAGATTAAATTAACACCTCAGCACAATAAGGCCATGGAATGCCAGACTTTGTAACAGCTCAAAATGATTTCTAGTTGACTCAATTTTAACAATCAGCCTCAGGATCACCATGTCTGACATGGCAAGAGAGACCTACAGCCATTTAATCCTCCTGCTGGCTGTAAATTAATTGAATAACTTTTATATAAGTAAAATAACATTAATTTATTTCTTGGACAGTTTTTATCTTATTCATAGCCTATAGGTTGCACCAGGGGAGATTCAGGTTGGACGTCAGGAGGAATTTATCCATGGAAAAGGTTCTTAAACATTGGAATGAACTGCCCAGGGAGGTGGTGGAGTCATTGTCTCTGGAGGTGTTCGAGACAGCTGGATGTGGCACTCAGTGCCATGGTCTGGTTGACATGGTCATGGTCAGTCAAAGGTTGGATTCAGTGATTTTGTGAATTGCCTGTGGGATATATTTTAGGAGATATTTATGAAGACGTGGTTTTACCCTCTTTCTTCATTCTTTTTCTTGTGCAGAGAGTGTTTCTGAATTTATAGACACAAGCATAAACTTTGTCAAGTGATAGTCTACCTGCTGAAGCCAAACACTATTCATTTCAAAGCTTAGCAGAACTAATTCCTTACTTCAAAGACTACTTCACACATCCAGAGCATTCTTTACCTGCAAACCTGCAAATGCTTTATAAATTACAGCATTGCAAATCCCGAGTACAGAAGAGCTCTGGGATATGACCCACACTTCCTGCTTCAGTGAGTGGGGTTTTAAGGCCCTCTGTGAACACCAGCAGCCATGAAAATTAACGTGCTCATGTAGGATCCAGTGTCAATTCCTATCAAGGCTCTTGTAGAAGAGATTCACCACCTTCCAGGACCGAGTGTGTTCAGTGTTACTTGAGGAGAGGATTAGAAACATTTTCTTGTACCTCTAGGCACAAGTCCCTGGGCATTAAGGAAGTACAAGTGTATCACATAAAGATCACAAGATCACATAAAAAACAAAGCACAACTGAGGGGTAAATATCCTAGATCTCAGTTCCATTGCCCTAAGAATACATGTGCTGATTGCCCCAGTTATCTAAATTAGTATTATGCAGGGGCTGTAGAAGAAGGTAATAAGTTTTCCTCACAGAGAACTTCAGCTATGGAGTGAGCCTTGGATCTTGTCAACTTAGTTGTGTAGATAGAAATTAGTGCAATAGTTGAGATGTGATACTACCAGTCTGTAGGACCTCTTGGATTGGTTCGTTCCTGGTCCAGCGGCTGAGTGTCTGCCAGAAAATATTCCCTAACAGCACAAATCACTGCTATTTTTTGTGTGTAGCACACTGTTTTGTCTCCATTTGCAAAGTTGAGGTCTTTCAGTGCTAAGAGTTTTGTCCCAGTCAACTAGAAAGAATCATCATCATATATTCCTCAAAATATCTTTCTAGAAGTCAAATAAAATAATGTTATTACTTGAAACTGAAAAGGCTTTTAAGTAGCAGTGCTTTAAAATACAATAGTTCAGACTCATCTGAGATTTCATGGGTTCTGTAATAATACAGCTGTTTTCCACAGGGTGTTCTCACAAATTCATTAAAAAGCCTATTTGTTATGAGTATTCTGATACCCCAAGGAAAGCAACTGTGTTTTTGACAAACTGGGCTGCATTTTCAACACCTCTAGCAAAAGGGATGTTTAAAGAGGCATTTTATGCCTTATATAGCCACGTGCAACATATTTTTTAACGCCAACAGCATACAGTGCTCTTAGCAGAAGATCACACAGCAAAGTAGCCAAACTGAACATTGAGTTGAGCCATAATATGAAATTAAAGCCCTGATCTACAACAGAAGACTTGCTCTGAACTTAAAATATGCCACCCAGATTAAAGACCACTAGGGAAAGAATATAAGCATGTTAGATGTGAACTTTTCAGGTTTTTAGATACTTTTGCTTTTTTTCTTTGCTTTTAATCTGCTCCTGAAGCTACAAAGTGTAAGGAATGAGTGACATTATTAGGGGATATTGGTGAATGTGCTTAACACAGAATTAATGAACTATGAAGAGAAATATGAAGTCTGGACAAGAGAGGAACTTAGTTTCCTGTGCATCCCTTTCCTGCAGGGATTTATTTTCTTGGGTTTTTTTCCTCTATCAGTCCAAAAGTGATTATAGACCCAAATATAATTATTGCTGCTTTCAGATTTGTACAAGTTTCATAGAGGTTTTAGTCTGTACATATTTTTATACCATATAATGGTTTCTACATTAACTCATCTGTATTCAGTCCTTCTTGGTTTTCATTGCTTCAGACCAATTTTTTTATGTTCTAAACTCATATTTCTTTAGTATTTTTCAACAGTATATATTTTATTACTAGACTTTACCCATTTTTTAAGTTCAATTTTTTCAGTTTTCAAATTAAGTTTCCCACTTAGACGATCCATCTGAAGTGTCTTTAATTAACTGACTTTCCTCAGTCTATTCTTCTTCCACATATTACTATGGAAGTTACTCAGATAAATTTATTGTCATTTCCTCTTGAAACATCTGGTCATTTAGATGTCACTAAAATTTCCAGGTGAGTTGTGGCTAATCCATTTCCTTTTAATATCATCCTTTTAATGCCTCATTCTTTTGTCCTGGTCTTCCAAGGTATGCTTTCACCTTGTCCCATTCTTTGTTTTTTTATCTCTCTATCTGTTTCTTTTATTATACCCAACTTTCTGAGTTCCATCTGAGTTACATCTCCTTTTCACATTCCTTCATCTTGCACTTGCCACTTCATTGCAAGCCTTCATCCATCAACTCCATGCTTCAAGTCCCATTTTCTTTGCCTTTCAGGGGAGCACTTATCTGTGGGTCTTTTGATCCCAGTTTCATTTCATTCTTCTTTCTTAGTTTCACATGCAAATTAACTGCATGTTTCCCTTATATCTAGCTCTTCTGATTTCACTTTTTAGTTGCTCTTAGCCTCAGTCATCTCAGTGTCAGCCCAGATTCCATTCTCACATTCCTGATTGAAATAAGAGAACCACACTGATTTTTCTCATTGGATGATAAATAAGTCTATTTCCCTTATATTTGTTCAAAAGGCATAATCATTCCCTAGGCAGTTGATTTTACCCATTTTAATTTCACTTTATGAACATAAATGGTAACCCTCCGGGAACAAAAATTCCATTTCCATTGCTGTTTATTAAGCTTATCAATTCCTGAATTTAGAATGTATGTATGAAAATTGAAAAATAAGACATTTTGTAATTTAATGAAAAAATATGAACATGAATGAGAGAAGTGCTGAGTCTGAGTCTCTTACTAGCTGCATCTGACTGAGCAAAATGCTTGAAGGCACAAGGAGTCTTCGACTTCAACTCCAGTTCCAAGCATGGGTCAGAAGTCTGTAATTACATGTAAATTGCCATTTTTAGAGGTGACTCCTAAGTAGTATTCGCAATAGTCTATCTTCATCCTTCCATTTGGTAAAGAATAGAACATATTCTGGATGTGTTATCAGAATAAGCCTCCTCTGAGAAGTTAAAAAATCTGGGACAGGCCTATAGTTTGGAATGCTATTCTTTTCTTTTTTTATTGAGAGACATGGGGAAGTCAATGGCAAGACTGAGAGACTAGTTTAAATCAATGCATCTCTGCTTATTATCATAAATTTGCAATAACATAAAATATCCTAAATCTTGTCTACTAAATATAGTCCTCACTTTTGAATCAATTCTACTGAAGAATTATTAAAATGATGCCTTCTCTTAATTGACCTCCATTGATTCAGCAGGAATTAAATTTGAAGAATGAGAAAAGAATGTATTTCTTAAATTAACATTTGTAGATACTGTCAAATGCTCATAAATGGAGACCACACGTATATAAAAAATTATAGGGAACTTAAGTCGACATCTTAATTACAGGTTTAAAGCATGAGTTTCCCCAATTTATCTCTGCTCTTGAAAAGGAGAGGAGTAGGAATATTAAAAACCTTAGAATCAGATGCAGTAAATTAGTGAGCTCTATGAATGACTTAATGCAAAGCATGATATCAGTGCAGAAATTCTGGTTAACTTCAGTAAGATTTGAAGCAGACTTGAAAGGTGTTAAAGGCTACACAGCAGAAAAAAAAATGCAAGCAAAATCAATATATTCCAAAGCACTGTGAATGTGCTTGCAGTTTACTCCTGTGAGTCTAGCCAGTAGAAAGTCTTTGAACTCAAATTCACTTAATGTTGGAGAGTATGGGGTTCTCAGGTCCAATTAAAGACATTTTGGTATTTTAATAATTACCTAGGCCAGAAATCTCTTCACAAGGTAGAGATAGCACAAAATGGTAAAATAAAAATAAAATAAAAAGACTGGAAAGAAATAGATAAACATTTGTGAAAAACTCCAACAATTTTTATTTTTTGACTTCTCTGTTTACTGTCCCCCCCCCCTCCCTTGTACGAAATGGGGAGGAGACATAATCTGGAGAGAGAAATAAAAGCCGCTCACACTTTAATTCTTATTTGTAGATTAAGATTATTCACATTAAGAAGGATATATAGCCCTCTCAGGGGACTTAGTGGGGCATTGTATAGAAGAGCAAATCCAGACATTTCCAAGGTATTACTTAACAGTGCTCAGTTCCTTCCTTATTCCTCTAAAGAATTTACCTTCTCAGGATTTATCCTAGAAGTGGAAAAAATGGAGGTGGAGGAAGGCATTATTAAGAATATAATTATATTATATGCTATTTTATTATCTAATTAATAATCTGAATACTTCAAAGAGACTCCTCTAAACTGTTGTCCTTGTTTGAGAGACAGGTGTCAGCTAGGGAAGGCAGGAACCTCCCTTGGAATGTTAAATGTAAACCCTTTCCCTCCAAATTGTTATAAATTTGAAATCAAGGGGCTCTCAGGCAGAGATATGAGGATAGGAATAAAAATTCTTTACTAACACATAAAACAAAACTAACAAATAGCAAAAAAAAGCCCAAAAAAAAACCAAAAACAAAAACAAAAAAAATCCACTAAGGCATTAAACCACAAAACAGAACCAGACACCCAGTACCAGCCTGCTCGGCCTCAGGCACTTTTCCCTTCGGTGCAGCTCCAGTCACAGCCGGCAGGGGCGCTGGTGGGTCCCTGTGGGCGGGGCAGGTGCAAAGATTCCCTCGTGGCTGCAGGGGGCGCTCCGGCGCGAGCCCAGGTGACACGAGGGAATGGCGGCTGAGCTCAGGGCAAGGAGGGGTGGAGGAGAGGCTTTTCTTCACAAGCCCTCGGGGCAGCGATGTCAGTGCTGTAGTAGGATCCCTGGGAGCAACAAGATGGGACAGCAGGATGTCCTGGCAGGCAGGGGCTTGAGGCTACAATGTAGCAACGTCTCACAGCGGTAAGCAGGGCAGGATAAGCAGGGAGGGACTTGGCAGCTCCTCGCAGGGTAGGGGAAAGGGAGAAAAACTCACAGCAGAGGGGCGAGCAGGTCTGTGCTGGTAGCGCATCCCTGTAGCAATCAGCAGCTCTGGCCGTGCTCCGAGATGCCCCAGGAAGTGAGAGAGCAACAGCTGTCTTGCCTTGGCTTTTTACCAGCCCAAATCCCACATTATCTCTGCACCCTGAGAAGAAGCTTGCCTCTCCATGGCTTGGCTAGCTTCTTTTGTTTTCTTAAGTACCCAACCATTAGTTCCTTATCAACTTATGGGACGAAAAAATTCCTTAAGGAAAACAACTGTGTCAACTGTCATATTTACACTGTCCAAGGAGCTCTTACATAGACCTTATCAATAATTTATTATGTGCTTTCATTAAAAACTATTTTGTTTTTAATAGGAAACAAACAACATTTTCGTGGGTTGTGAGAAATGAACAATCTTTATTTGCTTGTCAGAGAGCACATTCCACTTAAAATGCATTTAATATCATGCCCTGACGCTTAGAGTTATAGAGATACGTGCTTTATTACATCACTCAGTAGTTTTTACAACAGTAAAAATCATTACAAGAAAACTGGAAGATGACCTATAGTGGATTTCTCTTATGTCCTGGACATCTTACAAATGAAATATCAGAACTATGAGAATGAGGAGGGAGAATAAAATAGTGTGCTTATTACCTATTGAATATTGAGTCTATCCTGTGAATTGATTTAAATAAGAAAAGACAGGAGGTGGGTCAGAAAGCCCAGGAATATTTAGTACTGTACAGGAAGACAAAATTAAGTTTCCTAACTTTTACAGGCTCATTTCACACTCTTAACAAGGATTTTCTAGCATGGTAAAGTGCCGGGGGCTGTAGAGTTCTTGACTTGGCTGTTTGCACAGTTACCATGCCAGGCATCGCTAAAGTTTCATACCTTATCTCCCTGAAGAGTCTGAGCTCTCGAGGCAAAGGTTCTAAAGTGCAAAGCACTTTGATTCATGACCCCTGCAGCTTCCTACTGACTAGGAAATTACTCGGGAATGCTTGCAAAACGGGGGGTTTTGCTGCTGGAAAACAGAGGGTTGCAGGCTGTATCTCTACTTATATCTCAAAAGAAAAGTTCACAGTGATCTGTCACCCAGCTGAGCCCGCCCTGTGGGGACAAGAGTGCTTGGGCCACTGCCCCGGGCTGTGCTCAGCACAAGCTTCTGTAGAGCCTCGAGCTGCAACACCACACTGAGGGAGTGGCCATGAGCCAAAGCAGGCTGCCGAGGACTATGGAGCTGCCAGCTATCCAGCAGTTCTGGTTGGGAAATTAGCTCAATGGTCAGGCTGAAGTGGCTGCCCATACACACACTGGCTCTGTGACTGCATAACAAGCCTTTAAACTCACTGTCCTTGGACGTGTTTAAAAAAAGACTGGACACGGCACTCAGTGCCATGGTTTAGTGGATGAGGAGGTGTTAAGTCATAGGTTGGACTTGATCATCTCAAAGGTCTTTTCCAACCTAGTTCATTCTGTGATTCTTCGATAAGTGATACTGGCAAGGGTGTTGAAAGGAATGAGGAATTTTTCTTTGCAAACAAACTGTGGGTCTTGCCGGTAGATAAAACTAGCACTGAAAGATAAGAGAAATACTGGGGAGGATTCCACTGATTGATAAATGGACTGAGGGAAATTTGCATTTATAAACAAACCAAAAATCTGCTGATAAATAAAACTGAATATTGGAAGATGAAAGAAACAATAAGAACCATAAATTCCGTAAGGAATTCCACTGAGTGACACAAGGGAAGGACAAAGCGGGGGTGGGGGGGGGCAGGAATTACACATTAGAGGGGGCCTTAGGTATTAGGCATTTTTGGAAAGTCTGTATCTCTCAAATACCTCAGCCAATGGGAAAAGAGAGATGGACATGCAGTCGGGAAATTAAGATTAAAAGGAGGATGCATCCTCCAAAGATTTGAGAGACCCCAGTGGAAATGCCCCATGGCCTCTCCCTGTATTCGAATAAAGTTACAGAACTCTGTTGTCTTTTTGGACATAAACTCTGGTGTTTGTGGATTAATTTTCTTCACAGTGTCACTGGGCACATCCTGTGCTCAGAAATGTGTAGTCCATAAGCAGTATTTGGGAATACCTTCAACATTGTCCTTTCTCTTTGTTACTGCCTTATTAACAATTATTAGCACTTAGGAAAAAAATGAAGAATCTATTGTGCATATACATGTAGCAAAGCTTGGAACAAATACTGGAAAAAACCCAATTATAATAATAAAAGTATCCTCATTTTGCAGCATGTGCACCAGCAGTGTGGTGGCACTTATGGACAAGATGTCTCCTAAATCCTCCAGTTAGAGTGAGAGACGGCATTTGTGTCTGATTTTAGAAGTACTTTTTAGATAAGTTTTTCAGATAAAGGCAGCTTACATCTGGTCCTTCTGAGCTGCCTAATTCCTATCCTGTTGAACCCATTGTTTCACAGTACAACTGAAAATGCAGTCCCTTTGTGTTATACCAGACTTTGCAGAGTGATATTTGGGTTTTTAATGACATATGTGTCAATGTGTGCATGCATATTTTTATGACAAATGCCTGGGGAATAGCTAATTTGATTTCAGTGGTACTTTTGCAAATCTGTAAAATTATCTTGAAAGGACAGTCATTTTTTGTGTTACTCTTTGAAAGGCAGCATAATGATGTTTCAAGGACAATGTAAATAATTCAAAACAAATTTCAGCCCTGAGATTTAGGATTATATTCATGCTTTTCATAATAATTAAATATGCAAACTTATCATGTTTTGTTTACAGAATAAATTTTTAATATACATTAAAGAAAATCTGTTTCATCTCAGTAAATATGTACCACTTTAAACATTAATTTCCACTTTGTTTGTTCCACTATCTTTCATTATTTAATAGACCAGTTTTTGTCTGTGAAGGAACTGCAACCAAAGAGCAAGCATTTTCTATTTCAGATTTACAGCACTGTAAAACATAGGGCAGCACCTTTGTTTTTAGAATTCAGAGGATAAAAAGTTTTCTTGATTTACATACTATCAGTTAAATGGATTTTTGTAAAATAAATTCTGTTACAATATCCAAGAGAAACTGAAAACATTAAAAACCTGTTGTCAACAAAGTTTTGCTATACCAGCTGTAAATTAAACAATGAAATTTTTCTATTTAAGCATTCTTTATAAATAAACAATTGTTTTCTTTTTGGAATGAATCAGTTACCCAGAACAGCAGTATTCTTAAGATGAGTTTATACATACTAATGCGTGCAGAACCGTAAATTGTATTTCAACATCAGAAAACCATTTTGTTTGCATTCTGCAATTTTGGTAGAGCCCTTACCCTAAAGCTGTGAATTCCTTAGTTCCAGTTGGATCTTGTAAATATTTCAATCTTTTCCATAGATAGGCTCATCCTTACTGATGCAGAAAAAAAAGTACTTAGAAAACTGACTGATTTGGAGGTTGAATCAAATCCTAGTCTGGTTTAGAACTGGGATAACTGGGGCTGTTTGGGAACATACAGTTTGAAATTCCAGACTGACATTTAACACAGGGGTTTCTTCATTGTTTCAGGAAACTTTGCTGAAATAACTCAGGCTCATATCAGGTATCTTATTTGATCCCTTCAGATATATTTAAAATTACTACTGGCTGAATTATTTTCTTCTTTTTCTCAAGATGCCTTGTGTGTTCCCTTTAAAAGATCTCCAAATACCAAGCTGGTATTTTCACAGTATTTTTAAAAAGCTGGAAAGTTTTTTCAAATGGGGCTAAGAGCAAAGGAAAGCCGTGGAAATTGGAAAAGTAAAAACGAAAAGTTCAGTGGCTCTGCAAAAGGAAAAGATTCTGTTGAGCTCCAGGAAGTCTAACATAGTTTCAGAATGCTTTTTTTTTTTTTCTGAAATTCACTGTCTGACCGGTTACTGCACTGTAATATTTATGAACTTATCTGATACCTAAGCCAGATTTTCTAGGTAGTATCATGAATCCTTCATTCATTTAAAGGTCAGAAAGAGGATTATAAAGATCATGGGTATCAGAGCCATTGCTGACAATGTGCAGTGCTACAAATATTTGTTACACTGGAGAAGAAGAAAGAGAAAAAAATCACAATTTTATTAATAAGATATTAATTTTCCTAAGTCTAAACCTGGATATGAGAAATAATTTTAAAAATGCACAAGCTGAAAGAGATTACCATCTCATATTGGTCAGACTTGGATGTATTTTTAGTCTTCCATGTATTTCTATAACAATCAGGACTATTTTTTAATCAGTAAGATTTTGTGTTTATGGGCTATTTATATATTCCTGTATCAATTCTAGAAAGTTCTGAAACATCTAGTTTTTTAACTATGACTATGACATAAGGCTCAGCCTATGACTCTTGTGCTCTGTACAATGACTTTTTTTTTCAGGTTAATGATCTAAATAATGTCATATTATGAAAAAAGGAGAGAAGAAAAAGTGTTAAGGAAAGTCAGGAATTTGACAAAAGAAATAAACCTTCAGGCATGCTGGGGTGGCTGAGTCCACCTTGGTAGCTACCAAAGAGCCAAAGGGTCCCAAAACAGTAGAGGCACAGTGGTGGTACGGCTCCGAAGTTTGAAATAACCCCTAAGAATTAAGTCGTTTCTCCCTAGGCTATGTCACCTTGATATGTTAATCCTCCTGTGTTCATTGGCCTTAACCTGTTCCCTCACTCCACCCCTCCCCTCTCTCCATTAGTGGTCACTGTATCCCCCTGCCCTCTCTCTGCCCCTGTGCCCCCTAACCATTGGCCAAGTGTCCCTATAACAAGGGACACTTGGGGTCATTTGGCCTCTCTTGCCTATGGAATCCTTTGGAATAAATGTTTCTGGAACTCTACACATCTGAGCCCTCTGGATTCTGAATCTGTGGTAACACCTGAGCTATCCTAGCAAGTGGGTGAGTGTGTGCAGCTGCCAGCCACTGGCAGGGGTAGGAAAGGTCTGCTTGCACAGAACCCTGCAGTACTGGCCGGAATGATCTCTCAGAGCCATAGAGACACTTCTGGTAAATGCAGAGGCCTCATCCACCTCACACCACCCCCAGCATTACAGGCAGGGTTGGTTGGTTGTGGGTTTTTAAATTGTGTCCAGAAAAGAATGGTCTAAAAGAGAACTGTCCTGCAGTAACGTGTCAACTTTGGTGACCTATTTAAATTGTTGTGGCTACCCCATTCCTGGCAGTGTTCAAGGCCAGGCTGGATGTGAGCTACCTGGTGTCATGAATGGTGTTCTTGCCTGTGTCAGGTCTTTAAGGTCCCTTCCAAACCAAACCATTCTGTGATTCTGTGAATTTAAGCACTCCTAAGCTGGGTTTAGAGCACCTGCTATGAACCAGACAGAAACAGACATTGTGCTGGGGGAAAGAAAATGCATCCTAAAGCTGTGAAGAGAAGCTGGGAAAAAATGTGTATCAGGAACAGGTGTCTAAGGCTAGATCAGTCCTCCCTATCAGACTTGTGAGCTTTGTCTGTTGCCAATCTCTGTGGCCCTTGCACCTCACTGTCCTGAGGAGAGCTACAAACACCCATCCCTCCACACCAACTGCCTTCATCTGACAATCTGGGACACTCAGTCTTCTGAGAGTCTTTTGTGTATTAGACAGGCTAACAAATAGAAGCATTTAGAAAAATATTTTACTAACTTCTGCTATCTCAGCAGTTTCTGCTACTGTTGTTAGCATTATATCTTCCAGCAGCTTGACCTTTAAACATTAAGCATCTGCCAGCTTGAACCAATAAAGGAAAGAAATTGTAGCTTTCTAACCCAGTATATTTATTTTCAGAAGTGTATGTATGCACAAACACATATGTGTGTACACACACACTGACACAAGAATTACACATGACCCTGAAGGAGATTAATATCTGGTTTAGAATCCATTAGAGTAGCTAAGAGCAAAAAGGATACTTCATCATGAAGAATTTCCCCCAATTTTTTTTCTTCTCACTCTTACAAACAGCTTTCCCTTGCTATAAAATTTCCATTAGATGGCTACATTCATTATACTACTATCAAAACATCTCCATTTAGATGTGAATTTCTTGCTTCTCATCATTTTTCGCTTTACTCCTACCCAGATCTCTCCCAGTTCACTGAACCCTTCAGCCGCCTAAGGAGTTTCACAGTATGCAGGAGTTTATAAATGCATATGTAGTCAAACAATGCAGCAACTCTCCTCTGCCTTCTCAAACCACTCACTCATCATTCCTGTATCTGGAGAAAATATTTTGACAGCAGTTTGTGTATGAATAATATCTCTACAGTAGCAACAGAAAAACAAATAGAACTTTAAAAAACAGTTGTATGGAATACTAATATATCTATTCCATAAACAATTTCTCTTACTCCTTAAAGAAAATATCCAGCTGGAACCTCAAGAACTTCAGAAGGATAGTCACTCTTTGACTTCTTCCATAAGTAAATAGGCTAGTAATGGAATTGAGATTTTACTGTTTCTAGGGTTTATTTTATACAAAGGTTAAATCCTATGCAAGAGAGCAGGAGTGATTTGTGCTTTCAGTTGTGTGGGAGTAGTCCTTTGGTCCTGACAGGAAGCCTGTGGATTCAGTAGTCACAGCCAGGGGATATAAAGCACTACACTACAAAGAAATATACATAAATAAAAATTATTTGTGTCTCACACCCCAATTTCATACCTTTGATTTTTATTTCTGATTTCTAAACATCAAGTTTAAAATTTAGAACTAGTCTATTTCATGCTCACATCTGATTAAGGTAAGGATTTGATTTATAAATTCCAAAGGGACTTGAGTAGAACCCAGACCTAAGACAATACCAATACTGTGCTGTAAAATTTGTATACTGTTATATTTTAAAAATTTCTCAGGCACCTCATACTTGTGTTTGTGATCACTAGATATGACTAAAAAGTTAAAAAAACTAAAGATACCCCATACATGTTTGTAAATGTGTTTGTTATAAAGCAACACAATTCGAACTTGAGTTATTTATAAAGATATATAACACTCACACTATTTCCATTACCATACCTTGGACTTCAGTCATCATAGTGTTCTTCTTCACAGTGGTCCTGAAAATAAATTCTAAGCAGGTTTAAATTTGAACATTAGCTTTAATACAATTATGTTAGTTTGCATTACTGTCCTGGTTAAAAGCTGAAGTTTCAGCTGAGTAGCAACTTGATGGCAGTACTGATTGTTAGTTGAAAATAATCACATTGTGATCCAAAATTTAATCTTGGTGATTATCCAAGTCCCATTCTCCTCAGGGAGAAAGATGGGTGTGGCTAAAAGGAAGCACCCATGGATCCTTCTACAGGTTTTGATGAGGATGTCAGAGCAAGGAGATAGGGACAGTCACAGAAGAATTCCATTTAATATATCTGGGATTGTTTTTTATAGATTTTTCTTGACACTTGTCACTGATGCTTGAGTTAAAAGAGGAAACTGCAGGAATATGGAGGCATCACTGAATCAGGGCACTGTGAAATCATGCATAAAACAAAAATACAAGTGAATGGTTCCAGAATATTCATGAAATGAGTTTACTCAGTGTTAGTAGTTTATGTTCTTAGACAAGCAGCCTGCCTAGTGTTAAGAATTGCAGTCATTAGAAATCTATTAACACATCAGTTCTGTCCAGACAAGAAGAAGTAAGTACAACAAACAAAAAACAACAACCATGTGCAGTGTTTGGATTCAATGTTATCTAGTGAGACTTATGTGCCCAATTTGGTACCCGGGTAGCTCTAGAAATCTAGCCCCAAATTCCTAAACTCAAATGAAAAGAAACAAGATGTGCAGCATTCCAATATATTAATAACTGTCTAAAATGTTATTTTAAAATATTTTTGTAATATTCAACCCTAGTAAGATGATATTCAGGCTTGGTTTTATTAATTTTGGCTGGTACTAGTTTACGTCTCAAGAAACTTAGGAAAAATGGCCAAAATTTATATAAAGAAGGAGAACTTATCTTATAAATCAGGAGTATGTATTTATATGATTTTTCAATGCAAATTTTTCCCATTCTATGTTTTTATTTAATACAGACTAAAGATAGTAAAAAACACAAGAGTAAAACCCAAACCAGCAATTATATGCCCTGGTTACATTTACAACAGATATTGGTTTATTTCTCACTAGGGAGTTAGATGTGTTAAATGATACATTTATTTTATATCTATCTGTTTTTCTCCACTTGGTGCAATTTTCCCATCCTGTGCTGCTTCAGCCCTGACACACATTACATATAGGTAATCGGTAAAGATATTCAGATATCTGAGGGCTGGCAATGGTTACTGGTAGGTTTACTACTCTCTTGTAATTTTTCATGGAACTCCATTAGCATAACACAATAAAGTCTACTCTTACAGGAGAAAAAAATCAGTAAATTGTGTACTTTATACTTGAGATGTTGATACATAAATGGAGATTAGAAGATTGTTTGTAGTCCTTCTAAGAAGAGCACATTTACAACTGGGTTTATAGCTTCATTGCTATTTCGTTATTTTTCAACCCACAAAATAGAAAAATTTATTTGAAATATTGATAATAATGTGATTGTTATTTCTCACTAACAGATTGAAAGCTGATAATTATTTTGCCCTACTACTTTTTCTTTTCATTAAAACAAGTAAAATAAAAATCGTTATTTCTTGTCATCATAAGAAGGAGAGGTAAAAGAGAGAGATTAACGATTTGCGGTATCAAGAAAGTTATTTTTCATGCTGAAAGAAATCAGGACCAAATTTTGGCCACTGCCACCTTTGTCATAATCTCTTTAAACTGAAGACTGATTAACAGGTAGTCCAAAGTTCAGAATCTATTTCAAAGTTCCTAAAAAATGTAGAAGTGTTTTTACAACAGAAAGGGTCTGTGTTTAAAAAATACTTGCTCATAGAAACAACAGTTATTAAACCCTGCTTCTGAGAAACATTATTTTCTGGCCTTATTTAAACTCATAGAGTTTTTGACTCTAGTTTTGGCCTAGCATGTGGGCTCAGTGTTTTGCAAGAGTATGAACTAAATGAAAATACATCAGGGTATCAAGGAACTCAGAACCTAGATTGCCTGGTTGGATCGATACTGTAAAAGAAAAACTTTGAATTAGTAATCCCAGACATGCTGTTTTGGCAGTGTTGTAGACTAGCCTGATGTCAAGGGAAGAAATCAAACAACTACTGAATTGGATCTTTGCAGGAAATACCCAAACAAATTAAGAAAAAAAATCACAACAAGCTACCGATCATCTCAAAAACAGATAATAACTTTATTAGCCAGTCTTTATTTCGAAAGGTATGAAAATGTCAATAAACAAAATTCGCATATCAACTGAATCAGAAACACTGAGTCAGTAATTTCAATTATCTAAGGAGGCAGATTGCTCTGCACTAATGAATCATAGGAAATATTTCTGTGCAGGTGCAGGGAAGAATGCTATACACAAATGTGTATGCATCAGGCAAACCTCGAAAGCTGATAAAAACATGAATAGTTGTGGGTAACTATTAACTGGTCCTTTATTTTTAGAGAAGGATAGAAACTTCATGCAGAGAGGTCTGGCTAAATAAGTAAAAGAACAATTCACAAGGACTTTCAGAATTGATATCCTAATCTTATCTTTGAGGATACATGTTTACTTATTTGTTGTTAGTTAGGAGATAAGTGACTGCTGCATGTTCATGAAAGTGCTTTGAATTTCCAAAGCATCTGAAACAAAGCTGTGAATAATTCTGGCTCAAATCCAGCTGGAATATACAGTGTGTGTTACAGTGTGTGTCACTTACACCCATTTCCTGTCCCAGACCAACAGTGTGACAGTAAAGCCATGTCAGGATTTAGATCGACATCATGAGGAACAAACAATGATAGGAATAAAATTAGAGAGTGGGCATTGTTATTATAAAATAAATGTTAGCCTTTCTAAAAAGGCTAAAAAGTTTGACTGGATCATTAATAATAATAACAACAACCACCACCAAAAGCACACCAAATGACAATCTATGTTTCCTACTTTGCATTAGTGATATTATTCAAAACAACGTCTGCTTTTTGCAGGATAAATGAAAGTACTATGGAGTGGATTGTGGCAGAAGACACCCTCTTTCCCAGTTTTCGCACAGTCATTCCATTTGCCCATCAGTAGAATGTTCTCACAGTACAGTTGATTTGAGCAGACATAGTCACATTGCCAGTACTTCCACTGAATGTCACACCCGTGGGGCAGAAATTTATATCTGCTTGACAAGTTTGACAAAATAGTCCCTTAGTCTTTGTTTCAATTTCTACACCCAGAAGTTACATGATGAGGTCAATGCCACAGTTTTCACATTTTTCATTACTGTTATAGTATTCTGATATTATAACCCACATAACTGTGTCATGTTTCAGATGTGCAGGAATGCAGCATAAAACATTAGGATCTCAGCTGTATGATATCTGTCTATGAAATCTTGTGTACTTCAAATAAATAAAATGTTGTATTCTGCTCATTGTCTGCTTTGCAGAAGAAATACACAGTATACATTTAACTGCATTCTGTGGCAAATCTATAACAAGAGACCTTCAATAGATTTTAAGGCTTTAACAAATCTTAGGTGCTGAACAAGGATGCCAGTGCCAAACTGGACAGAGTGTGTTTCTGTACCGTCCCAACAGTGTTAAATAGATGTTAACCAGGTGCATTGAATCCATCTGAGAGCTGCCTAAGTGAGAAGAGAGATGATGCAGAAAAACTCCCAGTGCCACATGATTTTTGGTGTGTCTGAAGCTGGCACTGGGAGAAGCGATGCCCCTCCATGCTCTGCCACTGCCATTGCCAGGCTTACAGGAACTTTATTTACCTTAAGAATTCCAGTTCAGTAGGTAAAAATGACAGAACTTCCACCTCTTTGCCAGGAGCTCAAGGCTGAAAATCTATTCGTGGTTATTTTAAAGGTTTGCTAATGTCAGAAAAACAACATAGGAACAGGCAGTATCAAAACCCCTCTTGAAGCTGCTTCTTATGTTTCCAAATTGTTCACTTACGCATTCCAACACATGGAATCCAAGCCAAGTTTTCATTGTTGTATCCAAGGAGATATTGGAAAGCATCATCTCTTTTTTGATAATAAGTGTGACCAGGAAGACATATATAGATATTATTAAGGATTATAATTTTCAGTGGTAGAAACCTTGCAGTTGAAAACCACTGACATGCATTGCTCTCCGGGATGGCTCCACTGAGGGTATTGGTGCAACAGCTTTCACTTTTAGCTGTGATCTTTGCTCATCTGGAGCTCTCAAAAAAACCCTGCAAAAACAGATGTTGCTTCTGTGTGGCTGAGAATCCAACACTGAGTGAGCCAGTTTCATATGCTTGAGATACACGCAGACAAATGTCCACCTTCCCCCTATTCTTTCTTGTTTTCTTTTACCATCAATTCAGAATTTTGGTGGGGAGTTTTTTGGGTGATTTTTTTACAGTAATTTTTCAAGGCCCCACAATTATACTGTAGTTTGTTTGGAAGGAGCAGGGGGACTGATAGGGAGAGAGCACCTGCAAGCTTTCAAGTTATATTTAAAAGGAGACCCTGACATCATCTTTTGTGTTCTTACTGGTTATAGCAGTTAACCGAATTTTATTTTCTGTGCATAACTACAGGAAAAGTACAGTATTCCAGAGTATTAGGACATGTCATCTTTTTCCTATAAATTCCTTACCCAGTGCTGCTTCTGACACAAGCTCAGCTGTATTTCATCCTCTGTCAAACTTAATCTAAAAAGTTCAAGAGAATTCTGAGAGGAGCGTGTTCACACATGAAAATGAAACTGTTCCTCTAAATGGCTTTTATGGAGCCTTTGGATGCTTGAATTATATTTAATTGATGGTATTTCAACATTTTAAATTACTAACCATTTTGCTAAGTTTGTTCATGGGGCATACCACAAACATCCAACATGCCAGTTCGTCTAATGTGAGAGCCAGCCAGTCACTAGCACAGCATCATAGTAACTAAAAAGCGAATAATTTCTTGTGAACTCAGGCAGTCAGAGCTGGATGTAGAGTTAGGATTTCATATTGTTAATTAAGCACAGTCAGATGACAAACATCCCTGTACTGTAGGTGTTATGACAATTGGCACAGAGCAATTACACACCATGAGGATTAGTTTATTGCAGCAGAACTGTGAGTGTCAGTGGGATCACAACAGTGAGCTGAAAATAACCACATCAATCAGTAGTGGTTTTTTTCATCTACAGATATAAAAGTTTCTGTGGTGTCTCCAGTGCTCTGTTAGTGCTTTGTTAATAACAGTACTGGTATTAATACATACGGGCCTCTGTCATGTCAGAAAGGAAGTTGCCTACTTAGCTGAAATTCAATGAATTCAATTAAATACTGCAGCCTTGGGCTAGAGTTCTAAAATAACATTAATTTTGAGCCTTTCTTGCAGCCTTGGAGTTTTCCTTAATTGTATTGAACTTCCTCAGGGTCCATGTGTGTGAAGAAAGGAAGTTCACGGTCTGAAAAAAGCTGTCTTTTCATATTCATCACCAGATGTGTTTGTTTAAGATAAGACAAATATTTCCAAATCTGACAGTGCAGAAAGAGGGATAATAATTACTCACACTGGAAAAGGAATGTTTCCTGAAGAAGATTCTCAGCTAGTGGAAACTGATGAAGTCTAGTGTTACCTGAGTTATGAATATGTTTACCAACATAATACAATCATCTGCTCTGAAGTGTATTTCTGTTTATCCTTTGTTTCTATATCTAAAAACCAATGAATGCAGGATTAATAGAAATAACAATGATCTGCACCTTTTTTTTTTAATTTATCGAATGTAGGAAATATTTAGAAATTAATGTTTATTAGCAGTGAATTTCAATAAATCTTTCATTGACAACTTTTTCTTTGAAGTATATATAGATAAATATTTGTAAAAGAAAGACACCGATTTCAAAAACTATAAAGATTCACTCCTTTGCCTTATATTTAAGCAAATTATGATTTTCACTGAGAAGCCCTAGAACTCTTACCATCAATGCAGACAAGCATGAGAAACATGACTCTTCAGAGCCTTGAATTCTTTCCACCCAAATTCACTGTAAGCCACAAATAGTGGTTAAACCAAAATTTTCCATACACTATATGTAATTAAGTTTGTTTGTCCTTAGAAGTTTTAAACCTAGAACAAATATAATGTTCATGATTTAAGGCCTGAAGGCATAGCATGGAAAATAATAAAAGCTAATTCTTAAATGCTGAAATGTCTTTTGTTTTACAAAGACTATGCAATGGCTGTAGATGGCAAAAGTAATTCTTAGGCTTTAAAAAAATCAGTTAAAAGTTCACATACTTGTTTTGCCAAGCCTTACCAGAATTATGGGTGATTTGGTGGAAGAAAAACAGTGTAATCTCCTAATAACCCGGCATTAAAATGGTCCTGTGACTCAAAGTGAAAATGGCCATCTCAAAGTACTTGGTAAAATGTAAGATCTGATTGTAAAGACATATTTTCACAGAATCCCACTCTTGCCAGTTGGTTAAATGGCAGATCTATAAATCTAAGCTAAAAGATAACAAGGATGGGCTTGTGGACACAGAAAGGCTATCAAGTGTTCGCCTTGATCTGATTGCAAAATCGAAGTTCAAATAGAGTCACTTACACAACCAAAAGAAAGGTTGTGACTTGCCTTTATCACTTACTAGTTAAAGAAAAAACTATGGTCTTACTGATCAGAAAGATGCAGTCATAGTATTATAAGTAGTATTTTTGTGCATCATTATCAACCATTGTTTAATGTAAACCAAATTTACAACATTAATAAATTCAAGATAATAGTACAGCTGGTGTACTGTAACCAGAACACAAATTCTTGAGCTTGAAAAGATAATTTACTTTTGGACTTTTTCAGTGAGTTTATCTTCATGGATCAGTCTCAGCTGCTGCAGGTAATCTTTTGTTCATTGAAATCAACAGAGTAATGATAATTTACACTGGCTAAAGATGTGGCTTACTATTTCAACGGAAATGCTCAGTTGCTGAATTTATGATAGTATAATTGAGATACTCTTAAAAAAAAAAAAAAGATGCTTTAATTTTCTCATTTATAATGGAGGTGTAGGGTGGGGAAATGGACAGACCATACAATGATTAGTCAACTGGTGTGACTAATAGGAATATTGTCCCTAAATGGAAGAAGAATATCTCACCAATGCGAATTTTAAATTAGGGTGTAATTACACTTTTTAAGGCAGAAAAAAAGAACTCTTTTAATCATCTAGGCAGCCTCATTTTAGCAAAAAGACAAATTTAGGAAGTGTTTTGGCTAAGATTATGCTCTGCAACTTTCATAAGTTTGGACTAAATCCAACTCTGAAGGACTGGAAGCAGTTGTATTAACGTTCTTGTACCTGACTTTAAGAAGAAAGGAGGAAACAACTCACCAAAACAACAGCACAACAGCCCATATACCTCCATTTTTAATTATATCTTACTTTTGGAAAAATTAAAGGATCATTTATGTCAGCTACTAATTTCTTATATCAAATATTATGCAACATTCTAGATTTTTGCTTAGTGGTGAGTTGTGTCTGAGGAACAATAATGGAAAGACAACAAATAGGCAAGCCTGGATGTGCAGGCTCAAGTGGTTGTTCACAAATTTTCAGGTATTACACAGACCATGTTGCATGTCTTGGACCTTTATCTTGCACAAACAGCGTGGTTTTGACTGTTTCAGTATCTCAGAGATGTGGCAGTAAGATAATGCAGCTTCCTTATTTATTAGTGTTTGCTGTGGTCCTGTCAAGTAAACTTGGCAGGCATTTAGATGCTTGGCCTCTCTGGTGCTCCAAATTCAAAGGGAAAAGTTTCAGTAAAAATGGCTCGGTATTTCTGAGAAATGCAGCAGAATGCAAAAAGGTAAGTGTTTATGTGACAGGAGCAGAAAGCAAACAATAAATTATTAAACCACAAGTCCACTTGGTAGTTACCCTTTAATATAAGGTTAATTAATAAGAAGAAATATTTTTGTTGGGAAGAAGGAATAACCATTAAGGTCTGGATTAGCCCTTACCAGCAAGAGCTGCGGGCAACAACTGAAGTAAGGTTCAGAGTAAGCACAAAAATATTTTCTTACATACTTAGGTGCTTTAAGAGTCAAATAAAGTAATAATGAGCTTTTCCTAAAACACAGATCTTCAATACACTTAGGCACCTAAGAGTTCCTAAAACTTTCAGGCCTAAGCCTGTCCAGTTGATGCTCTGCTGCCAGCTGAGACTGATTCGCATGGAAGATCCCACCAGGAAAACTGATGGAGATACATGTACAAACAACATAAACTTTTGCCTTGGGGCTCAAACATTCAGACATTAAACCCTAAGCATTCTTGATTACAGACTGTCCACTTTGGAATTTCATAAAGAAGATAACACTGCAAGAAGATGTAAGGATCACAGCCCCTGTCCTAATCTGATAACCAATTTATGAAATATCTATACAATATTGTATCTCTTTGATTGCAGATAGAGACATCAATCTGTTCTTCCACCTCCCTAGACACTACTCCCTCTGCATTGCTTCAGGATCTTGAACAGTCTTTGTCTCCTCCTTCTTCTGAAGCCATTAGTATTCTTAGGGAAAAAAGAAAAGGGAAAAGATCTCCAGTATGGTTTTGGAATTAGTGCATCTGCCAGCGGAACCAGGAGATAGCATCTTTCCCAGTGATAATCAGAGAACTGAAAATAGAGATACTGTATCTTCTAGTGCCTGTGATATGTGCAATGAAACAGAGGGAACATCCTTGAAGGGATACATAGTTCTAACTAGTCTAAGAGGAAATGGTATTTTTCTCCTAATCTTTTATTTGTTGAAAATAAATTATCATATCTTTGAAGTTAAAATACCAATGAGTTTATAATTACAGGAGGCACTGTAGAAATAAGAAGTTGCAGTCAAAACAAAAGCTAGCCCAACTATGTTTATTCTCTTAAAATAATAATTCAGGGGAATATAGATCCCTGAAAGCAAAGAGGAAGTGGGCAGTATAGAGGAGACATACACACAACTGTGCTGTGATCTCTCTGTTTTATTTCAATGTATCACTTGGTTTTTTTCTAATTTATATCCTCTGTGTGCCAGCACACAAATGGAGTGCAGCAATCAAGGCACAGAGGCATCTGTAACTTTCTAATCATGAGTATGGTCAAAACTTACTGACTGGATCCCATGTCTTAGAGCAGATAACTAAGAAGGTAATTGTGTACATTTTCAACAACCGTTGGGCTGGGAAAGCTGTAAAAGTAAAAGGAGAATGTAGAAGCAGTGAAATGTGCTTTGCTGATTAGCTGGGAAGGTTATTAGACTGGACTTTTTCTTGACACTGTACAAGAAAAGGAAATTTTCACTCTTGCAATCTGAATATAATGAAGCCCTTATTTCAATTCTCTCATTTACTGTTTTTTATCTTTTTTGATTGCAATAGATTTGACACTTGCTGTTTTTACCTCCTCTTCACCTAATATCACCATTACTCTCAGGGTAAAAGTACTATCTTTTTATAATAATACATTTGGAATTACTTTCCCCATTATGGCCTAAGTATTTTTTGTCAAAGCAATATAATCTAAGCAGCAACCAGGAAGATCTTGCAAAGGCATTCATGCTCCCCATTCCTTTCAGAATACTTTATACCAGTAAACCTTGGAATCTAATTTGCGCCAAAAAACAACCACACAGAATCCAAGAAACAAATGACCTGCAACCTGAAACAGTCCAGGTTCACACAATACATTGATTCTGTGGGTCTGCTGCAAACATTCCTATCTTCATGTAGCAATACCTCATAACAGGAAGCACAGTGCATTGACATCAGTTGACAGCAGTTTAATATCTGGTGTTGTTCTCTGTCTTTCTGCATTCCTTAATGAGTTCTAATTCTGACTATGAATCATACATTTGAAAGACTAGTGAAGCAAGGTACCACATAAATCATACACTATTTCTATTGTTGCTGCAAATTAATTGCCTGCCTTCCCACTAGTCAGTCAGGATTCTGGGGGATTTAAAGCAGCTTTAGTCCATAATTGGAAATAATTATTGTATGGTAAAACTTACACCAACAAGACAGCTCTTGCACAGAAAGTTAAGTGTTATTTCCTAACATTGCTCAGAACATTTTCAAAATTGCTCTTAAAACTCCAGAGTGGGAGCAAGCCTTGCTCCTGGTAATATTCCTATGGCTTCCTGCTTTAAGGTTTCAACAGTGACTTTATCTGCCCTTCAAAGAAGCCCTTCTGACTGCAGCACTTTAAAAGAGTATTTTAAGGATAGAAAATAAGAAGATACTATCAGGTGTATGGCACATGGATCCTGCCCATGGTTCGGTGCTGAAAAATATTCTGCTTTGCTTCACTGTACATTTACAACTCAGTCTCAGGCTTATTCAGGGTTATGTGTTTAGTTCTGCCAGAAGCAGAGAGGGATTTTCACAGGGCACAAGCAGGTCCATCCATGTGGCCGGTGGCGTGGGCCGGACAGCTGACCACAGGGACGGCCGGCGGCTCGGCGGCTTGTTCTGAGAGCTTCCTTTTCATGAAGTCAGCTTCAGCTAGGGACGACTTTTCCCCTCGCCGCGAGCCGGGCTTCCCTGGGATGGTGGCCGCTGTCCTAAAAACCGGAGAGCTGCCGAGAGAGAGAGTGTTCCTTTGCCCGGAGCCCCAAATCAGACACAAGACACGAGGGTCCGCTCTGCTTGGGCTCAGGGGCAAAAGACCCGGAATGGCCCAACATTCAGACTTTTATTCTGAGGGTTACAACTTATCTCATAACGGTACAGGGGAGGACACGGAGAAGGGTCGAAGGTCAGGATGCAGTCAGGAAGGAGGAAGGGAGGAAAGAATGAGACACAAGATACTATTGTTAACTCAGGGGGAGGCGGGGGGAGTTCGACTCCCCTTCCAAGGCCAAACTTAACTCTACCTTCAGAGGGGCCTCACTTTCTAGGCCCCCAGAAATTCTTCAGGGGATATGTCATTCTCTGAGCTTGAACCACCACTACACATCCATAGAACAATAATGAGGCTAGAACAAATAATGAGGCGCAGAACACTGTATGCTGATCATTCCAGTGGTCTACATGAAAGCCAAGGAAAATGCTGGACTGAGGTCTGCTTGGTCTGCAGACATATAGCAGAGAAAGCCAGCACATGACTATTCATTCAGCTGGCACTTTTCAAGTACACAGCACAGTTCAAATAATGTGAACAGACAGGAAGGTGCTTGGCCACCCCCACTGGCATTATCTGGGAAAATAAAATAATAAATAAGAATTATTTTCTGTACTGGGATCAGGGAGCCAAACCACATTGGCATCTCAGCCTTTTAGCTCTGAGCCACAAAAGACTTTTTTCTCCTTCCCAGCTGCAATTGGATAGCAGATTGTTTAGGTGACATTACCTGGGTCCAGATGGTCCCACCTACGGCAAAATCTGTATTGCTTGTTTATTTCCTGGTGGTTCTCTGCCTCGACCTCTTAACAGCACTCTGGACAAGGAGGGGGAAGGATTGGGAGGCTCAGTATATTGCTCTTCTACGCCACCACTGAATGGTGTTTCACCATATTTTATTTTCATTTCAGTTTGTGTCTGAGTTGTATTCCATTTCAGTTGCCCAATGATCTGCTGACATAAGGAAAGGATAGCACCTCCTTGAAGTTCAAGTTTACTCTGAAAAGTAAATATGAAACTGTTTCTGACAAGTAAATATTTACCATTTCTCAGGGATCCCATGGCAAACCTATTTAGACTTACAAGAATAATTCAGATAGGAGAGGACCTCTCAGGAGATCTCCATCAACCTCTAGCTCTCAGCAGAGCCATCTGTGAGACCTGAGTTGCTTGGGACTGTATCCAATCTGTGACTCTGCAAATTGTTTCGGTTCTGAGAATCACCCTCTTGGGGTTTGGTTTTCAATTCTGGTTCTGCACCTACAGATTTTGATATACATATTAGGCTTCAGGGGAAAAGGCATATTCACAGTACAATTTAAATGCCATCTTCACCTTGAGGCACTCCCAGGGTCTAGAGGTCACACCTCTGGAAATGCAATTGTATGAACTCTCCTGAAGACAGACCTGAGTATTTTTAAAGAGCTGAATATTCAATTTATGAACTACTTTACTTCATTCCCCCAGGTAGGTACGGAATGATCAGATCTGAAATTCATGTGGAAACCATGAATTTGTCCTGCCCTTAGAGTTGAGAAAACAATTCTTTGATAATTACCATCAAATTAGCTTGTCATGGAAGCAAATTAAAGCACAGTACAGCAGCCTGTGCCAGCCTCAACAGGTGCATTAAAACTTTGCAGGGATACCAACTCAGGCCCTGACAATGGTATAATTACAGTACCACAAACTGTGCCTCATCAATCAGGTCACTCAGGATAAACCTGTGCCTATGATTTTCACATGTTAGTGGGGTGAGGTAAAGGCTAGATATTATCACACATGGAATTCTATCTCTGTGAAAAGACTACGAGTCTGGCCCTTGCAGAAATTTTTCTTCAAGTTTAACAGAAACAGACACCTTTTTTGCTACCAATAGGCAGGCCACAAATCCCTGAGTTGTTCTTAGACTGCAGGTTATGATGCTCTCTTGAGCATTAAGCTCTAGGAGGCCTGCAAGAGGCTCATATACATAGCCACCACCTTGCTGCTGGTTATGCCATAGAAGTGTACTTGTATTTCCTCAGTTAGCATTTAGAATTAAACTCTGCTGACTTCTGTGCTTTCTATATTTGGAATTTCAGTGTATTAAGACACACAAGGCCTGCTGAGTCAGGCCTTGAGGAGATAAGCAGGTGTTCCTGAACTGTAGGTGATAGCAGTGTGTAGGCAAGAGAGAGAAGCCTCTTCCTAAAATACAGTGCTCTAAATCCAGCTTGGTCCTGACCCTGTTGAGAACAGGTAATGCACAGGGCAGCTCAGGCTGTATCAGTGAAGGTGAGTGACTGCACCCCCTTGGCTTCACTGCAGAGGGGAGAGGCTATCTGGGACATGAAGACCCAGTCTGCCAGCAATTAGACAGCTGGCCCATCTCCAGACCCCTGAATTATGACACTTCTGACACCCTTAGTAAGTCTGACCATATTCCAAACTACCGTCTGCTGTGAGAAGCCAAGATCACGAATTCTAGGCCTCAGTGCCATTCTTTTGACAGTTTTAAGTTCATTTTGTGAGAAAAAAATATTAATTTATCCTCTTAAATCAATTATTTATCCTTTTCCATGCTTTTTCAACATTTATAATGAAGACTTTGAATGAATGTTTCTTCTCTTCCGGAATTTTTTT
>JAHLSL010012562.1:0-30920 GCA_025920805.1 Petroica traversi
GGAGTGGCTTATTTGGAGTTTAATATCCAGCAGGTGTTAAAACCAGCCCACAAAGTCTTACATTTATTTTGATTACTGTTACAAAATACTTTATATAACACAGGTAACCAAATTTCCCTCCTTCCCTCCCTCCCTCCTTCCCCTCCTCTCTTCCTCCTGCCCTTGTCTCTCTTCTTCTCTCTCCCAGTTTTCTCTCTTTCTTCTTCCTTTCTTTCTTTTTGATTCTTTTTTTTTTTTTTTTCATTTATTTCTCTCATTCTCTCTCTCAAAGATTAATAAGGACTTGGAGCCTTCAAGTATTATTCTTACAACAAAATAGTGTAAAGGAAACAGAGGTGTGTAGGTGTAGGCAGAAGCTCTTCAGTTGTCAGTAATGGCAACTTCTGCTATGTGAAAACAGAGCAAGCATTGTATATCACAACTTTAGCAGATATCACCTGATAAATCTAGCTACGGCCTTTCAAAACACTGATCTTTAAGATACTACCATCCTTTTAAACAGTTAACAGTTAACAGCAAGGACATGTACTTAATTTATATCTTTTCCTTACTCTCAGTGAAATAATGTCTTTATAGTTTACTTCGTATTACAGAATATTACAATTCATATTTCAACCTATCATGTGAAAAGATTAATAACAGCTTATGATTTCATTTTTGTATTTTTCATCTGTCTGTCACAATTTGGAAGTACGCTCATGAAACTTGGTGTAGTCAATAGCAACTGTATAAAAAGGTGTGTCATCAAAAGCAATTTTAAAGATTTTTTAGTTGAATGTTAAAGTTAAGAATAGTTTTTAAATTTTCATTGTTAGTAGTTGTTTTAATTTTTCTGACTGTTCTATTGATTAGAAAACAGTGGGCTATATAACTGCACTTAAAAATATATTACACTTTAAAATATACGAATATACAGTGATCTTTTATGGTCAATGTAGTAATTTAGAAGTTTCAATATACTAAATTAAAAACCCAGGGTATACTGGGGCATGTTTATTTTTATGTTAATTGATGCAAATATTAAAGATTATATAAACAGTATATTATGGGGTGTTCTCAACAATTTCATCCCCTCAGCTTTCTCTTTCTTCTTCTTAGTCCTCCTACGTACCAGTTGGGAGATCATTATTGAAAGCAGAGAAGATTTCAGCTTCCACCTGTCACTTTTGATAGTCATTGTTAGTCCCACCCCATAATGACAGAAATCACACTTTAAAGAAAAGGTTATTTACCCTCACAAATAGTGCAGAGATAGTCTACAAATTGCTTTAAATAATTTTACAGTAAGCCTCCAATTAGAACTGAACTGTATTAATTATTTGTCTGATCATAGTCAATTCAAATTCTAACTGGCAGAATTCAGTTTAATGCCATTTTCCTGAAATTCCAAGGAAATAAATCTAGTTTGATCATACGGGTAATACCCAGCAACTAGTTGCAGCACAAAAACTTCGCTGTGTCTCTGAGACTTTTGGCTTTGGTTTCATTCCCTCTAAGTTTAAAAATTTAGTATTGCTCCTAAATTGAGGAGTGTCACCATGTTAGACTTTCCCTAATATCACTAGATATAGAAGATTTTAATAGAAGACCTGGACTAGACAAAATACATTGACTACAAATTTCATGGCATTTTACGTAAATTTGCAGAAAACAGACAAAACCACCACACTCAGCATGAAGTCATCTCTGCTAGGAAATGCCCAATAATTTTAAGCAACTCTTTTAAGAAAATAATTCTTCAGAATCTCTCAGTGCATAAAACCGAAAAATCCTAAGAAGAGTTGAGAAGTATAAATAACTGAAACACTGGGTAATGTTACTGAGGATCTGTTACCACTTTAGCAATGCAATATGAATCTTAACAATAATAACATATTGTTACATAATCTCTGCCTGAAAATCAAAAATTACTGCTTATAGGAAGTAATAAGCATCTCAAAATTGTGTTCACTTCCATTAAATTTTATTCTATTAAGGTATTAAAACAAAAAAATTAACAGTCAAAGCTCTACTGATATAACTATTTATGGTAATTAATTAATGAATATTATTATAAATAACCAAACTATATATAATTTCTATAAGCATGTTGTAATGCTACATAGAGTAATTTAATGTGTCCAGAAAAATACTTGAGAATAAATTATTCTGTAGAAACTCAAGAAAACATAATTCTCATGTCAGTAAGAATAAAGTGTGTTAAATGTCTCTTATTTTTTGTCAGTGACAGTGTCTTATTAACATTATTCCTCATATTTTGTTCTACTTGGTAAAGAAGATTCAAGTAAAAATTAGTATTTACTACTGAGATAGAAAAATTGCTCAGTTAGCTTTCTCTGTGTACTGCTTAGAACACCCAGATGCATCGCTCAAGGACACAGATCCCATTCCAAATCAGGCCACTGGAAATGAAAACTGGTAAGATGAAATATGTCTCACTTATATAACATTAAAAAAAAAAAATCTCTGCATTTCTCCACAATTGAGTATTTTACTTTATTATTCAAAGTGCTTGAGAAATTGAGAGGGTTCTTTCCTGTTGGATTGCATTATAGTGACCCAATACATTCACAGATTTTAGTCATCAGACTAATGAGAACTTCTTGAGATTTTAATTTTTCACTTCTCTATTCCCCTTATGTTCAAGGAATCATGTCATACTGATTAATATTGTGCCAGTTTCTGTTCTCATTAAAATCTGTGTCCAAAAATGAGGTATTGGAATTTTTCAATGCCTAGTCCATTATGTTAAATCAGGTACTATGTTCATGTATAGCACTACAGTGACCTGTTTTGAATTTTAGTTGCTTACCCAATTTTGGTTTTTTCCCCAACAGGTTACCGAGGTATAAACAAGAATTGTCCAGCTGATGAAAATGCAGCCAGTTACCAAGTGTACACTTGTGGGTCACAACAATTTAGTTTAAATATTATACAAAAGTGGGAATCATATTTATTTCATACAAAAGGCTTCTAATGAGGATTGATAGCAGGACACAGTTATTTTCTTCTTATGCAAAATTCTGAAATAACAAAGATTAGCTAAAATCTAGCAATATCATTATGGTCATCTTCTGGAATTATGTGAGTGATTTTAGTATTTTGTTTTTCTTCTCTTTAAATGAGAAAAATTGTTCCACACATAAAAGACAGACAATACTCTGAATTTAATTACTGTCTATTTCAATGAACATATCTGACAAAATTTTGAGATAGGGTGATGAACAGATATATTTCAAGGGTGAAATTTTAATAATAAAGTGACACATATATTCCTTTATGTCTATACTCAAACATTAAATCTGCTTTATGCTACTCATAACAATATTTTACAGTGAATTTGCATAATCTCTTTGATGCTAACACAAAGTGGATAGCAATATTTTGTATTTATTCTGACCACAAAATAAAATGATATTTAGATTTGGAAAGGAACTCCGAAGGTCATCTCATCTAATTCCCCTCCTCAAGAATAGCAACCTAGAAATGTATGTCCAGAACCACATCAAAATTGTTTTTGAATATCTCCAATGTGGGGTGGACATCTCCACAGCCTCTCTGGGCTCTGTGTGCCAATGATCAGTCACCTTCACAGGAAACATGTTTCTAATGTTCAGACAGGATCTTCTGTCCTTCTCAGTGTGTCTTCTTGTTCTGTATCACGGGGTATCACTGAAAGAAACCTTGGCTACTTCTTTAGAACCTCCCTTCAGGTATTCACACATTAATGCAACCTCCTCTGAGCCTTCTCTTCTTCAGACTGAACTATCCCTGCCCTTGTCTCTTCCATCCTTATGCTCTTTGTTGGTCTCTTCCCACTATCTCCATGTCTTAGCCATCAGTCTTGTACTGAGAATCCCAAAACTGCACACAGGCTCCACGTGTGGCCTCACAAATGCTGATTAAAGGGGAAGAACCACCTCCCTCAACCTACTGGCAATAATTTGCCTAATGCAGCCCAGGACTCCATTTACATTCTCTGTGGTAAGGGCACATTATTGGTTCACTTTTAAGTTTGTATTCCGCAACTTTTCTCCAGGACATATTCTGTCAAATTCTTTCTCAACTAGGCAGCCCCATGCATATATTATTCCACGAGATTGCTCCTTGTCAGGTATGTTACAACTTCTCATGCTACAACATACAGCTCTACCACCATCTCTCATATATTTCATAAATCTTGGCATGTGAGAAGAGATAATGCCTTTATGAAAACAATCAAGAAAAATAAAGAAAACAAACAAACAAAACCAAGCAAAACAAACAATCTTTCTATATACTGAGAATGGATCAATATACTGAAAAGTCAAACACCAAACATGAATAAGAAATAGTACATGAAAAAACCCATTTTTTCCCACTCATAACATTTTGCCTAATAAAGGATATTATATTTCTGTACAGACCTTGTTTCACATCCTTCAACTGTCTTGCTTAGAGCAGTATTAGCATTTGCATTTGAGGGCGTATATCATAGCAGTTAAAATGTGAACATTTTATGGTTTTAAGCTCAGAATTCATGTCCTATTTTCTAAATAAAAGAATTTTCAGGCTTATTAATATTATCTGGATGTAGAAAACCCTGGTTCAGTTATATGATATAAATTTTCAAAGTTGGCCATGGAGGAGACTCTTAAACTCATTGAAATGGTATATTTTAATAGTAGATGGTGATACAAACTTTTTATATGATGGCCTTAGCTAATGAAGAATCCAAAAAGGAGAATAATTCATGCAGTTCCAATGTCTGACAGCATAAAAATTATGTCATCAGATGAATCTTAAAATCATAGACTCAGAATGTTTTGGGTTGAAAGGGACTTTTGAAGGTCAGTTAATCCAACATCCCTGCAGCGAGCAGGAACATCCTCAAATTGATCAGGTTGCGCATCTGACCTGACTGAATATTGACCACCTCTCTGAGCAACCTGTGCCAATGCTTCACCACTCTAACAGTAAAGAATTTTTATTTTAATATATATAGTTTGAATCATCACTCTTTTAATTTAAAACCCTTGCCTCTTATCCTATCACAATTGGCCCTGCTGTTTATTCCCATCTTTCTTATAAATACCCCTGAAGTACTGAAAGGCCACAAGGAGAGGCCATGAACCCTTCTCTTCTTCAGGCTGAATAACACCAACAATCCGAGCCTGTCTTCATATGAGAGGTGTTCCATCTCTCCGATAATTTTTGTGGCTGTCCTCTGGATCTGCTCTAAGAGGTCCATATCTTTTCTATGCTGAGGGCTGCAGGTATTGTAAACTTTAATATTAAGAGAGAAGTCTTTGTGGCATTGTGTGTACCATATCTCAAAATTAAAATTTACAAACAAGTATATTTATTTCAAATCAGACCTACATAACTGGATTTTTTAACCATATTTCTAGATTGAAAGATTTTTTTGTCCTGGTACGCTTATGCATACTTATAAAATTCTGTGGGATCATGAAAAACTTTGTCTCTAAGCATATAATGATTAAAAAAAAAAAATAGAAGCAGAATAAGATTAAGAAAGCTGTTAATTCACCAATTGAAATATAGAAATTTGCAACAATGCTTCTTTTTTTCTTCAGTAGCCCAGAGTTTACTAAAAAATATTAATGTCTACGACAACCAGTATTTTCTCATTTTTTAGATGTGTCATGAGCCTCATATTTTCTTTTTTTTTTTCTGGAGAAACTTTAAAAGACAAAATACTGGTAAGGAAATCCATATTTCTTTCTTATGTTCCAAACTCTAGCCTATTGTTAGCTTAGGGCACTGCTAATCAGCTGAATACAATTAAGCTGAAATTTAGTGTAATATATGTGCTTTCATACTGAAAGAAAAGGTCCTCATTTCATTAAGAAACTCAAACCAGCTCAATATCATTTAGGTCACTCTCCACTCATTATTGTGCACCTTCAGTTACATGTATAGTTTTGATGCAGACGAAAAATCGATACACATTTCATTAGAGATTAAGTAATGAAATGTAAAATGTCAAACTCAGCCTCATGTTTTTTCTCCCTCTGAAATCAGTGGAATCATCCAGGTGCTACTCACACTTTTCTACTGTCCCATGGTATAAATTTGATCTCTAGTAAAATTTCTTGAGGGACACACCAGCAAAAGAGTCACTTCTCAGTGAGCTTAAAAACACTGTTATGATGCTTATTGTCTTTCTTTTGTCTTTCTCTGTTGTATATATTCTATTTTCTTTTCATTTACCTTACATGATGTGCTTGTGTTCTAGTGTGACAACTGTTGCCTAATAAATCCCCTTCTTAGCAGTTACTTTGTGTATCCAAAAATGTAGTCCATATTTTCCCATTCAAAATTATTTCTTTGCTCTGTTACAGGACAAAAACTTATCTTCCTGACACCCTAAAGAGGTCATTAAATGCTTTTGAGCACTGTAAATCATCTTGTTCCAGGAAAATTTAGAGGCAAACACATGGGATAGGATCATGATATTTGCTCTGGAACTGTTCCTTATGAAGAGCTGATTTTGAACAAGATTTTGCCAAAGTCTATTGTTGGTAAGAAGAAGAAATGTTCCACACAGGATAAAACCAGGAGCTTGAAGGAAAGGGTTCATATTCTGCACTGGAATAATGGCTAGAAAGAAATTCCAGAGCTGTTATACTCCTTGAGGAGAAGGATTTCTTTCTCCCTCACTACCACAGAGATAGGCACAAGACATAAGCATCTGTCTAACAGAAGAGTTTAATTTTTCTTCTTTGTGAGTTTAACTTTTACTTCTGAGATGGGTGGCATGTTATTCTTGAGAATGGGTTCTTAATTATGTTTTTTTCTTTTTAGTAAAGTGTTGGAATTATGTCCCTGTTTGAACTGATGAAAATCTCTGAAAGTCCATTTTGTAAAACACTTGTTCTATTAACTCAGCAGAGGCTTTTTTTGTTGATTGGCTTTTTTTTTTTTCCCTTGGTTCTTTTTGTCAATTGAATATTTTGTTAACCATGGATTATGCTTTGCCCTACCAGCTGAAAAACATAAAAAACCCCACAAAATTAGCCAGCTGAACAAAAGACTCTAAAAGCTTTATATCAGAAAGTTTTTCTCATCAGAATCAAACTGACCTCACTGTACTGTGATATTTGAAAAAATAATATGTAGCAGTCTCAATGCTATTGTTTTCAACAAAATCTGGTGTTCACTTCTACAGTAGATAATTTAGCCAAAAAATACATCACAAAACAGAGGCTTTCCAGAAACCAGTATACTTTAAAGAAATAAAACCAAAGTACATTTTTTAGCAATTGCTAAGTATGATTTAGTGACTTTTACATTCGGAAATATCTTTATCCTATTCTGAAATATGACAGAAAGAAGTGTTGTGTTATATGTAGTGTAAATTCACAGTGAAAGAGGAAGATGTAGAAGATGAAAAGAAATTTCAAAAGGAAAATTAAGTTGGTTTTCATCAATCTCCTGAGCAGACTACCTTCTCCAATGCTTCTCTCCTCAATTCCCTTTTTTCTTTAAGTGTTATTGTTATGTGACAACTTTAAAAAAAAAAAAAAGGTAAAACTCAAAACTGCATGCCCCAGTAACATTGTTTTCCAGTGACTGAGTAAATTAAGATAGACTAACTCTTGTTTTCTTTCGTAGACCTTGCCTTTCTCTATATGTGATACAATTGTAGGCATATAAGTGCCAAATTTTACTGATTGCTTCTTTCTGTGAGGCAAATCTTGTAAAAGTACAAAGCCTTCAGAATTCAGATATCAGTCTTGGAAAGATCACCCAGTCGCCACAAGAAAGTCCTTATGTATTTGAAGACCTTGTTATCATGCTGAAATTTAATTCTTTCTTGAAGTTTTCTTCTTTCTTTAGCCACTCTTTTCACTGAAATGTGCACCTCCTGATAAGCCAATTTCATGCTCACCTCTGCCTCAATAGAATACACTATTGCCTCTAAGAGTAATTTAATTACTTTATTTTCTTATATGTAAAATATTAGAAAATTCCTAAATTAAACAAAGAAAACAAACAAACCCTGCTCCCAACCAGAATCTTAAAAGAGTAGATAAAAAAAATCATTCTCTTTTTTGCAATCAGTTCATAACAGTACCAATTCCATACCTGTAATTCTGCATTCTCAGCTTTGCAATGGTTTGCTCTCAGGCTGAGGAATAGAGCCTGTTGCCACCACAGATATACTATAGTCACATGATTGTGGTACTTTCTTAGAACATAAAAAGGTGTTTTCAAGCTGTTTTAGATTAAAGAGGATGTACAGTTTCTCTAACTTCCTGAGAAATATCTACTAGTATGTTAATATACAAATAACTATTTCTATATCTTTCTCCACATGGTATAGGATGGGAATATCTGAGCTACAGTCTCAGGAAAGTTCCAAGACAACCTGGAGATTCCCATAAAACTTAAGTATGAGAGTCAAAATATCCCAGAAATAGTCTACCCACTAAAGTAAATTTTATTAAAGGCATAAATGAGCTTCTGTGCATAAATACCAAATGAGACAAGAGTGAGGTGTACTTGATCCAAAGATAGACAGGAAAGAGTGAGTCAGTATATATAGGACTGTATCTTCTACAATCAGATGAATAAAAGAAAGGATTAATATGCGATGTTTAATAAATTAGGGAGTATTAATTCATTTTTTCTGGACGTATTATCAAGGCCAGAATATAATACCAGTTCAACAGAGAAGAAAAACTTTTAAAGATAAAATTTCCATAAGTTAAATATTTCAGGATCCCTTCAGGTTATAAAGTTACACAAGGTAGTGCAAGACATCAACTAGCCACTTGACTCATATCAAATGCAACTAATTGTTGCAGTAAGGATTTTCAAGGTGCTCAAAATATGTCTTGCAGGCATCAGATGTCTTGCTTTTTAAGCTTGTGTGTGTCCCTGTTAACCACAATTCATGACCCCATAAGAACAATTTAAAAACCAACTCTAAACCTACTTTATAGAAACGAGAATTTATCCTCAGTAGAGCTAAAAGGCAGTTTAGAATCAAGCAACTCAGAGCCACAAGCCAACAAATGGACTCCAGAGAGCCCAAAAAGCATGCTGAACTTTGATGCATGCTCTCTAGACCAGTACACTTGCTGAACTCAAAAAGAATAACTTATGATTAATTCAGATTAACTAACTGCACTAGCTGAAGGATAGCTATCATTATTTGATCAGTTCCTCTCCATATATACTCCCTGATCAGCCATTTAGGAATGATTAGAGAAAAAAACTCATCGAATGTCATTATCTGCAATATAGTGTACTTTGGTTTAACTATCCCACCTGTCTAAGAACTTGTTTTATTTTCCAAGAGAGAGACTCTTTGAAGTGAGGAACAGGAGGGACTTAGAACCAAACAGTTGTTCCACAAAGCATGAAAAAGGGAAATTAATTAGGAGGTGTGACAGTTACATTCTCCATTTCACACTTTTGGTTTATGTTTAAAAGAAACATGTAAGCAAGTAAGGGGTTTTATATTTTAAAAGAGAGAGTATGCCTACATAGACAGTAGTCAGCAAGCAGAGATGTTATTTCTAGAATAGATCACAGACCAATAAACTTACTGGGGTGGTGTTGGGGTATGTTAGCAGGTCTTGCTAGTTTAGCATGGACACATGAATTCAGAAACAGAGATCTTACATCCTGAAGTTGTAACAGTGATTGAGCAAACACACAACCAAGTACAACTCAAAAATATTTGCTGCTATTATAGCATGAATGATTATTTATTCAATTTTGATTTTTCTGTCTGAAATTTGGGTTCCAAGTCTAAGGTAGCTGTGTATTTACCTTTTGTAGTCATAAGAGAGCACACTTTCACAAGTCACTCCTCATATTAAATCTGTCTGTGGTTGGGATGAATTGCCATCTCAAAGAGCTTTCTTTCTTGATTGATTATATGTATGAGTTTAGCATAAGCATTTTATGCCGTCCTATCTGCCTTAAAGCAGCTCTCTCTGGCCACCAGCTGCCTCTCCAGAGCATGGAATTTATGCAGACTGTGTCATATTTGTCATCAACTGGCCTCCAAATCTCCATTTTTCAATATCCTAGGGTATCTGCTATCAAGACCTGAAGAAAGGCAGGATATTAATTTTTGCCTGAACACTATGTTTCAATACCCTATGGCTCAAAATATGGCATTGACACTGCTGGTAACAGGGCACATGTTTTGCACAAAGCCTCAGGACTTAGGCTTGTTGGACCTTCTCTCTCTGATCCTTTATTAACCTTCCTGCAGCTTTGTTTCGCTTGGTTTAACTGTGACAGTAATTTTTCTAATTAAACAGCCAATTTGGTTTGCTTTTGAATAACTTATGATCAGTGTCACAGCATTTTAGGATGAGAACTTAATGATAGCATAGGGAATGAGGTTTCTGGAACTAGAGTACAGGCCTTGTGTCCATGGGAATGTGGGCTACACCCCACAGGATGTGGGTTAGAGATGCACAACTGCAGGATGAAAAGGGAAGGGATATAAACTAACACTGGAGACCCTACAACTGTGGGAATTTATTGTGACTTTTATTCCTCTGTAGAACTATTCTTTCTTTTTTGGTAACAATTAGATCTGAACTAATTACGATTCTTGGATTAAACTGCTCAAATTTCAATTATACTTACAATAAATTATTGATTGTGTATATAAGGTGATTCCTCCTTGCCTGTAAACAAGATTTTGATCATTAAGAGTTTGCACAGTTAAATTCTCCTCCTGTGGACAACCAAGATCAGGTGCCTGACTGTAGATGGTAACCTTTGGGTAAAACAGACTATTTCCTATGCAGCTTGATTTAAAGATATTTACAGAGATCTATGACATGGGGCTGGTAAACATGGCAAGTGTGAATTAAATATGTCTGCAGATTTCAGCAGCAGCAGCTGGAAGCCACAAGAATTTCTAAGCAGTCATTAATAGTCCTACGAAAATATCTTTATGTGACTGAAAAGAGCCCACTTTGGATTCCCTCTAACTAGGATAAAAATAATTTTTGTAAGGTTTAAAGACAAACAAAGAAGCACCTAGGTTTTCTGTTTTTCCACAGCATTTTCTAATATAATGGAGTTCTCAAACATTTGGAGGCAAGTCAGACCCTGAATTCAAAAATCATTTTCTACTGGGTCTTATATTCCTTTTTTCTTGAAACTTTAAAAGATTGCTTCTGTATACATTCTGTTTCAAAGTTTTTGATGTTCACACTGCATTATTAATCAATGGTTCCTTATTATTCTAGTAAACTCAAATATCATAGTGATAACTTCTAGATAGACACAGTCTCTGAGATAGCATCTGGATAACAGGGGAAGAGAAAAAAACCAAACACTGAAACCCAACCAGTTAATCAAAGAAATCAATTCTTTAGAAAATGTGGCATACTTAGTGTTCTTAAGAGTAGTTTACAACAGTGCCTGCTGAAATCAGTATCACTTTGTTTATTGTAGATGTCAATTAGGTTATGTGACTAAGCATATGACATATTCATATGATAATGTCATGGACACAACTCTGTAAATTTAAACTGCCATTTTACTCAGTCTGAGAGACTGTATATGTGTTAAATAAATATTGATTTGCTTAAATATCATATTGTTGTATTTGCCTTTTTACAGGGACTGAGTGTGTATGTGAAGGTGTTTGTGTGATTTCTTTCCCTTTTTAATTTGAGATTTTCTAGAGACAAACTAACATCTTTGCTAACTTAATTGATATTTGTTCATTTTTTAAATTTCCATTGAAATCCTTCCATCTTGTTACTACTTTTAAACATTCTTGAAAATAAGATCTGACAAGATATATGGAAAAAAGTGCATTTGATGAGTTTTATTGAACATCCACATTGTAGACACTGACGTAAGACAGTCTTATGTGTGTGCCCTTTCTGATTAGTGGGGGAAAGAAGAGTCTTTTAGGGCGCAGCTGATCTGACTGATCTTAGACATTTCATTTAAGATGACATAAATCATCCCTGGAAGTATTAACTTCTCTTCACTGACTGTGAACAGAGTAACTGAGTCTATCAGGATGAGCTCAGGCATGGTCAACCACTAGAATTCTTTTTTTCTTTTTTTTTTTTTCTTTTTTTTTTTTTTCCCTTTTATTAGTTCAGTTTCACACTTTTACTTGATTTTTGGTGGATTATTGTTTTCCACTACTGCATTAATATTTCCTCATTTATTTCTTGAATGTCCAATTCATCTTACTTACATTTTTTCAAGTGAAATACAGTTAACATAGAGACAATCTTTCATTTACCTTTATCTGCAATTGCTTAGATATAATTACTTTACTTATTTATTTACTGTAGTTAATGTTTTAGGGAAAGAGAGATGAAAGGTTTGCAAGAAATTCAGTATTTATTTCCTGTGTTCAGATTGACACAATTTGTGCATGTGGACTTCTAAAATTACTAAATAGGGTGCATTTCAAATATAAGTAGCAGGTTTCTTTCTGAAAAGCCTATCTTAATTATTCACCTGAAATTCAGGAAGGTTATCTAAGTCCTGTTACAGAAAACTAAAATTATGCTTCAATTATAGTAAATAGGTAATTCTCATAGGATATCTTTAAGAAACTTATTTTTGAAATTCACTGGTTGAGACAGTAATCCAGGTTTTCCACAAAATTACTATTCTCTGAAAGTACCTGGTGTTAATATTTATAATCAATAATGAGTACATTTTTCCAGTTTTACAAAATATGGCTAGTGTGACTTAAAATTCAACTAAAAATAATAACAAAATTCTTATAGAGAGAAATCCAGGCCTAGGATCTGTAGAACTGCAACTAAAACACCCAACGCTACAAAGAAACGAAACTGTGACAATCAAACAAGCCTCTTGAACTTGAAAAATTTGGACTGCTAAAATCTTTCAAAAATAACTCGTGTGGATGTTTTTGGTGACTGGGTTTTGGCAATAGATGAAAATAAGATTTTTAAAAGGATATAAAAAGGCATATGCGGCAATTGGGACTAGGTATATAACACCAGCTTTCATGCACACACATGCAAGATATATGTTTATATAGATAGATATATGTATACATATATATATGTACATATATCTATAGATGAATATGTATGTTCATACAAAAGTATACATGCATGCAAAGATGTTAAAAATACCCCATATATTTCATATCAGATATTACACATGGCACATCTGTACATGCCACAAATATTAATCTTTCCTTTGAAGCCCATGACAGCATGATCTAAATTTCTTCTGGGAAGAGCGTAAGACAAACAATCTCAATCAGTTCTTGTTTTTCAGAAAACCTTTTGTTGAACAAAACTAAAATATTAATAATAAAACCGTAAAAAATTCTGAAACTGGACTTCTGTAAATATTTCAGATATACAATGATATGCACAATAAAAATAATTCCTTGGAGTTGTTTTGACCAAAATATCTTCTTATGGACAAAGATTATCCATAAATATACACATAAACATAAAATTTAAGATTTATTAGTAGTACAATTTGAATTTTATATTTGATAATGATCAGTAGTGTCTGGTTGATCTTAAGTTTTGAGTGTTAATGGCAGTGGAGAAAAAGTCTACTGTTTTAATCATTATTGAATGATTTTTTTTTCTTTGATGAAACTACAATTTGTGTGGAGAATTATCGATTAGATAATAGTAATCTTGAATGTTTGAATATGAAAAAAAATTGGTACCTTTCTAAAGATTTAGGTTTCTTAACAGCAGATATGATCCCTTTATATATATATATATCTTTTTTTCTCTGCTTCTCCACTGGGATTTTTGAAATCTTTTCCTCATGTATTAGTCCTCTTAGGCACTTTTACTATTTCTTAATCTTAGAGGCACTAAAGATTTGCCCTGCCCAATCATATATTATGTGATGTAATGATAGTAATTTTTGAAGTGCTTTTCATGATATTTCTGTAAAGAATATGAAATTTAAGAATTCTATCCTGTAACCTACCCTGAAGTGGGAATTGCCTATAGAATTTAATTTAACAGACACTGAGATGTTAAGGAAAATATTGATAACTGAAAGATTAAGATGCTTACAGTTGGGCATTCTGAACTTTTCTTAATCTGGAAAAAAAAAAGAAAATTATAAATAAAAATAATACTCAGTTTACAGTGAAAACAAATATTAACTCAACAACCTGTTAGAAGATCTGGAAATGTAAAAATTTCAACTACAAATTCTTGTCTTAAAATGTAGCATTTTACTGCTCTGTGGTTGCAGACAATATCTTGAAACAGACCAAGATCTTAAAGAGGACGAAGACAGGACAATTTAATAGTTGAAGCAGAAAATTCCAGGAGGTCTAATGTTTAAATAAATAGGAATTTATTAACTAAATAATAAATTCCTTCTAAAGGAATAATTATTACAATAATAATTCTTCTGACCAAAGCCTGCCAGATTTCAAGAAAGGAGACCACACCTGGACACTGTGTCCTGTTATAGAATCTCCATCCGTGGAGATATTCAAGAATCGTCTGCACACAACCCCGTCTGCACACAACACAATGTGCTCCAGGATGACCCTGCTTGAGCAGCAAGGTTGCACCAGATGACCCACAGTGGTCATCTGTGGTCTAACCTTACACATTCTGTAATTCTGGGAAAGGTACATTGATTCTATCTCTTTAGTTTTAGTGGAACACACTTTAATAAGAAAAACTGTGGGGAAAAATAGAGAGAAAGAAAAGGGGGAAGAAAGTTTCCGAATATGGAGATAGCAGACAATCATGGTAATTTCAATCCCTTTCCTGAAGAGTTTTATTTTTTTGACTTCTAGTCATCCGGCAGGATAAATACAGAAACTCTTAGGCTACATGTGCTATTTGTGTGTTCTTTTACCACTGTGTAGGAGTGAAACATTCCAATTTGTCCCAGGAAAGGGCATTTAGCAAACATATTTACCATATTGCTTAGTATTCATTAGTTAAGTATTAGTCACCAACTAAATACCAGAACTGCTAATTGTGTGTCTAATTTGTATAATTATGCAGTATGGTTGATAGATGTTGCTTGAGATGGCAATATATCTACTACGAATTAGAATACTAGCAGAAAACAATAATAAGCAAGTTGAGGAAATTCACGTAAGTCTAGTCTATCTAATATGAATTGTTATAATTTTGGTTTTCCTTTTGCATAAATGACAATAACTTTTATTTCTACAGATAAATAAAATCTCATAGTGCATCTATAGGTACCTTAGTGACTAAGAAGTTTTTACTTCAGGACCAAAACTGACCATGATTACTATGGCCATGTAAGTTTTTTTTGGTGGTGAGTAGGGTGATTAGAAATGTGTTTAAATGAACCACTGAAGCTGTTCTTAAAGCCTGTTGCATTTTCAGCAAAATTAAGGCTCTTTTGGGTTACTGAAAACACCAAAAGGATAAATTGTTGATGACACTACTTAGTGGAGAAGAAAAAAGACAAACTTTAAAATTCATGCATTAAAAAGTAATATATGTATGAATGTGATTCCATTCAGATTCACAGGAGTAGTAGTACAAAAAGTCAGAAATTAATTCTTTAACTAGGGAGCAGATAAAGATAATAATTTGGTTTTTGCTTGATAATGAGATCCATATTCTGGATCTCATCTTTAGGCAGAATCAATGTAGTTAGAAGCTGACATAAGTAGAGATTTTTTGAAGAACTACAGATCATAAAAGTTAAGATTCAGAGAATATAGAAGGGAGTTAGAACTACAGACTAAGTCTCAAGTTATGACTGGGTGCTCAAAATTTACTTTCTGTAATCTAAAAATGCATAAACATTCAAGGAAGTCCTTATGTTTGTTAGATCATTAGTTTATTTCTGAAATGGCTTCTGATTTTTGTCAAAACAGGAAAACATGGAATTTTCATCTATTTTTTCTATTTCCACACATTTTTTTGTGCTGCCATTTTATATTCAGTCCCAAAGATACAGTTTATGTAGGTGTTTGGAAAGTTAGCCTCTGAAAAATTCCTGAACTTGTTTTTGGTTTGATTCCAATTCAGTTCATAGTCATGTAAAATTAATAGCTCTTAAAAGAGATTTTATTCTTTGGAAATTCAATATATACTCTAAAGAACTGAAAAAGTATCAGAGAAGTTCATGAAGAGTCATTGCAAAGAGATGAAACAGTAGATCTTGCTGTCATGAAACGTGAGTTCCATCAGCAACATAAACCAAATATAGTTAAACATTAAAATTCATTTTTAACATTAAATATCTTCTATGTCTGGAACTTATGCACTTTACATATAAAAGGTCAGGAAATCAATCACCCGTGTTTTACTTGTCATCTCTATTAGTTTAAGCCAATATAAAATAATGAATACTTCTTTGTATTACAGTTCTGTCTTGGCCTGATTGATCCTCTATAAAGCTATTATAAAGGTCACAATATGATAAGTCAAAGACTATTGAGGAACAGGAGGGCATGAGGCAAGATAAACATGTCACCTCTTCAGGAATGGAGTCAGGTTATTTCCTGTATTTGGAGGTAAATGTTAACTAAGCCCAAACCACTTTGGTGTTAAAGGTCTTCCCTTATCTCCATTGTGTAACTTTATTTTTCATGATTTAAACATGTGTATAGCAACATTATCATTGTGTTAGTCCTTCTAAAATGTTAGATAGATTGTTAGCAGTTAATACTCTTTCTTGCAAAAGTACTTACATAATATGACTGCATATTGATTGCTTATGCAATCATTCCGCTTAAGTGCGTGGTAGGTATTTTAATCATTTGGAAGAAGAATAAGTTTGAATTTAATTTTAAAGAAATAATATAATTATTTATATTCCACAAGAGCTATGTCCAATATACTGAATATGTTTTGTTATTTATATCAATGCACATATGTATGTAAAGACAGTATATATGCACATGAATATAGTATTTACATCAGTTATATATGAAAAAGATTGTTTAAATAGGTAGGGTAAGAGTAACAGATACATTATAAATACAACCGTAACATTAATTAAGTAGAAAACAGACTTCATGGTGTTATTTTAAAATTTTCAATTAAATTTATGCCAATAATCAAAAGTTATGCCAATAATCACAGAAAATTTTTACTTTTCATTGCACTCCCCATGAATTAGTTTTTCAATCTATTCATGTAGTTGTTTCATGTAATTAATTGCTATAAATTATATGATAATATAACAGGTGTGGGTTTTTTTTTTCCCTGAGATTTACAATGTGATCAAAGGTATATACTGAATAAGAATGTAAAAACTATTTACTAGCATTGTGGTTGACTGTAGCAGTGATAAAATTCAATTTCAGGTCTCATCTATTATAAGAATGAACAGTTTGATTTTACAACCAAAATGAAATACTGAAGAAAAAAATTTATTTTACAAAAATTAGATTTCAAGACTTCTAACATTTTTTTTTAGATATTGTGAATGAAGAGTATGGACATATATAAGCATGCATACTTGAGTAGCACTTTGTGGTTTTATTGAGAAGTTTAAAGTTTTATTACTCTCTTTGAAAAACAAGTGAAATAATCTTGGAGCAGAGATATCAAGATAGAAGGCAAGAGAGATAGAGGATGATGCAAAGAAGTATGCTCGACAACTTCTTTGATTTCTAATTAAATCAATTGTTTCATGTCCCAGTAGAACTTATCATCTTTAATAAAACTTATGTTGGAGTGAAAAGAAAACTTAGTTTTGTGAATGAATACCTTAAAATAAATTTCTGTAAGAAAATATTGAACTAAAAGTACTGAACTTTGAAATATGGACCTATTTTGAAATGATGTAGTGTCTTTTAAATGATAAAAAAAATTGAAACTATTTGAGATAGTTCAAAAATAATTTTAAAATTTTTATTAGTTTTATTCCTCAGCTGATATTTCCACAATTCTATGGGAAATATCATTAAAATATGCCTTGATACAATAAAATATTTTTTAAAAAACAAAACAAAAAAACTCCAACAAAAAATGTCAAATAAAAGGTCCATAGGAATTACGGTAAAACTGAAGACTTAAGGTTTGCTGTCTAACTTTAGCAGGGTTAGATTTTTTACCTCTTTATTATTAACATATACTTTTTCAACTGCTCTCTTGTTTTAACTGGAAATTACCTTAGGCAAGAGAATTGCTACAAATTTTTCATTCCAGTGTCAAAGGTAGGAAAAAGTAGGCAGGTACAGGCTGGAATTTCAAAAGGTTGTTTGATATTAATGCCCTCTCCACAAAATGCAGTAAGTATACATGAACATAGGATCCAAACAAGAAGAAAAGGTTAATAGTTTTTTCCTCCTTGAGTTTTCTGTCTCTTAGAATATCTCAACTATGTAAAGTGTCACTTTCTTGATTTATATAATAAAGAGAAGGTATTTTGTGATTTCATGGTTCCATGTATTTTTCAATGTTTCTAGAAATTAACTGGAAAAAGCTTATGTTTCATTTACACTTTAAAATGCTTGATTGCACTCTTATATGATTTATTATATTAATTGATCTATTTTTAATATAATTTTTATATTTTTAACGATTTTCTGAGAGATTTAGTATTGTCAGATTCCTTCTCCAAGGGAAAGAGCTACATATTTTGCTGAAGAGAATCTAGTTGTTTTGGACAAAAAAACTAGAATCTCTCAACCTTTGTTCCATCTGGTTTTTAATACATTTTACCATTATCCATTTTGACTACTTCCATTATCATTTATTTCAAATTAATGAATATCTGAGCATGAATAAAATAGGAAGAACTATGCCATTTTACAAAGAAAAGAAATATAGATTCACTTTTTTTCTCATAAAGGTCTCCTTTTCAGTGTTCATAGACCTTCCAGAATTACTTCCCTACACTTTAGATAAGGTGCCAGGTGGAGAGTTCCCATTTTAATTGTATTAATGTTATTACTGGTTACTAAGAGAAGACAACTTGAGAATTTGCTTGGACCCAGTCATGGGCAAATGAACCTGGGTAACTTGTGGACAGAATCAGTAGAACTGTATGAGAAGAAGCTTTTACCTCTGCCTTCTCAGCATGCTCAATTAGATGTTGGCATCTTACAGCCAGAGTTGTGGCGATCTGTCCATCCCTGTGAGAGCAGAACAGAGGTAACAGGCATAAATATTGGAAGGAATATATTCCTGAGGTTCTGAATCCTTAATCAAAACCAAATAAGCAGGCAACTCCAATAATATGCCCGGAGGGATACCTCAAAAAGCTTATTGGGATACATAGATACACAATACAGCTATGCTATTGTTATTACTCAGTGATTGGTGTTTTAGGCACTCCTCTCATTCTAAATGCAAACAAACTGCCAGAGGCCCTGACAATAATTTAAAACAGATTGAGACTTTAACCTAGTAATAAGACTTTTTTAAGGAGATATTAATCACTTGATTAAATAATTTTCTAGTCTACTAAACAATCAAAATTAGATATTTTGAATTATGGTGTTAAATCATAATTAATATAATATATGCAAGTATATTATAGTAATTTTGGCAAAAGTATGATCACTCAGTACCATATGCAAGAAATACAGAGTTTTCCTCTGGAGATTTCTTAAATTTCTTAAAAAGAAAAAGAATTATCTCAGCTGTATGGGTATAGTAGTTATGAGATTAAATACTGACACTGGGATACTACAAAGGAGAGGCAGATCAAAACAGGACACTGCAGTTTGTAGAATACATCACAGAATCCAGAGCATCACCATTTTGTGAAGGTTAAAATCTCATTAGTTCCAGATCATAAATCCATGTGACTTAAAAGAAATTTTTCTATATAATAGAGCTATTTTTATTACATATCTCTGAATCATAAGAGTATAGACTTGATTACACCGTGAAGTACCACAAATCCCATAGCTCCCCACAACCTGTGCCTCAATATATTTTTTTTCCTAACATAATAAATAAAATGCAATAAAAATATGTCATTTAAAAGTCTATATTCAAAAATGGAAACATCTAAGAAACATATGATTAGAAAGAGCACTCCAAACCAATGAACAGAAAGAAATTTACAAATTAAAAGAAAATTAAACTCTAACTTAAAATCATACCAGTTATTTCTTGAATTATTATTTTGAAAGTATTCAAGTTGAATTAGTGTCATAGCTGAAGCCTGCAATAAAACACTCCTCCCCAAAAGAGACCTTGATTACATCCTCCCAGCACTACCTGACTAATATGAGCTGGAAAACAAGTAATAGATGGACTGCATTTTGCCACTGCTGCTAACACTGCTGCAAACCCTACCATTAAACCATATTAAACAGCAGGTGCATATAGGTTTATATCTTCATTATTACAGTGCCCAAAAGTAGATGTTTGGGGGAAAATCATCGAATCATTTAGGTTGAAAAAGACCTCTAAGATAGCAGAGTCCAACTGTAAACCTAACACTGCCAAGGCTAACACTGAGTCATGTCCCCAAGTACCACATCTACACAGATGTGAGATTAGAACAAATATGTGCTGGTAACACACAGAATGTTCTCTAAGGTCAGACAGCTTTTTGCTCAAGAACTTCTTAATATGATTTTTATGTAAGTAATAATGTTCATTAAATTATTTTTTATGAACTTTTCTACTTTCTTTTTTAAAGCAAGCACTTTTTTTCATTTTCAGTATCTTGTAGTAAGAGCTACCAATTAAAAAGAGATCAAATCTATGTTTTAAGTCTGCAATAAGATAGGTTCATTTCAATGACCATAGATTTCATAAAGACAGCTGTTAAATTGTACCACACATCCTTCAATTGCATCTTTCTCTGGGAAATTTCTTTTGTTCTTTTGAATAAACGGTTTCACTTCTGAGAATTAATTTGTCTTCTGTTATATCCCATTTCAATTCCTAAATCTTCTGCAAATAATACTGAATAAGACCCTGAGATTAATTCAGTTGGTTAGAGCATGGTGCTAATACCACCAAGGTGGTGAGGTTGATCTCCATATGGGTCAGTCACTTAAGAGTTGAATCTTTTTATTGTGTGGGGACCTTCCAACTCAGACTATCCAGTTATTGTGTTTCTGGGAAATCTGAACTCTAGTCCATAAAATTTTCATCTAAATTTTATTTGCGTACTATTTATGATCTTCCTGAAATACATAGCTAACTTCTACTCCTCAGTGAAGGTGGCCTGGAGAAAAAGATTCAGTCAAGAATACACATCTGTTTTGGTTTTAGACCAAAATTCAAATTTCAACTTCTTTTTTGTAGCATTTACTGAGAGAATTAATTGCAATATTTATTAACTTGAAATAATGTGTTACTTACACTAATTGTAGGTATTCCATACTGATTAGTATATTTGAACTTGACAGAGGTATTTCAAGAGAAAATTTAATACAATTTTGACAAGCATTTTAAGAGTTAAAAGAATGAATATAATTTATCACCTGATAATATTCTAACATTCAGTGAAGAGTTTTTATCCACTGAGTACTTAACTCATTTTTAGTCATATGACTAAATTAAACACATGAATTTGAAGACATCAGTCACTAAAATGATTGTATTGTAGTTAAGGACAAAAAAGGAGATAAAAGAAAGATGATAAATGTTTTTAATTAGCCACATCTTATAACACTTCTTAGTGACAAAAAATGTGCTCATGATGGTGATCATTTCTGACTTTTTCCCACGTGTTTCTTTTGACACTCAAGTGGTCATTTGCAAAGAAAGGTCAAATGCCTGTGAATGTTTTGAAAATAAACAATAATACTCCAGTGAAGCAACTAATACACTTGTTATGAGTAGTAATTAATAAACCCTTAATCACCGGAACTTCATCCACTAAGCATAACAGTCCTTGGGGATTTTTTTCTGGATTTTTGGCAGGGGAAATTTAGTTTTGTTTTTGTTTTTTAATACTCATTGTTTCCCATCTTGTACCTATTTTCTTTCAGGAAAGTGATTAGAAATTTGAAAAATGAGAGCCAACCAACAAAACCTAAATATTTTTTTCGTATTCTGGACTCAAAATTCAGTGGAACTTGAAATTCTATGTACATGAAATTGGGTTCCAATGAAATTGCAGAAAATTTAGTCTAATGTACATACATGTTTATGCTGAAATACAGTATTTCTATTGTCCTTTGTGGTTTCTTTTGTTTTGGTTTTTTTTGTTTTTTTTTTTTTTTGTTGTTGTTTGTTTGTTTTGGTTTTGTCTGTTTGTTTTTTGTTTGTGGGGTCTTTTACTCAACTCTTTTTTTCAAGAAGTTTCTTGCCCAAGACTGCTGGAAAACCCTTTTGTTATGGCTATATAAAGCTCCTTTAGGATGCTGACATGTGATATTTGAGTTGTAATGATTGCAATTGGAAAAAAAAATAATCAATACAGTGTGGCAAAATACTTCTATGGAGTTGAATTTGGGAAGGTTTGACTTACAATACAATCTCTTCCAATCTTGGACTTGAGAAACATCATGTTTTGATGAGGACATAGTTGGCGTGTTATTTGAGGAAGATAATATCTAATAGTACTTTTTAATATAGCAGAGAAAGCATAAATAAAAACAGTGTTGGCAGCTGAAGCAAAAGAAAATTAAATAAAAGAAAATGAAGACAATATTTGTATATTTTTAAGTTGGGTAATTAGTCATTACAACAGACTGTGAGGAAACAAGACATAAGCTCTATGTCCAGTAGATATCCTCTGTTTCAAACAAAAGCATGTTGCAGGAAAGCTGTCTGCTATTAGAAAAATCAAATAATTTTTTTATTACCCAGTCCTTTTAGCCATAAAATGTATGAAGTCTTATATATAGTGTTTAAAGCTTTGTCAAAGACAAATTTGATAAAACATAGAACCAAATGCTACCTCTATTTATAAAACTTGGTTTAAACTTAACTGAATTATATTTAAAATAAATAATAATTTGTCATTTTTACTTTACCTTCATAGCCTATATCCTTTTATTTTCCTGCAAATCTACTTTTTTTTACATTTTTGTACATGTGTACATCTCACATAAGTGAGTATATCCCATGATTTTGCAATGAAGTTAATATCCAGAGCTTAAACAGATTGCAAATGATTCACTACTACTGCATTCCTTTTAATATCTGCATTAAGGTTTTGATACTTCCCTGGAGTTAATTAGAAAGAACTCCACTGTAATAAGCAAATTTATATGAGCCTGAGAGGAAGAGATGTCTCTAAATAGGCATGTTTCAGGTATTGATCTTTATGAAGTACTTAGATAATATGTGCTCCCTATGTATACTAAATCTGTTTGATGTGTTCTGGAGAGCAATCAGACAGAAAAATTTTGAGTGTAGATATCTTGGAATTTTGCATAAATATGTAACTTGATAATGCTGCTTAGAAACATTAGATGGTTTGCCAAGTAAATCGCATTCCATTTATATCAGGCTGGCCCATCTTCATAGGCTGGGAAAACTGTTCCTAAGAACGTCCTTGGTACTATAAATAGCTCATTAATAAATCTTACTAAGTAATTCTGTAGCATTGGACTTCTTTAGTTACAAGGTAGCTCAGCTTAATGGAAATGACTAATTAGATTTTGGTAATTGCCCAATTTGCATGAAAATTTGGTATTGCAAATAAAATTGTGCAACAAGTGTATGTGAAGTTTCCATGTAATGTACAAGATCCATTAGATGTTCATTAAGACTTCAGTAATTTGAAAAAAACAATTTATACATGGTTAAGCACAGAATACACTGAAGCAAATGGATGCATTGAAGCACATGTTTGGTAATTTTGTCCTCAACCCCTCTTAATGTTTGTAGCCACTATAGCTGCTAAATAGATCTTTTGTTGAATACATAAAAACACATACAGCTCTTTGACATAAAAAATAGCTAATGGAATACAGATAAAATGTTAACTTTATGAGGAACTTGCCTGTATAAGGAAAGAAGTGACCTTCTGGACCTATCAGTCCTATCAGTCTGAAGTGGAGTGTTCTTTACCACGCAGGAGAAACACATGTCTATAGATTCCTTTTTAATATTGTACTATAACTCCTCAGCAATATTTCTGGCTAAATATAAAAGATAGGCATTCTTATCTGTACTAAAATAGAATTATAGATAGTCCCATACATTGTTCAACTGTTGTAACCACAAATAGAATTAAAAATTGGTTTACAGATTAAGGCTACATTGTGGTAGTGCCTGCATTAATGACAACAGAAAAAAAAAAAGGTCAAACTATGGATTTTGGTTTTGTCAAACATTAAAACTGTCAATAACCATGTGCTTAACAAAACCCCATTACTACAGAAGCATCATTTCATTATGGAAAGTCATGTGAACTACATCTCACTAAATCAAAAGTATGCAACGTTTATGCATTTGACAAATTAAGAAAAAGTCTGGCTTCAGTGAAGAAAAATAAGATCAAGGGGATGAAGGGGAGTTTCACCTGCACTAATACAGGAATTATTTAAATGTGGAAGTCTTAATCTGAGATAGTAATTTTTTTTTTTAAGAAAAAAAAAATGAAGAAGTAGACAAATAGGTTACTCTGAGGCATGGTTTATCTGTTTTATTTTAGCCAATTATTTTTGCATAAGATGAATTGTAACCTAGAATGGCCTATTCCTCTTCATTAATTGTAAGAGGAGGGTACAAAGCAAGATATTTGCTCAGTTTTTCAGACCATGGTGCTAAGAACATCAAGGTTGTGGGTTCAACCCCTGTATGGACCATTCACTTAAGAGCTGGGCTTGATGACCCTTATGGGTAACTTCCAACTCAGAATATTCCGTGATCTGGAAATAAAGATTAAACATTTCTGCAATCACATACAGGCTCCATACAGTAGGTGCTGCAGTTTCAGCAAGATGAATTCTATCACCAGGTATAGAAGCAGTAAGAGCTTACTCTGGGGGTATTCTTAGGAATATAAAGAGATGCTTGACTTGCCTCTGCTTTGACTTGGACATATGAAAGAATGTAATTTCCCTTAATTCTTATTTCAGCTGTAGTGAATGTAGAGAAAATCAGGACATTGCATGATTTTCTGTATCACATACCTGAAAAATTGAGTTGGTGAAAATTATGAAAAAGGTAAGGAAGGCCTTTACTCCTCTGAAACAAAGAACACTGGAATAGGGAAAGTGACTGTGCAGATGCCTCAGTCTTACTGAATTAAGAAAAAAGTCTGATCCCTAGTCAAAAGTGCAGCACTGTCTCGTATATTATTAATGTCAGAAATGTCAGGATTAATCCAAAGTTGCAGTGAAGTAATTAATGGTCACTAACTTTTATGGACCACTGAGAGTGAATAATAAATGTATAGACTCTGGTTATTCTGTACAATGCAACATAGACCCATTTAAAATAGTTTTGAAATAAGATTAATCCAAAATTAGCAACAAAAAACTCAAAGGGCAGTGCTGGGGACCCAAAATCCACAACACTGTAAGGTTACAAAGCTTTTATCTCTCCTGATTCAATCAATGCTCTCAGCTGCATGGTGTGATTCTTGGGCTGTCCTGTGCAGAGGCAGGAGCTGGAATTCAATGGTCCTTATGGATCCCTTCCAGCTCAGGATATTCCATGACTCTCTGAATGAAGTATTCACCAAGACTGATCTAACATTTCTTAACAGTGAAGTTTTTCCATTTTTGAGTTTCAAATTAATAGCTTACATCATAAAGAGAACTATTCTGTCATCTTTAATTCAACTGGAGATTTGTATAAATATCAGCATCCAAATCAAAACCAAATCCAATATCTGCCTTCTGGCATGACCAAGGAGCTGATTGTAACTAATCCAAAAACTTACCTAAGAATCTTCATGCCTATCTCTATTATGAAATAAATTTCCAGTTTCAATCCAATGCTTGGTTCCCATGTCTGTTGTTTAAATTCAGTGGTTTAAAAGTGATACAGATTTTACTCAGAAACAAATTAGAAAGGATGCCTCTATGCTCCCCTTACTTAGTTCTGCTTCCTCCTCAATGTGCAATAATGAGGGAACTGATATGCTTTTTGCCTTGGGCACTATAACTTGTGCTTTGTTTAGAACCAGTCTGCATACTATTACTTTAGCTAAATACGTGTCAAACTTAAAAGCAAGAATAGTGATTATTTGAAAACACATCAGTACTTTTTTTTTTTCAGAGACTCCCTCTCTTTTCCTTTTTTCCACCACCTAAACTTTAAATAATGCCAGTCAGAATATACAACATAACAAAAATGAGAACTCAAGTCAAGCTTTTGCAAATGCCTTCTGACATCATGAGAATATGAACCAAATCAAAGGTAAAAATAAATGTTGTATTACAGGCACTGGACTAGGGGCAGCTAGTTGTTTTACCGAGGTGACACGAAAGGTCCTGTGGGAAGGTGCCCAGTGAAGAGCAATAAAGCAGCCTTTGTAAGCTAATTCCCAGAGCAGCAGTAGCCTGACACTGCCCAACAGCAAAGGCAAAGAAGGGGATAAAAGGAGAATACGAGAATCAGTATATTCTTACTATGCCAAAGAAATAAGAGGGGTTTTTAATGGGAATTATGAGATAATGACAATAATAACTTTTTTATGGGTTTTGCTTTTTTCCTTCTGCTTTTATACCTGTTTTAGGGGAAATAGTAATAGAAACCCCACATCATGAAAACGGGAGCTATAGCAATACGTTGATTTGGGAGTGTCATTCTTAATGATATTTGGTGTCATGCTCTTGAAGACTCACAAAAGGGTAGAGATTATTTATTATGTGTGGATGTCTACATCTTGTCTCAGTACTATTTTTTTTTCTTGTTTGGCCCATCTCAGTTGTGCATACCAAATGTTTTGATCTATAGTCTCTTAGTACAGCCTTCTTTCAGTCAATTACAATTGAATGTTTTGCACTAGGTTTTTTTCAATAAGACTTAATCATTTTCATGAAAGATTTAATTATCCATCTTCCTTCCAGGAAAATAAATCTATTTTCCTGACATTTAGTTAAATTAAGGCATTGTGGTTTCAATTTTTTAAAAAAAGTGTAGTGCAATTTGCATGCTAATCTGAGACTGAATGGAGAACAGCCTTTGTTAAGAATGAAATAATCTGTTTTAAATATTCATCAAGACCACATAGTGAACCACTTTTCTTTGGTGTCTTTATTGGTCTTGCGTGGCTGGGTTTTGGTAGCAGGGAGGGAAAAGGAGTTTTCTGTGAGAAGCTGCCAGATGCTTCACCCAAGTTCAGAAGAGCCAATGTCAGCTGGTTCCAGGATGGACATGCTGCTGGCCAAGACCAAGCCAATCAGGAGTGACAGTAAAAGCCTCTGTGATATCATGTGTAAGAAGGGGAAAAAAAAGTTATTGCACAGTTGTAATTTTTAATTGTAGTCAAGAAGAGTGGACTGAGATGTGTGACAGGAACAGCCCTGCAGACACCAAGAAGGAGAAAGAGGAGGGGCTCCTGCAGCCAGAGATGAGATTCCTCTTCAGCCCATGGGGAAGACAATGGAGAATTCCTGACACAGTGGAATTGCAGAGATCCACCACCAGTCTGTGAAGGAGCCTATGCCTGAAAGTATGCTGTGAACTCATGGGAAGCCTGTGCTAGAGAAGGCTCTTGGCAGGGACCTGCACACCTGTGGAGAGAAGAATCCACACTGAAACAGCTTTACTGGTAAGATTTGTGACTCCATGGGGATCCTCATTGAAGCAGGCTGTGCCTGAAGGACTGCACCTCATGGAAAAGTGACCTACACTGGAACAGTTCATGGAGAATTGCTGCCCCTAGGATGGACTCACATTAGAGAAGTTTGTGGAAGACTTCCTCCCACAGAAAGGACACCACATTGGCTCTCCCTGAGCAGTGGGAGAGCAGTGTGTGATGAATTGACTTGTAACCCCCATTCCCTGTCTCCTTGAGCTGCTGAAAGGGAGAAGATAGAACTCAGGAAGGAGGGAGGAGTTGAGAAAAAGTGTTTGTAAGATTTATTTTACTTCTCGTTATTCTGCTCTGATTTTGATCAGTAATAAATTCAGTTGATTTCCCCTATTTGAGTCTGTTTTGCTTTTGACGGTATTTGGTAAGTGATGTCTCTTGGTCCTTAACTCATGAGCCTTTGATATATTTTCTCTCTGCTGTTCAGCTGAGAAAGGAAATTATAGAACAGTTTTGGTGAGTGCCTTTCATCCAGTCAGGGTCAATCCACTACAGTACCATATTTACTATAACTTAATTTGAACCAGTGTACATGAAGAACTCCTGATGCAAAACAACCCAAAAACACTATAAACACATTGTTGAAAGGAAATCTTTGAACTACCAAGTCCAAGCTTTGCTTTTAACAGGCATCTTCTGCTATATATATCTTTTTATATACCACTCAGTTTGCATGCAAATTGCTACTTTTATACATTATTTTAAATTTTATTTACTGCGGAAAACTACTCCGGAGCCTCACCACTGTGGTGGTTAGGGTTCTCTGATTTTCCAAATCCTAAACTCAGATTGATTTCATAGTGATAGTGTCTTTTGTGGCAAAAAAAACAAACAAAAAAAAATCCCAAAAACAACAACAACAACAACCACCAAACAAACAAACAAACAAACAAAAACCAACAAAACTTTACCCTGAGTTAGTTCCCTTCCTTTTAAGTGTTTATACAATAAGCCTCTTAAGAGTTCATATTAATTTGCCACATACCTTGCTTAGTCTCCTTTTTTAATACCTCTTCAAGTTTCAACTGAAAAGAAAGTATGGCCTTATTTTTTACCTTCTGGTAAATATTTTTTCCCTGCAGTTTTAGAGTAGGAATTGAATGTAAGATTGGATTTCTTTCAGTATATTAAGACGTTGCAAATGTATTTTGAGGACCTTGCTGTTCAGCAAAGTATGAATTATTCTGTTTTTCTATAGTGAGCGCACACTCAGCTCAGGGATAATTCATGCAATTATTACGAACTTGAAAGCAATAAAGTAATACCAGACTGTTAAGTTCAGATGAATATATCTTTATATGCAGTTATAAAAAAGAGCTTGGAGAACAGTTTTGTTTTAGAATTAGAGTCGTGCTGTCAGTTTCCTATAAGTGTAAGGTTATCAGATTCTTCCAGAACTCTTCTAAAACTGTAAATGTTTCCAATTTGCATTTATTTAACACTGTAAGTTTTCTATTTAGAATTAAGTTTGAAGAAGTATCATAACTTGCAAATGAGTGAAAACAGCATAAAAGGAAAGTATGTCTATATGAATTACAACTTAATAGCAAAGTGCAAAAGAAAAATAAGGGATGACATGTATTCCTTTTTTACATCAATGCATGAAAAAGCAAGCACAAAAAACCATGGCAGGTTAGCCTTCATCAAGAGCCAAAGTCCCACCGAGGTGTTTATTTGCTCTTTCTCCTCACAGGGACACAGTGATGAAATAGCCTGAGAAAGCTTTTCAGTATAGACACACTTTAGCATGGGGTCTTCCACAAGCTCCAGAAGAATCACTGCTCCGGCACTAAACTACCTCCTCCTCTCTTGTCTCACCTTATTGCCTGCAGGGCTACCACATTTTTAGCTCACTCCTCACTGCCATGCAGCATTTTTTCCTTACTTAAATACATTTTCTCCAAGGCACCACCATCTTGGCTGAAGACCTGTGTCCTGCAGTGGGTCCATTAGATCCTGTTGGAATGTGTTGTGTCTATCCAGGCATACCTGGGCAGCTGCCTACATGAATTCATGCTAGACCTTTTTTCCTTAGAAATTCAATTTCTAGCACCAAATATAACGGCCAATAAAGAAGAATACCTTTTCAGGGGTAAAAAATGGTATAAATTTAAATGGTTTAAAATACTCGATACAAGATGTATTACTAAAATAACAAAATAGTTCCAGTTCTTTTTCACCAAATGATTGATGCTCAACAACATTTTAAAGTTTAATTGTAAATTTAAGACTGCCATACACTTAAAGATTAACTTAAAGCATAAATTTAAGTGGGATATACATGAGAATCAATTATTTGACCACTTCTTTCTACATGGAAATCCACAGAAGCTCAGATCTGGAAACTTCATGACCATGCTTGAAAGGTTCTGCAGGTTTAGCCCACATGTCTCTGTCTCTTTGTGTTTCCTGCATATTTTTTTCAATTTATTTTTCCCTGACATATAGCCATATATTTACTGGGAAATGCATGTAGTCACTTGAAGAAGGTGAAGTTACTTCTTGGACTGAGCACATAAAATTGAAATTACAACTTTGACAGAAATTCAGAGTATTACAGTCCTTCCCATTAAGATACTAATGCATTGAAATTTTACTGTCTTTCTGAAAATTTATGTGCTTGACCAGCAAAGAAGTAATATGTAGCTGGTGGCTTGAGCTGGACCAGCTGACCACCAGGGATGGTCAGCGGCTTGGTGCCGTGGTCTGAGAGTGTCCTTGTATATCAAGTCCACTACAGTCAGGGACCTTTTCCCCTTGCCTCGAGCTGCGCCTCCCTAGGATGGAAGCTACGCTGTCCCAAAAGCCGGAGTGCTGCAGAGTGTTCCCTCTTCCGAACCCCAAATCAGGCACCTCACACGGCGGCCAGTCTTGGGTTCAGGAGCGAGAGACCCTGGCCCAGCCGAGGCACCAGACTTTTATTCTGAGGGTTACAACCAATCTCGGAACGGCACGGGGGAGGAACTGGGGAGGGACAAAGGGCCAGGGACCAACCGGGAAGGAGGACCGGAGGAGAGAGGGAGATACAAAATATCATTGTGAACTGAGGAACAGGGGGAGCTCAACCCCCTTCCAGGGCAAACCATCTTCAACTCCACCCCAAGGAGGCTTCATTCTCTAGGTCTCCACAGATTCCTCAGGGGGGGAAGAAACTCTCTGGGCTTGAAACACCGCTACAGTAATAGAAAAAAGGTTGGTATCTCTGAGGACTGACAGAAATAATGCTATCTGCTTAATTTAGAAGTTAGTTTGAGATTTTTTTAAAATTTATTTATCAGTCCTTGTGTTACCTTACCTGG
>JAHLSL010012563.1:0-14149 GCA_025920805.1 Petroica traversi
CTGGGACTATGAGTTCTCCAGGTTGAGGGTCCCTGGATAAAAGGAGGCTATGGGGTGCCCTTATTACTCTCTGCAACTACCTGAAAAGAGGTGGTATGCCAGTGGAGCTCAGCTTTTTCTCCCAGGCAACAAGTGGCAGGGTGAAAGGGCTGTTTCAATCTGCATCAGGAGAGGTTTCATTTGGACATCAGGGGGAATTTCTTCACAGAAAGGCTGATTAGACATTGGAATGTGCTGACCAGGGAGGCAATGGAGTGACCTCTGGAAATACTAGACTGTGGCAATTAGTGCCATGGTCTAGTTGATAAGGTGGTGCTTGGTCATAGTGTGGACTTGATGGGCTTCCGAATCTTTTCCAACATAACTAATTCTGTGATTCTTTGTGGTACACAGTGACTATAACTGGTCGATGTTGTTCTGGTGCAAGGGCATCACATCCTTATTTCCACACCCTTATTAGTGCTCATTTTATCAGAGAAAAGGTCCAGACAGAAATCTTCTCCTTGATTACCAATGCCACTTCAGGAAGCCTCTATTAAGGGAAACAAAGCAATATTTAATCCATTCTTTAGATGTTTAAGTAATTTATTGTTCCTGCTGGCAAACAACCAGTATAACAGGGTAGAGCTCTTGGTAAAATTCTGGCGATTATAACAAGGACAAAAATGTGTAGCATGTTGTGTGCAATCACAATCACAGACATAGCACCAATGTTTTGCTCTTTGTAATATTGTGAATGGTCCTATAATATCTAAAGTGCAAATGCTTCAGGTGCATTCTACCTTAAGTCTGATTGTTGAAATAATAGAAAATAACTGCTCAAACTGCAGCAAGACTGTTTACAAAACTTGACACTACTACCAGGAGATCAGTAATTTCTTATTTGTTTATTTCTTATATTGTCTCTTCTAAGCGTTTGTCTTTTAAACAATTTATTTTTGCTTGAAGGTTAACATTCCTAGAGACTGACATAATGAACAATTAAACTAGTCTTACTTCTTTCTTCTTCCTTTCTTCCAGGTATTATCTTAGTGGGATTTCTGTAACTTACTTTTGAACCTCTTCCCAATATCCAGGTAACTGCCATCACCCGTGATTCATCAGATTACACAAAACTGTTTCTCAGCACTTTCACATCACTGGAAATACTGGATTTCCATAGAGTACAGAAGGCTGCATGGATAGTCCTGCCATTTCTTTTGCTAGGTGTACCAAGAGGTCTTCTTTCAGTTCATACGGTTTGCACTAGTCAGCCACCTAGATATTAAAGAGAGAGGTATCTCACACTTACGTAAGATTTGCATTTCTTGGGTCTGGTGTATACCTTTGAATTCTTGCATTTCTTTTTCATTTCTTGAGTCTGGTGCAGACTTCTGCCTACTTTTTCAGTTCTGGATGTGTAGCGTACTCACATGCACCTAGGCTATAAATTGACTCAGCTTTGTTAACAATTCTCTCACTCAAGGCAAAATTGTGCTGGGTACACACGGTTGCTTGTAGGTATTCACAATACTAATGAGACAGTCCCAGAATGTCGGAAAATAGAGCTGCAAGGGGTGCCACAAGAGACCTTCATGGAACCTTTTTCACTGAGAGCTGACTGTTGTCCTAATGAGCCCATTGTGCCCCTAGCAAAGCATCCCTGACTTCCTCGGGATAACCTCCCACACTGCTGTACAGTCCTGGCTGCAAAGAAAATGTAAGGAGTGAGGAATGAGGAACACTTTAAAAAGCTAAGGATCTGGAAAAATATGCCTGGTTTTATGTAACAGCTCCCTGACCACCTCAGCTGTAGCATCTACCTTGCCTAAATCCAGCTTTTTCTAGTACCCTACTGACAAGGTAGGTAGCTGAAAAAGCTTTTTAAAGGTAGCTAGCTGGTCCTGGGAGGGAGGTGTTAACTAAGTAAACCCTGAATTGCCTGCACTGACATTTTTAGTGAAGCTGAAAAAATGAACAAGGATATTAGTCCAAGCTGTCTTGGCTGTGTTGCATGAGAGAAAAAGAGTACTGGGCATAAGTGGGAGATAAATATGTTTTTCTTCCAATGCAAGGCTTCTGATCAGGAGACGTAATTTGCTGAACAAGAAATGTAATTTTCTGTGTGTTTTTTGAAATGTAATTTAATAAAAAAGTGAAACAATAATGAAAATACTTCCTTTAAAAATAGTTTTTTTGTGCCCTCATTGAATAGAAATGAGGATTTTGAATTAAATAGAAAAAAGATATAAACATTATTGATATTTTAAAATTGTAATGTTTAAAATTTTCTATCTTTCATCTCCCATGTGTATGCCAAATCTGCTAAACTTGCATGGTATTGGTAGCTATTAAAAGAAATACGGCAATCAGTATTATATTTTTACTTTAGCATAAACTTGTTATGCAAATATTTTGGCCCTAAATATGAAGCAACAATTTCTATAATATAAAAACCTAACACTTAATTCTCTTGAGGGATTTTAATGGAAAATAGAAGAAATCTTGGAAATTTTCTCACTTATAATTTTATATTACAGTAAATTAAAATAGTTCCCTCTTTATTCTGCTTTTGGGAATATCTTCTCACTGTCTTGTATGAGACCAAGTACCCCTCCTGAAGTACGTTTCCAGAGTGAAAAGAAAAATGGATCCATTAAAAATAAATAAGAAGGATTGACTAGATTTTTGTCAATAAAAATGTTTCTGCATATTCCATGAGCATTTAGTAAGACATTTTTAGGAGCATGACAAAATCTGCAGTGTACACTAATAAATATATTAGTATACTTTTTGACTAAAAGAAAAAGTATACTAATATATTTATGAGTCTTTGGTGACAAATAAAGACATGAGGCAATTTATTTTTCTACCAAATATTTTAGAAGTCATAAAATAGCTAATGCCTATCTGTGTTTTTTTTTTCTGAGAAAATGTAGCTGCACAGGACCTTTTTTCTTCCCTTGTGTAATGAGACAGAATTTATTAATGCTTTTAGGCGTTGATTTTATTCACCTCTGTCCCTTAAAAATATAAGCTGTTTTCAAAACTCTGCAAAAATTTATTTGCTGCTTTGCAAAGCTGTGTCTACCCTCCTCCCCCCCCCTCATTCTTTAGGGATGTTCATCCTGGCCTTGAGGGATTGACAGTTATTTTTTTCCTGCTGATTTTATTGTGCTATGAGTTGTCAAGCTTATCAAGGACTGCGCTGTCAGTGAGACACACAACATCCCAGGGATCTTCCGATCAGGTGTCAGAAAAAAAGTGAACAAAACATAGTGATTTGTAAGAAGGAGGAATTTCTGCAATGTCTCTGGTATCTCACAGAGTTTATGCAATTGTGGCTTAGAGCAGAATTTTAAAAGGTTTTTTTGTGCACCTAAGTCCCCACTTTCATGTCTGGTTCGAGATACAACCTTTTCTCCAGCCTTTTTTTGTGATGCAATAGCTCAGAACTTAAAATATTCTGGTTTGTTTGTTTATTTATTTTATGGTTTTGTAACAGGATGGTTGCTGGAGATACTGTATCTCCTCATCAGGGCTGTCCTGGGAAGCAGCCAAAGCAGTCAAACCACCCTTACTCCAGTGCCTGCACAGTAGAGCCCACACCCCACAAACCAGGAGCTCAAACAGGACACATTTGTCACTGTGCTCACACCGCTGCCACATCGTGAGTTCTTATCCTGGGATTGGCCTCCCGGGGTGGCCACACTAGCAAGAGAGGTTTTTGAGCGCTGCTTGGCTTGGCACATCACAATCTGTAAATAACCAGACCAAGCCAAGAATTCTTCTTCTGCTTTGGAAGTAGGTTGTTTCTCATTTTGCAGCACGCCCATGTTTAGGATGCTTTTACTGTTTTCCTAAAAACCAGTTTTATTGCAAGTCTCAAATAATCAAATCCCTGCTGCTGCTGGGATGCAAATCCCAGATGCTGCTGCCGGGGTGGAATTTGGAGCAGGGACTGTAAGCACGTTCAGAGCAAGAAATGCAGCGAGAGTGTGCGTTCACAGTCCTGTCAGAGTGCTGCAGTCCTCCCCTCTTGAAGCATCTCAGCTATGCCAGCCCTGCTTGTCTCTGCACCAGAGCTGCCAACTGGGCTAAATTGCGTGGTGACTTTGTGAAGCAGACAAATGTAGGTTAAAATGCACCGGCCAAGCTCATTTCCATTTGGATTTTACCCAAAGTCTCAGATAAAGGGCCTGAGCAATAATTTGATGCACTAATTAGCCCATTAAAAAAGATTGTTATTTTTAGGTGCCTAAAGTTTTGTTTCAGAGGAGAAAAGTCTTTGGTATATTTTGAAGAATTTTGTGAAGAAGCCTGTTGGAAGTGAGAATAAACAAACAAGCTCTTTCAAATTCCTGGAAATGGCTGAGAGATATGGTGTAAATTCTTTGAATTAGTAAAATAGACTGCAAGTGACCAAGCATGTAAAAGAAAGGTTAACATGTCACAGAGGACTACAGCTGGTTGACTACTGCATTTTAACTTTTTTTTCCCCTAAATATACTGTACAATTTAATATTTAATTAATAATGCAATATAACAGAGGGCAGTGTAAATTTTAGTATAAAAAGCCTACACTGAAATTACACTAAAACTTCAAAATAAAGAAAACATTAGCTGTCCAGACTTCATTTGCTTCTGTTAAGACAACTTTAAGAACATTTAAGAATATTTCTACAAATACTATCCTTTGATACTCATTCCATGTGTGATCTCATATCTTGTTTACTACACATCATCAAAATTTACACTGAATAGTTGATTGTTAATTCTGAATAATTAATATTGTGACAGGATGTTGTCCAAAATTTTCTGGAATAATTGCCTGGAGTTAATTCCAAGCCCTTTTCGCTTAATTTGAAATAGTAAGCCATCAAATCCTGTTGGAATCACTAACAACACACTTTTGAAGCAATAATTGTTTATTTTGGTAACTGAGTCAAGTCTGCAGCTCAGAAAAGCACAAGCTCAGGATGAACTGAGGAAATAAGCCTCCAGTTTTTCAGGATTTAGTTCACTTTCCTTCATACCCATGTGAAGGAATAACTTGACTTCAGTCGATGCAGTAAAACTATTGTCAAACCAGCCTATATGACAGCTCAAAACCCTTTGGAGGATAGGTAAGTGAAGAAAATAGGCAATTTTCTGGCTATAACATGCAAGGACTTTATTGATTATCTGCATAATAATAGCAATGACTCAGAGATTTGGGGGTGTGTCTAACTTTTCCAGTAGCAATTTGCCCCTCAGAAGTGCACAAGGAACTGTACACCCAGGAGCAGCTATAGGAGTTCCAAGAACTACAGAGAAACTGAAACAATCACTAGCTATTTATTGTTTATTACTGATTATTCTCCAGTTGTGTCATTGGTTTTGCTCCACTCCTCTCCTGTCTAGGAGGGCAAAAAACAAGACTTCTGTTTTGACTCTGGTGACTGTAAGGACACACAGTGAGAGTCACAGTATGATGTTTCCTGGTTATATCCCAACTAACCAGATATTTGACTTTTCCAGTCTTTAAAAGACTCTGAGAGAAGAAGAAAAAAAAAAAAGAAAAAGAAAAAGAAAGGAAGGAGGAACAAAGGCAACATTTTCACTTATCTTTCATTATCTTCTCATAAACACAGTGTGACAAGATTTTATTAGACATTATTAATTTTGCTGCTACTGCTTGCGTGCTGAAGCACCTGCAGATCCCAAGTGAGATAGGAGTCATCTGTGCTAAGTGCTGTTCAGATAAAAATCTCTTGAAAGTGTTTGCTCCCAGAGTTCACCAGCTGACTAGACATGAGAAACTACATGGGAGGGAAGCAGACAGCAAAGAGGCAAGAGGTGCTTGCTCAGAGTCACTCAACAAAGCAGTGGCACAGCTGGGAATAAACTCCAGGTATCCAGATGCTCAGAACTCTGCTCAGGCCAATATACTAAGCAGTTTTGCCAGCTAAAACAAACATATTTTTTCATCTTTGACAAACGGCCAACTACAGTGAAATGTGCTAACAAGATGTACAAAAGCAGGTTTCACTCTTTAAATCCTTTTGAAATCAAAGCAAAACACAACACACTTTCTTCTGATTGCTTGGTGTCACTCTTAAACATTTCAGATTTTTAGGACAAATTAATTTGAAAAACTAAAGGAACAATTCTTTACCTTTTATTTGCAGATGACCACTGGAAACAGAATGCAATTCTCAAGGATTGCCTCTACCACTTCTTTAACATGTACATAAACTAACTTTACTGATTAAATGGTAGATTTTAACAATTAGGGTGGATGTCTTGATAGAACCTTGTACCAAATAAAATGTTTGTTTGGGGAGAAAGCATCTTGTTCAAATAATATGCTCAACAATACTTAATTAGTTTATCACAGCCGTTACCTTCTGACATTCACCAAGAAGTTATACACCAGCTGTAAAGCATATTGCAAAACTTCCTCATATTAAATCCTGTCAGCAAGGCTCTGTTTCAGCTCCAAGTATGCTAGGCAGAAAAAAAAGTCAGCACAGCAGAAAAATACTTCCCTATGCTTGACCAAAACTGAAAAATAAAAAGAGAGAGAGAGAAAAAAAGAAAGCAAAAGGGAAGAAAAATTAAAAAAAAAAAATCCAGAAGCTCGTTTTTATAGTCTTCCAACCTGTAACTTCGAGGGTGGAATAGAGAACCACCTTAAGACTCTGATTTGGAGTGCAGGGCTTTTTTTTAATGTCACTTCTTCATAGCCTTAAATCATCATGGCCATTGGACGTTGATTCACAGCCATAAACTACTTCCAGTGTTTACATTAGGGTTTCTGAAAGAAATGCATATCTCAGGCCAGCAGATCAAATACATCACTGTCTACAGGAACTGAAGTCAGGCATGTATGTATTGTATCCAAATGAAGCCTGCAGGAATATAAGGCAAGCAAGATGTCAGTAAGTTACTCCCAAAAAATTGCACACAAACAAAAATTGAAGGATTGTAAAAGGCTATATAGCAAGGTTTTTTATATACAGCAATGAATGTGATAGGACTAGGTCCTTCTGTCTTTATGAAAGTAAAGGTCCACTTCTTGGGAGGAAGGAAAGGCATTTTTCTTTCTAGCTCATTAAAGTGAGGCTATGTGGTTTATCTCAGAATTGTATGAGCTGGGGCAGGAGGTGAAGTCAGTTTTTCCCAAGAGAAAAGGAACTTCGGGATACTCCTTGTTTCAGTGTGATGATCCTCTCTGTGTTATTGAACTGGAACATCAGCCCTTGTGCCCAAGCTCAGCACTTTTGTGGGTTGCAGGGAAAGAGGGCACAAAGCCAAGAGAGGAGAACTCCCCTCCCAGGATGGCAACAAGTGCCCTGCAACTGCCTCCTGTACACCAGCCGCTGAAACAACCTGCATGCTCTCATAGGTGGAAATCCTTCTGCATCAGCCCTCAGGAGCCTCTCGTCTCATTTGTGTCGTGCCTCTTGCTCAAATAACTTCCTGCTTCCACCACCAAATGACACCCATTCCACTGCAAATAGACCTTTTGAAGTTGCAGAGGAAGGGCCTGGATTTTATCCATGGCACAGAATCCTAGCATAACTTTAAACCTCTTTTTTTTTTTTTTTTTTTTTTTTTGGAGGGATGAAGGAGATGACAAACAGCAGTTACTGAACACAAGAGGAAGAAAAAAATACAAAAATACAACATTTCAATGTCCAGTCATCAATTATCACATTAATAAAAGGCTTCCCCCCAAAAACAAAACAAAACAAAACAAAACAAAAACCAAAAAACGGAGCTGCTACTGCATCAGCTCACCCTTGTATGCAATTGTCTCACCAGCTTGAGATTTCCACAGCTATGTCATCATTCAGTCAAGGGCTCTTGCTTTCAAGGTCAATTATCCCATGGTCATGTTGCAGACAGCTCTGAAGGAACTCCTCTAGTAAAACACCAACGTTTCATGCCTACCCGTGGAGGAAAGGAAGTTAAACTGTTAATTGGTTGTCAAGCAGGATGAAAACATTATTCTTTTGGCTTACTGGATATTCGCACATAGAAAAGCTTCAATGTTGTTGCCTGGATTTTTTTTTTTTCATTAAACAAATAAAAAAAAGCTCTTGTGAAATCACCCGAAGTTCAGAAAATCACAGTGTCTTGCTTTGAGTTTGAGGCTATATTTTTTTCTCTAATGACAATAAATAAAATTAAATGTTTTTTCTAAAATGTAAAATTATTCCAATTCACAACTGGCAAAATAAAATTTTAAAAATGCGTCAAAGTCAGTAACAGGGAATTTTTGGAATGTTTATGTTTGTCAAGGAAAGATTTGACAAAACACATTCTTGAAATGTTTTGATTTCACTAAATCTGCCTCTTTACCCCGCCCCCCAAAAAAAAAATTAAAAAATTGGTGAAAGAAACTTTCACTGAGCTCAGATTACAAATAACTCTTGGGCTATGCAACTTACATGAAATGAAAAAAAGTCCTTTAACTATAGTTCAGGTCATTGCTTAGTCTACACATCTGTCAGTCTCCTTTTTCCTCCTGCCATGTTTCTCAGACTCATAGAGTGGAATCTTTCATTCAAAGCCCAACAAAGATACTGATGCAGGTACAGGTTTTCAAATGCAAACTGAAATAATATCAAATCCACCCCTAACATGTCTCTTTTAATCTATGTAAAGTGGCTCGCTGGGGACCATACAAGAAATCTTTACACAGAAAATTGCACACAACCCATAAAGCCATAATTAACAATTAACACTTTGAAGGCACAGGCTAGTATATCCTATAAGAGCAGAGATTTTCTGTTGAAAGATTATTAAAAAAAGAAAAAAAAAAAGAAAAAAAACCCAGACAAATAAGCTCCAAACTGAAAGATTACAATACATTACAACAAAGACCTGTTTTTCAATTCATGAGAAAATCAAATAAAATGCATTATGAGTTCCTTAGGAAAACACACTATGTACACTCCTATGTACACTAAAAACTTCATAAAACAAGCTCTCTCCAGTATGTTAGACGTTGGAAACCCTTATGATTTCTCTTACAGTCTCATGCAATTTATTTTGCATAAACTAATCTCCTGCTTCCTCCTTCCAGCATGAAAAAAATGATGCACTGCTATGCTGTTTGGTTTAGCAATGACGAAATGCCATAGACAACATCTAGTAAGTGCAAAAAACAAGTTTAATGTTTTCACATCCAAAATAAAAAATTGTGCCAAAATTCATGTGAAATCACATTCTTGAATATCACTCTCCTTTCACAATCATATTCCCTCATTGCCTTTAATCAGAAGTACAATCAATAGTTTCTGTTTGCTACACACTCAAACTCCATGTGCTACCAGGTAAGTTATTTGCTTATCTACATAGCCTAAGTAAACTATTCCAAGCATGTCAAAAAGATCATCAAGAAGCTAGTGACAATGCTAACTACTTTTTTTGTTGTTGTTGTTTGCTCCGGCTCTTTGGACTAGATTTGAATGCTAATCCTTTCCTCAACAGATACTGCACATGGAGGAGGTTGAGCAAAGATGGAAACATGGACTGTAGCAAATGGCAGCGGCACAAGCCCTTAAAAAAGTTAAAATCAGGACTGTCAGAAAGAAGGTGGCAGAAAGATTTTACTTTAGAATTCCATTTGAGAAGACAGGCTGAGGTGTGCACGATTTAGGCTCCAGTCTGCTTTTGGCACCTATTAGCAAAAAGGCCTAGTGACTTAAAGGTATTTTTGGGATGCTCCTAAATCCCTTAGGATCAACTATAATATTAAAATTCTCCATTGCATAACTCTGTGAGGTCTGATGAGATGCATCTCAGAGTCCTGAGAGAATTGGCTGGTGTAGTTGTCAAGTTACTCTCCATGATATTTGAAAAGTAATGCCGGTCAGGGGAAAACCAAAGTGACTGTAAAAGGAGAAACATAGTACCCATTGCTGAAAAGAGTAGAAAGGGGGGTTCTGGGAACTACCAACCTGTCAACCTCCCTTCTATGTCTGGAAAAATCATGGAACAGATTCTCCTAAAAGCTGTTTTAATGCACGTGAAGAGCAGGGAAGTGATTTGGGACAGCTTCATCAAGGGCAAGACCTTCCTGTCCAATCCAGTGGCCCTCTATGCTGGAGGGACTCCATCAGCAGATAAGAGTTACAGATGTCATTTATCTGGACTTCTGTAAGGCCTTTGGCATGGTCTCCCACAACATCGTTCTTTACACACTGGAGAGAGATGGATCTGATGAGGGGATGGTTAGATCAAAAAGAAAGTTGTATCCTTAAGTGCCGGTCTGAGAAATCTAATGCAGAAATTTGATCCTTTCATTAAAGAACCAGTGACTCGATAATTTGTCTAAACTGCACAGTTACCAGAGAAATTAACCCTCTGATTTAACATTTTAAAAAATTTCCAACATTTAACTGAAAATCAAACCTTAATTTAGTATTTTGACCAATGCTGTACTAGATAGTAATCTCTACTATGTGAGTTTGACTGTATATTTAAGATCTCTGGGGCAGAAAAGCAAAGTGTTGGTAAGACTTTGAAGCTGGTATGATGATGTGCAATAAATATTGTAATTCCATTTTTCAGCCACCATTTTTAAATTTCCTTTATGAAAGGAACTATAGATGGAAAAAGAAAGAAAAGTTGCACACCAGTTTGTAATCATTCATTTTCATAATGTATTTTTATTTTATTGATACGGCATCATAGGTTAAATGATATGTCGTGGTACACTGAAATTTGGAGAAATCTTAGTGTCAGAAAACACAGATATTACTAAAGAAGAGTTACGTTAGTTTGCACAAGTACTGATTTTAAAATTTAATAAGAGAATGAAACTTCTGGCTAAGTTCTGATTTTATCAGAACTAATGATCTATCCCCACTTAACAGCAGTGACAACCTCAAATCTCCCTAACAAAGTACTTGTTTACAGAAAAGCTATTTGCTGGTTTTAGCATAATTGACCACAGAATTTACAGTGAGGTGAATGTTTATGTTTAATTTGGAAAACCCATGATAGCTTTTTTGGCAACATAGTTAGTTTAAGTCTTTAATCTCCAACAAGTGTGTTTTCAAGAAACTTACCTATAAATGGTGGGACTTAAGAGCCCTTGTATCTGTTTGTATGTCCAGATCCACACAGTTCTTGCCATGCAAGTCCATGTGTCCAGGGGAAGTGTCAGCCTGGTGTCAGAGGAAGGCGAAGGTTTCAGAAGAGTTTTCTATCAGAGGCAGAGCACATTTACCTTCCCCTGGCCTGCCTGCAGGCCTCATCCTTGTCCTGCAAGGATTGATCAGTTCCCTTGCTGCAAGGATCAATTCAGACTGCCCACCCTGCCAGATTCATGTAGGCATTCCCACGATTGGTTTTGAGCAATATGTTAGTGGTTTCCATACCAAGCTAAGGCCATTCCAAAACAGTTGCCTAGAGAAGTGGGTATCCTCCAGCTGGGAAATCCCTCAGCCCTTCACACCCCAAATTCTCAGTTTCGTTCATCAGTGGAGGAGTTTTTATGAAAGCTCACACAAAAAAGTGAAATTGTCCTGCCCTGTTATGCACTGTAGGCAGGAATAACCACACAGAATGTGTCAGGTACTAGACCCATGGCTGGACTCAATGACCTAAGAATTTTTCCAATTATTCTATGATGATTTTTTTTTTTTTGAGTAATTATTATAACACCATAGAATGGTTTGAGTTGGAAAGGACCTTAAAGACCATGTAGTTCCAACACCCTGCCATGGCCATGGAGACCTTGCACTAGACCACGAAAGCTTCATGCAATCTGGCCTTGAATATTTACTTATAAAAATTTGCTTTAAAATTCAGAGCTTGAGGAAGAAGTGGTTTCTTTTTCTTTTGGCCTCACTGTTTCTGTGCTAACATTCTTGGTTGCCTGATAGGAAATGATTACAAAACCCTCACAGTAAATCGGGATTTAGTTCATGTCCTATGTCCTATCTTCCGTGTGCTAGGAATTAAAGGCCTGTGGCATTTTGGCAATATGGGTAAGACTGGAGAACAAAAAACAATGCTTGACTCTTTATTTCCAAACAATACATGCCTGAGGATAACCATGCATGTCTCTCTAAATTTAATCCTTTACTATTTATTTATCATAAAATAGGATCCTCAACATTAATTTTGTCTACAACTAATAAAAAAATTATTTAATGGATCAATTACTCTAAATGTGCTTTTATAAAAAAAAAGCTGAATGAAAACAGCGGCCTTCTACAAACCAAGTTCTGCCCACTTGAGAGTCAAAATTGAGAAGCCAGTCAGTACAGATTTCGCAATTAGTTCTGGTAAAAGTAGTCTTCTAATTTCTTGTATTCTTAAACTAAAAGAAAATACTTCATGGCCCTCTGAGCTGAATCATGCAGAGATTCCTGTAGCCCCAAAGTTTCATCTAAACTTTCAAGAACCTCAGTCAGACATCAGCTACATTAAAATCCTTTTATAGAGGTGTCATAGCACAGAAAAATCAGCCATCTTCAGAAATCTTCAGATTTAGGTCTCAAAGTGGAATTATTGTCTTCAGGGGAAAAAAATGTCAGCTTTCAATTTGTCCTCATTCAAATAGGGGAAAAAATAATATAACATCCCTTTTCATTGTGATTCCAAATAACAAGAGTTCTAATAACCAGCAAGGTGAAAGGCCACTGAATATTATTTTATTCTTGCCTCTGTACTAAAATGTTCACAGAATCTCAGCCTTTTAGAGATGAAATGCAGCTTTGAAGACCAGCAGCCATGAGCAAGTAGCCTTCAGACCCTAACACATTTAGTGTAAAACCTCTGCACAGAGCACAGGAGCACAGCCCTGACAAGGGGGCTTGAGATCATTTCTGACCGCAGGTGTGAAAGCTCACTGCAACACCTCATCATTTCAAGGTTACATTTTAAGTAAACTGCCTGATGTCAGAAGGTTTGTTCTAATTCACTGTCGCAGATTTGTTTTGGTTAATTTGTCTGTCTGTGCTAGTTTTTCACCAGGAAATGGGTATGGGGGCCACAGTCAGATTTTTGGAGAGAGAAGGCTGTTCCCAGCTGTTCCCCAAGCCCACTGTGGCTGCACAGTGGAGGAGATCCCACTACTTCACAGAGGTCCCCATATGGTGGGTTAGACAGAGGTACCATCTCAGGGACCACAGTCACCTGGCCCCCAGCCCTGCAAAAACCACCACTCTCTCAGTGTGAGGGGCTGGCACCAAGATTTGGGGGAAATACTCACAAAAAGAAACCGTCATTTTCTGGGTCTTGGGTGACACCCTGAAATGATACAAGTGAGTCTAAGATTCACTGATTTAAATCTGATTTGGAGAGCCAAGAGCTGGCACTGGCCTGAGAGGAAAGAAATTTTATTTCATGTTTGGGGAAATGCAATCTATATTTCTTCATTGTGAGAGTACTTCACTTTAAAATAAACAGATGAGAATGGTTTGAGAAATAAGGTGAGAAAATGTTTTCTCCATAAATAAACAAAGCAGTGGGGATATGACTTGATGTGACTTTTCCTAATGGAATGCAATTTTGACTCTAAACAGCAAATTGTCAGATGATAAAGGTAAGCCTTGCTGTTAAATACTAACACTCTTTTGGATGATGTTAAATATATCTGCTGCATAAAACAAACCATATAAGATGGATAAGAAAAAGCATTTAGAATACTCTCAAGCTATCTTTTGTAGGAACCTGAATGCCACCAAGCACTCCACTAAAGAGCCAGCCTTTGTGGCAACGCTAAACTCTCCTGAGGGTTTACGATTCTTGTGAATCTTAAATAACTAGTTTTATTAGGAAAGAACAGAACCTTTTCCATGTCAGTGGTTTAAGTAATAGTTCTGAGAGTATTGCCAAACGCACCTTTCAACAAATGAGTCACTAAGTACACCAGAGGTTAGTTCCTGCAGAACAAAAGGGGAGCTGTGACATTTTAACTAAGTTTTACTTCTTCCTTTGGACTAGACCCATGCCTGATCACAAAACACATTCACATCTAGCATGCAAATTTTCCTTCTCACCATGATTCCAAGCAATATAAATTATAGTTGTTTACATCAGGCTTCCACTCTTTTGAACACTGAGCTTCTCTTGACTTGGCTAGCAGAGAGCCCTCAATGTAACCAATAATCTTCATTCCCTAAGCCCTACTGACATCATCCTGGGTAAAAAAAAAAAAAAA
>JAHLSL010012566.1:0-34137 GCA_025920805.1 Petroica traversi
CCATATCCTCCCATTCTCCGCACCACTCTGGATGTTCCACAACTGGGCCAAGTTTCTCCTCAGTCCCTCTGGACCTATCAGCTCTCATTCTAAAGAAGTTGTAAATCATAAAGAGGAAACTCATCAGCTGAAATATCAGCCTAGGGGGTCTCTTTGGCATCTAGGGGAAACTGAACATTTTAAACAAATGATGTAACAGATGATGTAACAGATGATGTGACATATTGAAAGGAGAAGAGGAAATGGAAAGGCTGGGAAGCCTCATCCCCTATCCCACTTTTAAGGAATTGGGTGCAATTACTAATAAACCCCCAGAACATGCTACTGAAAGTAGGATACAAGGTAGGAAGGAAAAACAACAGACCATAAATATCTTGAACAATTCCTAGTAGGTTAGCTACAGTCCCTCTATAAATCAGTATCACCATGACCAGCAAAACAGCAACTTTAAGCCGTACCCCTCTACGGTAAAAACTCCGTGCCAAGAACAACGGCGAGTAGGAAAGCCAGCCTAGGAACCAGTAAGCTAACATAGCTGCCCCTATGCAGAGGGACATTATGAACCCAAACAGCATGGCTACTGATTGCTCTATCTCAATACAGAGCAAGCACAACCAAAATACAAATCAGTACAAGTTTTTTCCACTTTCTCAAGCCCCATGTTGGGCACCAATAATATTTGTCCCGGTTTAGGGCAAATATTTAGGAGGAAACCTCTGGGGGGGTCTCCTCTAGGAAGAGCTGATTCCAACCACTCCTCCCCCTACAGGTCCGGGAAGAATTTCCTTAGAGAAAAGTGGAAAAAACTATTTATGTAACAAATAGAATATTCACAAGCATAGAAAATTTGGATAATATGAAAGCAATGAAACCTCTCCTTCCTCTGAAGAGATGGTAGATTCACAGTCTGTGGCTGGGTCCGGTTCAGTTCTCCAGCTGGGGGGCCAATTGCCAGGCCCGGCTGTAGAAGTCGGGGGGGCCCCCTGGGGATTCCCTGGTGTCTTGGGCCCACGCGATGCCAGCCAGTCCCAGGAGGAGGAAAAAGGAAAAAATACCCAGCAAAAGATACAAAGTCTCTCCCTGCAAAAAAGCCGAGAAAGATCCGAGGAAACCCTCTTCTGTGAGCTTTTCTGAGCACCCAGCCAGAGAGTGAGTGAGATATCGCTGTCCTGCCAGAATGCAGCCTCTCAGGGCCTTTCCCTGGGGGAGTAAAGGTGTAACTCCTGCAGACAAACAGCGCGTGTGGTTTTTTTTTTTCTCCGCTTTCACTCTCTCTGTCTCTCTGGCCCTAACTTAAAGCTGTAGAGCCCAATATCCAGCATAAGCAGGAGGGACGATTGAGGATACAAAAAGTCATATGGCCAACCCAGGACACCTCCCATATAGGATTCCTTTTTAATGGACCAGATTTATTCTTGTGAAAAGAAATCAGTTTAAATAGCACACTTTTTGTTTGGGGTAGGTTTTGTTCCTGTCAGTGGAAACCATCAATCTCTCATGTTTCCAGCCTCACCACTTAATGCCAATCAACCCTTAAAAAATAATTGCTCCCAAACCAACTGGATGCCTCTGGATTCACCTGAGAAAGGCTGCTTGAGCTTTGAAGCATATCCCATAATGATGGCTGGTATCTCCAAAAGTAATAACTGCACCTCCTTGCTTTGTGATTACAGCATTTGATGTGTGCTGGACTCTGGTGCCTGGTGGAAGGAGACTCATCCTGTAAAACAAAGTTGGACCCCCCTCTGGATGGCACCGAATGTGGCGCAGACAAGGTAATCAGAATGCTCAGCAGCAGCCACTCTTCATTTCCCAGCACTGGGAATAATGTTTCCAAGATGTTCAGCATTTACCATAAACCCATAGCTCGTCGTGTTCTGGGTTGTATTTGAGATATAAAGTGTGCAGAGCATTTGGCCTGATATTTTGGGAGTGGAGGAAGATGGGGAAAGAAAAAGAGGCTACTTAAAAACTTTATCGTTTCTACAGGTAGCTCAAAATCATTGAGCTGAAATTCAGTGACATTCTGGTTTTTTGGAGGTATAATTTGCTGTATTTAAGTATATAGTTTTTGAAACGTGACTGGTTTGGTAACTCTCAGCCCCTTACTGGTTTTGAACTCTAATTTTTTTTTCGTCTGTGGTATAGTTGGGGAGGTAAGAAAGGGTAAAATTAAAAAGCTGATTGCTGAAATCAAGGATTGGAGAGCTTTGCTTGCAAATAAAGATGAACAATGACAAGAAAAACTGGGTCCTGGAATCCATGACAAGGAAACAGAGAGAAAAGGTTTTTAGGCCCATGTTTTTCTAACTGGAGAAGTCCTGGTGACTCTTTCATAAGGTTTCTTAGCAGAGCTCACTGTCGCATCCTGGACAGGCTAAGTTTGCTGCTTGGTCAGGAGCCAGCACAGCCTGTTAGAATCAGAGGGGTTTGAGGTTTTAGCCAAGTGAGGTCCAAAATACTTCAGTCACTTTGTACATACTGGAACTGTGCTGATGAAGGCATTGCTTTGGGGTATAATTTCTTGGACTCCATTTCTGTGAATTGTGGAGCTTTAAGTCTTAGCACTTAGATAATTATCTGCTTTATAAAGTGAGGGGCTCAGTTGTGTGTTGATTTTTTTAATGACAGAACTCCCTTCAGGGGCTTGTTGAGAGTGACACTTAGATTTCCACGTTTCACCTCCTCCCTTCCTCCTTCTCTCGCCTCCATCTCACCAAAGGCTTGAATCCTTAGAAACTTCAACGTGGACTTGTTCCAATCCCTCAGACATTCTTTAAAGTCCACCTGTGTGAGGTCAGGGCTTCTTCTCAGGCTGTGATAACCTGATTGCCTTGCAGTGGTGCCGAGCTGGGGAGTGTGTGAGTAAAACCCCCATCCCTGAGCACGTGGACGGGGACTGGAGCGTGTGGAGCCAGTGGAGCATGTGCAGCCGGACGTGCGGAACAGGGGTGCGCTTCAGGCAGCGGAAATGTGACAACCCCCCGTAAGTCCTCACACCATCCTGGCTCCCTGTGCCGTGCAGGCAGCCTTTTCCCATTTGGGCAACCTTTGCTGTTAGAATACAGAGGAGAAATGGGCAGCAGAGCTGTACAGAAGCCCTCAGAATTTTTCATTCATAAGCAGCGATGACCAGGTCAGAATCCTGGAGGGACTTGAAGTAGGTTCTGTGGAAGTGGCTTGAAGGGTCACCTTTGGAAGTGGCCCATTGCACTCATTCAAACATAGATAAAGCTGAATTAGAAACACTAGTTTGGCAGATAAACTGATGCTGTGTTTCCCCTCCAGCACTGCAGTGAATGAGGAAGGGCTGATCTGGGTCTCCAGACCAGAGTGAGCCAATGTGCCTTAGAGATGAGTTTTGCAGGGAGTGCTGGCTCTGGGCCTGGGGAGCAGTGCAGTGGCTGAAAATTATCAGAGTGCCCCAGAGCTGTGTTGGCCAAGTCCTTTGAGATGTTCTGTAGGTCAGGATGTGCTGCATAAGAACAGGGAAGTTTTCATGTATGCAGAGAGCCCCGGATGCTGTTCAGCTCCTGCACAATGACTACAAACAAGCCAATGCTCTCTGTGTGGGCTTGGGTTTTTTCTGATTCAGGATGAAATATAGGTGTTGTCCTTCATCCCTCAGGTCAGTTGAGGCCCATCTAGAAGTCTCTTCATCGTTTTGGAGTCCTGAAGAGGTTACAGTAGTGCCATTTAACTGGCCACCCCAGTTGTGTTTATTAGAACTTCACAGCCTTAGGAGCAGCCCTCCAAGTGGGGTATCTCTGACTTTATTCAGATTTTACTTTTTCTTCTACACACAAAGTACCCAAAACTTTTCTTTTTAAATAGGGGCCGAAATTCTGGGTAGCAGCACAGTCACTTTCAAGGCATGCCTAGATGATGGATAGGCTCACATATGCTGCTGTTGACCTGAAATCATGTGAAAAGGATATTTTTGTTTACTCCTTATCTGAGCTGCAGTTGCATGACTGTAATATTCAGGTTTGATTTTTACCAGCTCGTTTTCCTGAAAAGGGGACTGAGCTGATTTCTTTGCTGTCAGCTACAGTGCTGACCAAACCTAAATCCATTCATCATCGTTCCTTAAATTACAGGAAATGCTCCTTCCAACACTGCACACTGTTTTTAAAATTCTCTTGCTCATATACATTCTTGGCTGGAGATGCACACATGATCTTCTTTTGCTTCAAATTCCTGGCCTCAGGCCACTTCTGCAGCTGGTTTATTCATTGTCCAAAAATATTGGCTAAGGGATTTATCTTTTATTTTGTATATATTTGGTCTTGGGATTTTTTTTTACAGGAATCTCTGCTCCTGCCAGCTGACTCTTGAGCCTGTGGGGCTATCAGTATTTTTAAACCAGTTGCTTCACTGTTTGATTTGGTTTTTCCTCTCTGTAATTTCTTTGAGCACTTACATTCATTGCCTGCACATGGTTGTAAGGAGTGTGTCATGAGCCAGTTGGCATGTGCAGACTTTTGAGTTGTACTGCCTTGTGTTCTTGTCTGGGCTTTGGGCTGTTGTTGTGCAGTGGGACTGAGGAGAAAACCCTTCTCCAGTCCCCTCTTGTCACGTGGAAGGGTCACAGCAGCATAAATGGACTTTGATTTCTTCAGTCCCATTAGTGGGTGGATTCTCTTGGCATAAATAAAGTGAAAGGTCACTGTGGAGTTTCTATCAAGAGATCTCACCCAGTCACTATTTCAGACATGGGCCATGGTGGGCTTGGATTGCTCTTTTTATTGGAAATCCCAGGCAATGCTTGAGCTCATAAGTACAAGGCTTGTGACCTGGAATTCCAGATTCTGTGCTTACTTGTGTTTTTCTGTTTGTATTTTATTTTGCAAAGAAAATATAGAGTTTGAGTTTTCCTTCTTCTCTGGGGATTCATAAATAAAAACATATAGGTTTTGCAGGTGCTTAATCCTGATGTTGCATTAGTGGCATTTCCTACATGTTTAAAGAGCAAATGTGTGGAATGGCATGGATTTCATGGATGGAGGTTTTCTGCAGCAGAGGTTTGTTTCTGGATACCCTGCCTACAGTACAGGTTATAGCTGCTTCTGTGGCATTTTACTTGCAAGGAGGACACGTGCTCAAGAGCTGTTTGCTGTGTGTCCATCCTCAGGAGTATTTGAGGCAGGGAGCAAAGCAAGGCTGGGATGGGAAGGGTGGCACATTCCAGGTGTTTGGAGCTGACCCTGGTTTTGTTCCCCACTGCAGCCCAGGGCCGGGAGGGAAGAATTGCTGTGGGGCCAGCGTGGAGCACACGGTGTGTGAGAACCTGCCCTGCCCCAAAGGGGTGCCCAGCTTCAGGGACCAGCAGTGCCAGGCCCACGACAGGTACAGCAACAAGAAGAAAAGCCTCCTGACGGCTGTCATTATGGATGGTGAGTTTTTTATTTCCCTCTGTAATTCCTTGCTGTTCTTTTGCCACAGTTTGTCATCTGCAGGGTTCCCATTGTTGGTGAGAAGACTGCAATAGGACCCCCTTAGCTACAGCTGAAAGACTAATTACAATTAATTGTTCTTGGTGCTGCCCTGCTGTTCCTTTATCCTTCTTAATAGAACATAGAGAGTTGTTAATACTTTACTCATCTTTTTGAAATGCTGGGAGAGAAATGCCTTAACTTGATTCCCACTCTGAAATTGGGAATTTCAGACTGGGAATCAGACAGTTGAGAATTTAAACATTAAAAAGTTCCAGTTAGTTTGGAGCTGAAAAAGAAAGGTAGATCCCCTGTGACATTTTTTAATTTATGTCACTTTGGGGCATCTCAGCACGATTGCCTATCTCATCTACATTGCTTTAGTGCTTGCTTTTGCTGGATTTTGCTGTTCATCTGCTATTCAACCAGATCTTGGTGGGATATGAAATGTTCTGGAGAAATTTTTCTTCTAAAATCACTGGCTGTAGCCTGAATTTTGTGAGACACAATGACCTGATCATTCTTACTAGACTGATGAATGTTCCCTGTGACAAACATCTTCCCTTTACAAGCAGTCACACAAAAGTATATTGACTAATTGGTTTTCTGTGCTGTGTCCAGTCTCATCAATATAACCCTTTAAATATTGATATTTTAAAGTGGGGAAATGACAAGCCTAAACTGAAAGCCTCATGTTCCATCAAAGATGAGATATCCAAATCCATTCATGTAGAGACTGCATCACCACTGCCTCAAACACTTGTTTATGCTGTTCCTAAGGGGGTTTGTCATTTTTCTTTTCCCAGATAAGCCATGTGAGCTCTTCTGCTCCCCACTGGGCAAGGATTCTCCCGTGTTGGTGGCAGACAGAGTTCTGGATGGAACTCCCTGTGGGCCTTACGAGACAGACCTCTGTGTACATGGCAAGTGCCAGGTGGAGTAACTTTTTCTTGTTCTATTTCTCGTCTTGGGTTCGTTCTGGGGCACTGTGTGGGTGTCCCTGAGGGGAGGGGATAACCATGTTTTACAAGGCCCTCTCCAAGTGCTCCACAGCCCTGTGTCTTGGTCTAGGATTTGTCCTGAATGCCCAAGGTATGATATTATTCCTGAGCAGCTAGGAATGTTCAATAATCACATTTGCTTGTGTGCTGGGCTTGGGTGGGAAGGGACTTCTGTGTGGGCCGCAGATTGCAGGGGAAGTCTGGCGTGCTTAACTGCTCCTTTTTGGCTATTAGAGGAATCACTGATGAAAGCATTGAAGCTGCAAAGCAGCTTACAAATTGTCACTAGCCTGTTATAAGCACTTTGTTGCCAGAATCATTATGCTCTTCAGGTCTACCTGGCTCTCTCCTGGAAACACTGAGGAAGCTTTTCAGTACCAGTTGCTCCTTGGCTCCTGCAGCTGCATGGGCTAGAGTCCTCAGATTTAATTCCCTTTTCCTCAGAGTGATGGCCTATAACCATGGCAATGATTATTTCTCTCTAACCTAATTACACACAGACCCAAAATGAGGTGTGGGAGATCTCTGTAATAAAACTTCATGGTTTGCTGAGAGAGTTTGTAACACATTGAATGCTAGGGGAGGGAAGCTCTTAGAGCTGGTGCTTAAGGTTCCTCAGAAATTTAATGGAGTTATATAGACCCATACAAGCTGGAGATTTAACCAGCCTGGTGTACCTATCAGAACAGCTTTTTAGCATCACCCTTTATTTCCTCTAACTTCACTGGTTTGCCCTGGGAGCACAGGGCTCACCAAATTGGGCTTTATTTCTGATTTTTGTGAGTGGTTAAGAACTGCCAATTTTTATTGCTTTGAGCCTTCCAGGCAGGGAGATAAATGAACACAATACTCACCTGGGTGTGAGAGAGGCTTTGGGGGCATAAAGCAGCTTTACTAACAGCAATGGAAAGAGAGAAGTGAAAAATCTTTGTCTGGGTTGAATTTTGTGCTGCAGCAGGAGACACTTCCTGCTGTTTCTTGACAAATGATGCTGAAGAGGCATTTTTAATTCACTCTTTCTAATTTATTCCAATGAAGAATATGAATAGCAAGAGTCTGGGAAGCCAGTACAGGTTTGACTCTTTATAATACAAAGTGCTTTGCATAGAGCCAGGTTCATGGTGCATCCCAAGTTACTTAATTTTCCCGTTTTCTTCTATATGTGAAAAAAAGCTAAAAAAACCCCCCATTAATAACCTTTTATAGTCAGGCCAGCTGTGCACCTCCAGCTGTGTGCCATTGACAATTACTATAAGCTGGCCAGTTTTACTGCTCCAAACCTTCAGATCAGCCACAAATGGTAAATCAGATATCATGGCAATGCAGGTTTTTTTCATCCAGGGATGATCAGTAGCCAGCTCCCTCCAAATGAATTCCTTTATGAGCACAGAGCACTGGAGGTACATCACGAAAAGTAAATTGCACTCTGAGTTGGGGGGCAACTGCCTTTAACTGTGCAGAGAGGTGATGACAGCTGTAGAACATTCAGTCTATTTGCATCTGGCTGAGAAAAAATGCAGAATGATCAGTTCAAGGTGAGCAGATTTGAAAGCCCTGTGAACTCATTTATAATACTCCTCTGCCTTATATGCAGTCCAGTGCTAAGAATTGCCATATGTGCCTGTGTACCCCATTTGCCACAGATATTTGTCTAACTAGCTGCCTATTAAACCAATTTAATTGCCATATTCATTTAATTATTCCTCTCCTTGTTTCTTTACCCAGCGTAGACAAAGCCTGGCAATAAGCATTGCAGGGGGCCTGGAGAAGAGAATGAGTGCTGAAATCAGAGGGTGGTATTCCCGTTATTTATTTTCTTATGTAATCCTTCTAGTTAGAGGCTCTCAAAGGCAGGAACCGACACACTGTCAGTGCAATAGACAAATCAGCAGTAACCATTGCCTGTGAACATCTAGCCCAGGAAATGTAACAGACCTTCTCCCTTCATTAGATGCTCCTAAATGCAGCTCATGAATTGTTCTTGGATAGTGAATGAATGTAGATAAACATGGCAAAGAAAAAAGTATGGCAAGGAGAGGAGAGTTTTGAGCAGGAAAGCAGGAACAGATTGTCTGAAGCCTCAAAATGCCCCAGCTACATTTGGGCACTAAGGGAGTTTTCCTTCAGTTGTACTTTGGGAAGTTATTACAGTTTCATTTTGAAGCTGAACTACAAGCTAAAAGGTGTCAATGAAGCCTTTGGTGTCAGCCTCGCTATCCCTGAAACAAAAATCATCAAAAGCAGCAGCATCCCTGTATTTATCCCTTACAACTGAAGGCAGCTGGAGTGAGTAAACTTGGTTATGACTTTGATCGTGAATAGAAGCACCAGAGAACAAAGTCAGCCCTAAATTTAGCATAGGGGTTCCTAAATCACCTAGACTTTTTCTAGCCTTACTCCTTGTTTTGGAGATGAACCATAAGGTCCTAATTCAATTTTGTCCTTCTTTATTGGAGTTCTTTTGAGGCTGAACATTTCAAATGCACAATTTCTTACCATCCTCTGAGCAAACTGGATCCCCTCTTCAAAGCGTATGTCGGTCTTTGACCTTTCCTTCTCAAAATACACATGGTCATCTAGCAAGGAGAATTTATTTTCTCCAGAGATTTTTCAGAGACAGAAAATCTGTAACAGCCTGGGGCACAAGAGCAGTCTGATGTGTTTGAGGAGGAGAAGGAGGGTCAATGCTCATTCAGGCTTTGCAGCAGTTTGCTTTCCCTGACATGGACACTACAGCCATGGGAGAAAGTGGGGTAGGGCACTGCAACCTGCACCTCACACTGGGCTCATCTTCTCCTATTTCTCTTCAAGTGACAAATGGCTTTCAGAGGATTCTCTGAGGGTTTTGTTCTTCCCTGAGCCTGTGGGGTATGTGTTTGATGAGAGAACACTCATGAGAGCAGGGCACTTTCTAACCCCTCACAGTGCTTTTCTCTGTGCTGCTGAGGTTAATTCAAAACTGCTGGCAGAATTGGAGCTAAAAAAAGTGTCATGTCACAGAGCAGAGGGGTGAGGAGAAGACAAGCTGCTCAGCTGACTGTTATAATGCACATGACCTTGTGCTGGCTTTTCTCAAAGGAGGGTTAGTCTGAGCCTCATGACAGCATGAGAACTTTCCAGTGGGGACTACAGATTGTGCTCCAGGATGTAATTTAAGGTCTCTGTGAAAAAAGAGACCTCCTGTATAGCAGAACTGGGCTAGAGATCAAGGGCAGTCTTTGCTGTGATTTAGCAATTTAAGAGGTGAAGATGTTTTGGCTCTGTCTGCAGTTTTCTCATGAATGTTTTGTCATATCACACCTACTTTCAACTGGCTGGTGAATCTACAGTATGTTTAATGATAATCGACCACATATTAGGCTGTCCTGGCACAACAAAAATGTTACAGAACTACTTTCTTCTGAAAGGGATTGTCGCACTCTATGAAAGGGGAGCACAAATTGGAAAATGGACAGATTTTCAAAAATAGCTTCTGCAGAGTAGGCAGGCAGAGTGTCAGGAGAGTGCCACAGGTGGCAGAGGAGAAATTGAATTTATCTACTGGATCTGCTGCTGGCAAACAGTTTTTTACATACATAGTACTCACTTTTTGCATTTGATTGATGCATACAGTTCTGGCTTTGTCTCCTCACTTGAGTATTTTCCATGTATTATTCATATTCCTGCATTGCAAACTGTGGTACAAGATGTTCCAGACTGGGTAGCTTGTCTCCATACAACAACTTGGCTTAGCACTGCACTTTGATAAATTATTTAGTGCATGTGCACAAAATCTAGAAGGATTGTCTGAACTACAGAAACCTGTTGTATAATTGCCTTTTTTTCCCCCCTGTGTCTGGATCTGTAGCAATGTAATCTGAGGCTAAAAAGAGTGTCAGGGATTTTGGTGAGTAAGGCATAGTGACAAAAACCAACTCTCTGTTGATATCCTACTAGTTTTTGGTGTACTTGGTACTGGGGTATGAACTGTTGTTTCCTCCAGGTTTTCTTCCATGTTATCCCATGGAAATCATATAATAGAACAGAAGCAAAGGAATTCCTGGGATGGGAAAGAACATTGTATTATTTGCATGTTCTCTCATGAGTACAGAGGTTTTGACACTGTGTCAAAACTTTAAATCTCTAGATATGAAAAATCAGTAATTATTGTGTCTAACACCGGTATGAGCTGCTGAGGGGTCTAAGCACGAAGTCAATGGGCAGGTGACATTGCAGACCTAATGCAGATGAGATAATGCTAATTTAAAATAGGAGGCATTTAACTCCTGATCCAGCCCAGCTGCTCTGATTCAGACACAACCTAAAGGCTTGGGAAATGACAGGAGGAGATTTGCTGAACTTACTCCTACATGGACTCCAATCCATAGCACAAAATTCATTGTGGAACAGAAACTGGAGTAACTCCGAGATGAACTGCTTGATTGGGGACCCAGACTCACCTCACCCAGCCCTGACAGCCACCCACAATCCTCCACAGGGGCAGATGTGTTTAAAACAACGAAATAAGAATTCTCTTCCCCTTAGATCTGAATGTCACTTGCTCACATCTGTACATTCCTGTTTCATGTGGTCCATCCCTGGAGATATCAATGGACATTGGATATTATGGACCAAAGGAATTGGCAGTGTAGATAAATCTGCCATAACCAGCCTGCTCTGTACATGATTAATTTGTAAAATGGCACATGTTGCATCAATATTTATATTTGATCCATTGAGACAGCCAGTTAATTCAGCACATGGGAAGCATTACAGTTTTGTGAGCCTACAATGTTGTTTCTTGCACAGGGTGGGTGTATATAACAAAAATAATTGTTTTTATATAGCAAAACATACCCTCACAAGCTGTATCAATTGAGTTCTTTCACAGCCATTGAAAATACAAATAAAAATAACATTAAAAAATACCCCAGCAATACAGAGAATAGTTCACACAGAAGAATCCAAGAGATATGCATTCAAAAGAGAAGAGGAGTTTTCCTATGCTGGAGCCAGCAATGACTGAAGCTGGAAATACCACCCAACAAGCAGTACTTTCAGATGTTTAATTATAAAAATGAGAAGAAGGGGGAGGGAGGGGAGGGAGGGAAGGAAGAGTGGATGGAGATACCGGCTTAAAGAGAATTAATTTCAGGCCTTTGGCTCAGCAAACGAGCAGTTACCTGCCAATTTAAAGGTCAGTGGCTGGTTCCAAAACATGGTGTCAGAGTAGGAGGCTGTCTGGGTGGAAGAGCATTAAGAAACTTGTGGACACATTTTTGACTGTCCATGCTGAGGACTAGAAGCCCTAAAAGACTTATTTTCATGTTTCTTGCCAGCATTCCCATGTTCTAAAGCCACTTCCCTTCTCACCAGTCCATTCAAGACTGATGGAAGTGAAAGTATCCAGCAATTGCTGGATGGACTGCTCCATGGACTCTGCTCATCTGCAGGATAACTCTTGGGTTAAACACACAGGATATTATTGTTATTTACAAGGTCTTTCTTTCTTCAGAATTTAAAACTTCCCCTTTCTGCTTCTCAATTTATTAAATCCCCTTACCTCGTTTTGTTGCACTGGACAGGAAGGAACACAAAGCAAGTGAGAGATGGCAAAGATCAAACAACTCCCTTGAACTATTTAGGTTTTAAGGGATTCTTTCTGCACTGTGAAAACTTGACTTTTGAGCAATGAAACTTGAGATTTTCCCTTTGCAAATGGTTAATTAGGCTCTCACATTTTGGAAAGCTTTCTGCAGGCTGAGGACAACTCTATTGTTAAAGGATGGACAGAATAATACACAGAGCATGTTGTCAGTCAGAAGCTGCTGATGTTCACACTCGATGGTTTTTCCACCCAGTGCTGGAATCTCAGGGGCTCTCACGCCTTGGAGAAATCTCAATTAACAGCCCAGGGACTGCTGGCAGATACTTTGCTCCCACAAAGGTGATACCCACTGTGTTCTGCCCTTCCAGCCCTCTCTCTTCCCCTTTGATCCACTGATCCACTTGTTTTAAGAGTGGCCATGGTGGTGGTTTTAAGAGTATTTCCCATGTTGGGAGTCCTCAAATGATCAGAGTGACCGAGGTGGTCACTGCAATGTGTTTCTAAATGACTTTGCAGCTTTTGGAATCCGCTGTCAAATCTTACCCAAAGCTGTTTCATAATGTACTGTTACTAAATGTACTGTTATTAAATGCACTTTCAGTTTGGAAATGATTGGAAGGCTTGGGGAGAGTGAAACAGGCTCTAATGTTTGTGTAGACAACACTAAAGTGCTTCCAAGGTATTTTTCCCCCATAAAGTAGCAAGAATGCACCAATTTTCATCCTGAAGCCAAGAAATAAAGAAGTGGTTTATTCTCTTAGAGATATTCCTTTGTAAGAAGCCATTTCCTGGCCCAAATGTGATCAGGGCTTTAATTCGCAAGTCCTGAACTGAGGGAAAAGCCTGCCCTGCAGATGGGAGCAATGGTGCCATTGAAGAGGAGGGTGCAAAGGCCATTCCCAGGTCCTTCACTCACAGGGAATTAGGGTAAAGAGGAAAGATAAAAAACAGCGAAGGTTTGGGGAGTTACATTTGTGGATTCAGTGGGTTCTTTCTATGCCTTCAGAGAGGATCTCTCAAGTCAAAGGGTGTCAGTGGCTAAGTAAAGGTGCGAGGAAATGGCTTGTCTTGAACGCCAGTCTCAGCAGAGGGGGGACTCAGCCTTCCCAAGCTTTGCTGGCTTGCACTGGTTTCCATTATCTGGGAAACTCCAGTGTAAACACAAAGCATGTGATTGCCAACTCCCCATTCTTTCCCTGCCTTAGTTAGAGTCCTACGGACTCCTCGTGTAGCTCTGGGAATAAGTGTGGTTCAACACTCATTATGTTCCCTTTATTCATCTGTGTGCTCACATAGTGCTAATAACAATGCAGCACAATAAAAGATAGCACCAGAGCCTTAAATTAAACTCAGCCCTTCCAGTATCTCAGCAGGGTGGCAGGCAGGCATTTATTTCCAGCTGCCTTTCAGCAACCCCATTAATAAATCATCCTGATTTTCCTGGAAGGAGAACTGCTGGGACATCCTTCTGTTCTGGGGGCAGAATCACGTTCAGTATCCCAAAATTATTTGTTGGACGTGGGCGTGAAGTTTAGATTTGAGAATTGCAACTGCCAGAAACTCCACGATCTTCCTCCTACCTCTTTTAACTCCCATTTATACATTTATACAGGTTTTTTCCTGCTGTTCCCGTGCACCAGTGTAGGTGCTGTGCCAGTTAATGAGCAGCATTTCCCTGGTACGTGTTTAGGATGATCATCCTCTCTCAGCATGTCTGTCCCTAATGATTTACCCAGACAAGCTCTGAATCAGCACACAGTGGAACGCTGGCAGTCTTTGATCTCTGAAATACATCTGGACTCAGGCAGTGGCCAGGGTCTTCTGAAACAAGGGGAATGTTGGAGTTGTGATCCAAATTGCATTGCTTACACGCAGACAGGCTCAGATAAACAGCCCAAGTTCTCTTAATATTTCCCTGCTTACCCTATTTTTCAAAATGTTTGTTGTTTTGATCATTCCCTAAGATATCCCTCCAACTTTCCTCTGGCTTCATTATAAGAAGGCAAAGAAGGGAGAGACCTAACAGCCTTATTCAAATAAGTCTTATTAGTGACAGTCCTGCTACTCATTTGACAATAAACTGTTTATCTGTGCAGAATAAATCTTAAACTAATTTTTAATAGTGCAGTCTCTGCTAATAACTTGTATAATGACAATGCTTATTTCAGTAGAAATTTATGTTTTAAAAGTGAATTGCTGATTATTTTGAGGGTCTTACATGGACAGAATACAGTTTAATGACAGTCTCATCAACCTCAAGATCTACAAATGTGGAATGTTTGCCATCATAACCTGTGAATGCTTTGGGAATAAGGAAGATTATGATGATAATCCCAATAGCTACAGGGAGAATATTGTGACTCTTCCCATCTGTGGAAGCAGAACTGCAGGTTTTTATTGGAAAAAAATTAGGCATGTATAGAAGATGATGAAAACACCATATATAACGAAGCTTTAGTTGAAACTGCTAGATTTTATCATTTATTTTTCATTTGAATGTTGATTCTTAATAGACTGCAAGCATGTGGAAAATTTCATAATTGCATTGGCAATCTTGTGGTAGAAATTGGCCAAATATGAACCTGGCCTGCTTCCACTGAACTGCTCTTGCATTTCAGGTATCTTGAGCCATCTGATTAATGAGCTCTTTTTTCAGGTATTTCAGAAGTGTAATTAATAATTCAGTGTTTTCTCCCTATTCAGGTTTTCAGTCAGATGTCAATCTTAGTCTTGACCTCACTGTTTAGAGATGCTCTAACCTTGCAAACAAAGTAATGGGGGCCTCTGGTTGTTGTCATTAGAAAATTGGCTGTGATGGGATCATTGGCTCGGCTGCCAAAGAGGATCGCTGTGGGATCTGCAGTGGCGATGGGAAAACCTGCAAAGTGGTCAAAGGAGACTTCAACCACACCAAGGGCATGGGTGAGTAACACTCACTGGGGTTCTCTTACCTGCTGGAGCAGAGCTGGGGTGGCACTAACAGCTCTTCTTCTTGGATAGCACTGGAGTCACCTAGAAAAAAACAGCTCTAGGAAGCACCTAAGAACCACAAAACAAACCCCAACTCACTTCAAGTGTGAAATACCATCTGCTTCTTACTCATTTGCCCAGATACCAGCCACTACCTCTGCCTGAAATTCAGAGTGAAGTTGTTTCTCATTTTGAGTGCTACTGGTGCTGGTGGTTTTAAATAGGAGACAAAATCACAGAATCTTTCCCAGTAGGAGGGAAGTTGGATTTCAGCACCATCTTTGAGGCCTCAGAATGATGTATGTTGCATGTTGTAGATGATTCATGTTATAATCAGAGTATCTCAGCTAAAGGAAAGAGCACTGCACCCCCCTCTGAATATTTTTACTGATTCCATGCCAGTAAAAGTATTAGGACTTAGGAATTAAGACTTTTCCCTCTCTTGTTAAACATTAATGTATGTACAGCTTGGTGTTTAAATTAGTCTTTGTTCCAGGGTTTCTGTTCTGCACTTCTGAGAAATCTGTTATCACACATCCTAATTAGCTAAAGGGAGGGAAAGCCATGGCCAGAACTTGGAAGCTGCTCCAGGAGGAAACAATTGTCCAGAAAAAAATAATTATTTCCCATTCAGTGAATACAGAATTGCCATTTCTGTGTGGAGAAATACATTCAGCATGTGCTGCTGCAGGACTGAGTTCCACAAAGCACATGAAAATCCCCTTTAAGCACACACAGTTTAGTGGCTAAAGTAGCACCAGTGCTTAGCAGCTCCCTTTAGTCCAGGTCTCAGCTCTGAAGTCTGAGGCTCTGATTTTGTTCACTGACCTCTTCCTCACCTGTGGGGCCAGCTGGGATCTGTCACCTCCTGTGAGATGCAGGTAGGATTTCCCACCTGCACCTCATCTCTGGAGCACATTTGTGTGCTTGGCCAAGCTATTGAATGGTTTCCTGCATTAGTGCCTTTGACTCTTCTGTCCCAATTATTTTCCACTCACATCAAGTCTTTTGCATTTGATGCAAGTGATGGGAAGTGCAAGTGGTTCCTCATTTCCATTGAAAAAACCCCAGCTATTCTCCATTTCTGTAGCAGGTTATTGAGCTTTCATGGACTTCTTACATGTTCCTGAAGAGTAGCTATCTTTTGTCTTTTCCAGTGAGTCTACAAAACGTCTTGTGCAGATAAATAAGAGATTTCTGGGTCATTGCCAGGAGGTTGCACACATTTCCAGCTACACAGACTGCTTAAGGTGGTGACTTTACAAGGCTGTAGGAACAGAGCAGTTTCAGCCTTAACTGGCTGCCAGGACTCTGCAGGAGTTTTTCACCCCCAGTGCCCTGGAACCTTTTCAGAAAGAATTCCTGATGACTTGTGGACAGTGTTCAAGCATTTGGATTCTCTGCTGATCATCTCAGAAGCACAAATCTGTCAAAGTGTTGCTTTGTCAGTGGAGTGTTTCCACCTTTACCAATCTCACATAATCTAAAAGATAATTGTTTTTACCAGAGTAACCTCATAACCATTTTTTAGATGTTTTGTTTTATTTTTAATTTAATTTGGAAAGTTAATTAAATTTTATGTTTTCTCCTATCCATTTCTATTCACATGCTGCAATCTTGCGGAATCAGGTCCTCAGGTGAACCCACTGAATCTCAGGCAGTAGGCAAAGCTCCAGGTCTGGGGTATCACAAATGAATGTAAGGTTACTTAAGGAAAAAATAATATTTTTTTAAATTGACAGTTAAGCAAAAATGTGCAAAAATTTGATGGAAGCTGGGGCAAAGAAATATCCACAGTATTCTGGTGATAACAAGTTCAAGGTTTGGGTGTGTAAATGATTGCTCAGTTCAGTGGCAAATCCCCACGACCTGGCTGCGTTCCAAGTCAAGGCCAAGTCCCTGAGTCCAGTGTGCTGATTTATTATTTCAAAAGAGAATAGACTTCAAACATCAAGACATTTATTGTTTTGGAGTGGTATCTGTTTGGGGAATTGCAGCTGCAGCCTTGGGCTCTGCCCCTGGGACTCCTCTGGTTGCAGGATTGGTCTCTCTGTGTCCTGTGACTGCAAATGATGTTGTGGAGCCCTGTGAACTGAACTAAACCCCTGCCAACTCCTTTCTGTTTCTTAGTAACCAATAGTCATTGTAAAAAGGTTTCCACATGTGTGATGGCAAAGGCTGTTCCCAAGTGTTTCTCGTGTAAGATACTTGAATGCTGTTTGCAGTGTCAGTGGGTGTTGGTGAAATCATTTGGTGTTGGTTCTTTATCTTCTTTTTGTCATATTAGATGGGGAAATTTGGTATCTAAAGCCATGGATAAACTTCAAGTCCTTTTACTGTTTCACTTGCCTTGTCAGAGATAAAAAGTACAGATCCTTTCCTTTTAGGGAACCTGTCTGTGTGAAAAGAAGCCAAATTTTCATGCACCGAGCAAAAAAACCCAGGTCTATTTCTTTTTTTCCCCCAACTTTAATGTCACAGAGGTTCTGCCCCCCTGGTGGGGTAGATGGTGGAACATTCAAAGTGCCTTGTAGGAGGTCCAGCAGTTCAGCTCTTACCACCTGTGATCCAGGGTGATCCAACTGGAAATGGACCCCATTTTTCTGCTGGAGAGGAGGTCAAAAGCCTTTATTTATGCTGCTAAACATCACATACACTTGTGTGCAGCTGGCTGTCTTCAGCAGGCCAGCTGAATGCACTGTTTAGACCGAGGTTTCCTTTCGACTGGCAGCATGCCCTGTACCTATTTCTACGAAATAATTTTTCAAAACCAAACACAGAGTTGTTCTGAAGTCCACCTCTGTCACCCTGCCATCGTACAAGGGACCTAGAAATGAAGGACAGCTCTTTGATTCCTGTCTGTTGGGCAGCTGATTTATCACTGACAGCTTCTCCAAGGCTGTGCCTGTAATGCTCAGAGATCTGGGTCTGTCTCTCTTCATCTTTCTCAGCCACATCAAGGTTTTAATTTATGATTGTGATTCAAAAGAATTTATGGTTATGATTCAAAAGAATGACCACAGATATTTGGGGGTTTTTTTAATGGCAGAATCTAATAAGGTGAGATATGCCAGTTGTTGTAACTATCATTTTGGGAAAGGAAAAGTACATCTTTGCTAGGAATTTTTCTTTTTAAGGTGGTGGAACAGTGGGGGTTTTATTGCACATGCTGTTTGTCCAGCACTTGTTTAAAGAAATTTGAACAGTAGTGCTGTCATGCTGGCTGGGAGCATGTTTAGCCAACACAAATGTTGGGGAGGAAGAAATAGGAAAGTCTTATAGAAATTATTACCTGGCAAAAGATGCTGAAAATATAGAAATTACAAGTGAGATTGAAATGAAGACAAGTTTTGAGATACCAAAACTCAGTTACTGAATAAACTGAAAAACAATGGTATGGCCACTGCAGGTAATCTCCCTCTTTGATTGAACAATGGCCTTCCTTGATTAGACAATGGCCCTTGCCTGCCTGCAGGTCCAAGGGTCAGAGTAGACTTTACTAACTTAGCAAAAGGTAAAAAAAGCAGTTTTTAGGCTTTAAAATATAAAGCCATATGATAATACAAGGATGCTCATAGGCTGTATGTAAATGCTATAGAATTTGTATCTTTTCCTAGATTGGTTAGTGAAAATTAGAATATTCAACATAGAACATAATTTATTGTATTGTAAGCGAGAACCACGGTATTCTGATCTTTCTCTCTCTCTCTCTCTCTCTCTCTCTCACCTCTCTGACCTGCTCTGAACTGCACCTGACGGTTCACAGCATGTCTCTTACCCCCATGCTCTTTATTACAATAAACCTCATGCTATAAGACCAGTCTCTAAAGATCTCTGTCCCCATCCAAACCTCATCCACACACCACAGAGGCCATCCAACAGGCACCACAGATTTCTACACACAAAAATATCTTTTTTTTTATCAATAGGGTGCACATATAAATGATGAAAAAATAGAGCTCTACTTAATCTTTAACTCAGAGATCCCTTATAAGGGATTCATCATAACATGCAAATTAAAAATCCCAGTGACCAGCTTCGCAGCAATGGTAAGAGGCTTTGAAATCTATCCATGGCTCTCCAGAGAAATGATTTCCTTCCAAATGAGCTATCCCATGGCTGGAAGTGGACAGGTGCAAATGCAGGATTTATTCTCAGGCTGAAAGCAAAGGAGAAGCATCACAGCTATTCAGAAAATAGACGCATAATTTGCACTCCACTGCAACAAGCAGCACTCAGCAAAAGTTACACGGTGGGCAGGAGGTGGAGTCGGAGATGCTGAGCTGATGTTTATTCCTGAAACACCATGGAAGCTGTGCTGGCCAGGGCTGGCAAGTAGTCAGGACAGCCTGATCTCCTTGGCTTCTACCTTGAGATGTTTGTTCAAAGCCCTTTTGGCAGGTTTGATAATGGGCTGAGCACTGTTGACTTGCTCACACCTGGTTTTGGTGTGTACAGGAATAAGGCACAAAGGTGCAGTGCCCAGGGTTTGGTACTTTCAGCCATGGGATAATTTCTCCTTCACCTCTGAGCCCATCTTTCACTGCAGTGTGAACCAGAAGAGTTTTGCAGTAGATCAGTGACATTCTGAAGTTCACACTAAACCTTCTGTTCTTTCTGGGAGTAATAACAATGTCTAACAATGGATTTTTCTGTGTGGACTGCTTTCCTTTTGCAAATCTCTCCAGCATTTAAATGAAGATACAGTAGCCACTGTTCACATATTAATCTCCCTGATGACAAAGCCACCTCTTTGTTCTGGTGTCTCTCCTAATACGAGTTACACCATAAAATTTGTATCAAGGATTTGCTTCAATCACAGTCTTACATTCCTGAGACACTGATGTAATGCAGATTATCCAGAAAGTTTGGTGTGTGCCAAAGTAACTGTTCCCAAGGTGGAGTTTACTGCATACAGCACTACAAATTATCAAATAATGAAGTTCTCCTGTTGTATTTTCAAAGTTTCATCTTAACAGGCTGATTTATGGATGAAATTACTAAAAATACTGCCTTATAGTTGCCAAATCTCATCAGTCTTTAACCAGTTCCTCATTTAAAGCAGAACTTTAAGCCCAACCTTGTAGACAATTATCCTAAGACCTAGCAGAGCTTTGAGAGTCCTTGTCTCGGGGCCAACTCTGAGACTTTTTTTGGTCGTTCTAGCTGACACTTGATAATCTTTCTGGAAATCTGCAGTTACAGTTTCCTTAATAAAATGTGCCTGGAAAACACTGGAGGTGTTTCCTGGTGCAGTTATCTCAAAGATCAGGAATCTGTGACCAGAAGCCTCCCACCAGCTCTGAGGACCAGAGTGGAGTGGTGGAGGTGTCCCAAGTTTGTTTGTACCTGTGGCAAATGTGCATGGGTGATATTCAGTCTGTTTGCAGCAGAATTTGACCACTAACTCGCACAGCATTGCTGGAGATAACAAGTGAGAGTGTCCAGGTGCTCCTGGCGGGACATGCCCAAGGGTTCTGCTTCAGGACAGGTCAGATCCAAACACCTGCAAGGCATTTGGCAGCTCTCTAAGAGGAGAGTGGAGGTCAGCAGTCAGGTTTGTGGCACAGTGAGTTAACACAGGGTATTTCTTCTTATTCAGGAGCTGTGAATGCAACCCCCCAAAGCCATCAGTCAGGATTAGAAGTTACACAAGAAGAAAAATCTGGTGTGAGACCAAACCAAACAGTCTCCAGAACTAATACTCTATTAATAGCTCACACTTCACTATTTACTATTGTAAAAAGTAACAAAAAAATCACTTTTCCACGTAGTGTTTCTCTCATGGCACAGTGATGAAATGGATGTATTTATGGCTTGAGCTAAGCACAGCCCCAGGATTGGCTCACCTCTAAAGCAGTGTGACACACTGCTGGCTGCTGCTGAGTCAGGGGACAGATCCAGAGTTCACTTAGTGACTACCTTCCACTAAATTCAGAGTAACTTTGTCTCCAACCCCTGCTTGATTTTGCTCTGGGCATTTGTATCTGGTTTAAAAACTAAATAAGTAAATAGTCCCCTAGTAGATACATTAAATTACCTTTAACTTGGGCATGTTCCAAACTGGCTTCCTAACAGGGGTGTTCAGGGGTGTCTCAGGAGCTGTTTCCCTGTGGTGGACTGTCACTGGTCACACTTTTGCTGTGTGTTCATGTCTTGAGTAGTTGTTGGTTGGGTTTATGTGCAGCTGCATGGGGTGCAATGAGGATGTTTGATATCTGCAACACTCTGTATTGACTGTGATTTGAGGTCTCTGCTGATGAAAAACCAACTCCTGGCAATGTCTAGGATAAAGCCCAACATCTGTTTGCTGTGCTTCCATAACAGATTTCAGTATTGCCTTTGAAAACTTGACCCTGGAAGTAATGATTTTTCCTGGCGAGACCCAGGCTGGAACAGCAGCTGGGAGAGCCTCTGCTCTGGCTTCTGTGCACTGACAAGGTTTGAGCTCTGCTGCCCCTCTCTCTGGTTTGCCCACAAGGGATGAGTGACCATTTCTGAGATACCCTGAGTAAGGGAGAAAGAAGTGAGGAGGAAAAAGTGCAAAGAGAACTGAGCTGAAGGGTCAGATGAAAGAGTCACTCAGGTACAACAATCAGGGAAAGAGGGAGCCTGTCTGGCCCAAGTCAGCTGCCCACCCTCTGCACCTGATGAAACCTGAGACCTCATGCCTCACTTATGAAATGGATATTCAGGAAATGAATCCACCATCTGAGACCCCAAATCAGTCTCACAATGGCAGGAGAATCACTTTGAGGTGCAAGAGGCTGTCACCATCCTCCTTTAAGTCCTTGTCCTGGTTTAGGGCAAAATTTAGGAGGAAACCTCTGGTGGGGGGGGGGGGGGGAGGGGGGGACTCCTCTAGGAAAAGCCGATTCCAACCACCCCTCCCCCAAACAGGTTTGGGAAAAATTTCTTTAGAGAAAAGTGGAAAAAACTATTTATGTAACAAATAGAATATTCACAAGCATAGAAAATTTGGATAATATGAAAACAATGAAACCTCTCCTTCCTCTGAAGAGATGGTAAACCAGAGTCCGTCTGTGGGTGTGGCTGGGTCAGTCTCAGTCCCTCCAGCAGCTGGGGCCGGTTGCCAGGCCCGGCTCTGCAGAAATCAGGGAGGCCCCCGGGGGATTGTCCTGATGTCTTGGACCACCGAGATGTCGACCAGTCCCAGGAGGGAGAAAAAAAAGCCAGCAAAAGAAACAAAGCCTCTCCCTGCAAAAGCCGAGAGATCCGAGGAAACCCTCTGCTGTGAGCTTCCAGAGAACACCGACCGAGAGAGTGAGATATCGCTGTCCCGCTGGAATGCAATCTCTCAAGGATTTTCCGGGGGAGTAAAGGTGTAACTCCTGCAGACAAACTGCGGGTGTTTTTTTCTCCGCTTTCACTCTCTCTGTCTCTCTGGGCCTAACTTAAAGCTGTAGAGCCCAATATCCAGCATAAGCAGGAGGGACGATTGAGGATACGAAGAGCATATGGTCAACCCAGGACAGTCCTCCCTCTATCAGCACAGCAGGGCTTTTCAGCTGCACTTCTATCGCTAAAATAGCTCCCTGAACACTTCTAAGTGCTAGAGGAATCACTGCTCCCTGTGCCAGCACTTCTCCAACCCATTGCTCTAGGGAGCCCACAATTCCCATAAAGGCATCACTGACACAGCACAACTTCACAGAGCCCTTTAAAGCAAGAAAAGTGCATGAGGGAACATACAGGATAAGCTGCTTAACATCTAAAAGAAAGAGGACAACAATAACCTCATGAAGGTGCCAAGTGATACACTGCAAAGTAAACTGGGTGGCAAATTAGAAGTAATCAAGTCATGGTTGTGATGAGATTAGTGTCATCTTCAGAGGCCTGATTCTAAGTCTGGTGAAGCCAGTGGAAAAACTCTGCCTGGCTCTTTGAAATGGGCCCTGGCGTTCTTCTGCTTTATTATTTAAAGGCACCACTTCTACCTAATGGAGCAAGTCTGTAACTCCACACATCTCCATAGTGGGGGAAAATAGGCTTCATTTCCTTGTAGCCCCTGCTTATTCTTATTGTATTCTGTGGCTCAAAATCAATCCTAAAAAAATAGTTTAGAGGTGACCAGTGGTCAGTCCTTGAGAAACTTCCAGCTCTGTTGTTGCATTAAATCTGAGCTGTTGAATTCTCAGCAGCCCAATGCAAGGAGATCTTAATATCCTCTAGAATTTTTGTACAATGCTGAAATGTAGTGAAAACAAGTTTTTCCCTCATTTGTCCCACTAATTCCCTCTGTTCAGCTTTAGCATCATCAGAAAGTTTTGTGGAAGTGAGTCCTTTCTGACACCACAGCCTCAACAGGGAGGACAAAGCAGGAGCATCCATTGGAAACATCATTTCAAATGTCTGTTCTGTGTGGTGTTGCTCCTGACAGAGACACTTTGCAGTGTCCTCATGCAGTACATGTCAGTACTGCAGGAAAACCAGGGTGATTGGAAGGGTGCAGATCTAATTAGAGCTAATTAACAAGCCTCAAGTCACAGCTGAGTGGCACACATGCATTTCTGCTGAAACTTAGTCATAACCACACCTGTAACAGCAGTGAAACCTGGCTGCCAGCTCAGGGATCTCATTTGGAGTGTTTCTCACTCATCCCCAGCCTGGAGTTGAGTTTTTCTCAGGGAGATATGGGATGGCTGATCCTGGCTGGCCCTGCCCTGCTCTCATTCACCCCTTTTTTTGTTGCTGTAGGTTACATCGAAGCTGCTGTGATCCCTGCGGGTGCCCGGCGGATCAGGGTGGTCGAGGATAAACCAGCTCACAGCTTTCTGGGTAAAAAAAAAATAAAAAAATAAAAAAAAGTTTTATTAAAATTCAGCTCTGTTTTCTTTTAAAAATTACCCTTCTCTAAATGACCTGTAAGGTTTGTTGCTGCCAGGGAGGGGCCGGTGATTTGAGTCTTGCTGCAATCTCTGCTTTTGTGGCTTGGTTTCATGATGTTTGCTTGACGTGATAGAATGTGACACTTACAGGCCCTGTGCAACCTGGAAGGACCAGAGAGTACTTTTATATACAGACAGAAGAGTTCCTGAGCAGAACTTGGCAGTGGCTTGCACAGAGCTGCCAGGAGCACACAGCACTTCAGGAGAGAGTGGGGAAGAGAACGTGTGTTTAGAGAAGGGAATGGCAGAGGGACTGGTAGGAAGGTGCCCAGCTCAGTCTGAAGCAGAGGCTGGAAAGGGCAGCTGATACCCCTCAGTAACCTGCTGCCATTTCTTGCAGCAGCACATTTTCACTGGTTGCTGTACCCAAGACCTGATCCTGCACTCTGAGATGGGCTTGGCTGAAGCCTCTGGTCCACTTGCCTCTATTTTATCAGGCCAAAAATTTGTTTAATCTTCTTGTCATTTCTACTTCTGCATTCCTTTAGAGGAGAACAGGCATCCTCTCCTCCTTTTCCTATTGGGAAAAAAAGGTTTAGACATGGCTGATGGGTAAGATTTGCATGTGAGATTGTTGTAGAGCAGAGTCTGTCAGTGAATTCGTTGTTCAGTTACTCACTGCATAAATTAAAGGTCAGAATGGCATTTGTAAAGTGCAGCCAGTCAGTTACACTGAGGATGTCAGTCTGCTCTTCTGCTTCTTCTCTTCAGTGTTTGGGGCATTTCTTTCTGTGTACAATAGAAAAACGGTTTTTCTGTTTCTAGGGAGTCCAGGTCACAGCAATGCTAATGCCCCCGTGGCCCTGAATTTACAGAGGAAGCCTGTGGCAGAGCAGGGGCTTCAAGGACAATTGTCCAAGATCCAAAAAAAACCCCGACACATGAAAGGTCCCTGGCACAATCAGAGCTGCATGGCCATGGAATTGCTTCCAGAGAGGAAGGAACTCTGAGAGGATTGCAGAGCTTGTCACTTTCTGTTTTGTGGAAGAGGAAACTGAGGTGTTGCAGCTTGCTCATGGCTATGCAGGGAGTCAGAGCAAAGCTCACACCTTGCTTTCTGATTTCCACATATTTTGCTTATAATTCTTCACCTCCAGCCAAAAGGAGATCTTAATATCCAGCACTGTAATACAGGATGCTGCTGAAAACATTTACATAGTGGTTGTGTCAGGATTTCAGGTCCAGTTCATGTCTATTGGTTTTCTGTCTTGAGATGCTGCCACAGTTGGCAGTATCACTGGGAAATATGCTTTTGTTCTCTTTCATGCCAGATTTAGGGGGAAAAGAAAGGCAAATTATGTAATTCAGCTGCCTTTTGGTCAAACCATTTGCATTTGTGCCACTTCTTCGTAGGAAGCAATATCAGCACTGCTCCTATTTCCATACTGCTGTAGCCATCCTGCCAGAGGATCCCGCCTACATGTGAGATGTTTGACATAGCAAAGCCTGGTGGAACAATGGGAGCCCGTGTTTCTTTGGGGTTTGCAAGTGCTCTGCTTCTGGAAACCAGCCTTTTTGTTTGTCTTGGTGGGGTTTGCACAGGGTATTTGGGCTTTGGCAGATAGCAGAGCACTGGGAGTCTTACGTGGAGTAAGAGACTGCCTTTCCTTGGGACAACATAACCTTGACTAAAGCAGAGGGTTCCCTACTAGGTGGTGAAAATTAGGATTGTGTGTTTTTGAGAGCAGGAGTTGGTCCTGTGTGCATCACATAAAGATAGATAAAAATCTGGCTCTTTTAAAGCTTTGAGTGCTTTCAGCTCTTTGGTTCATGGTCAGGAGCCAGGAGAACTTCTCTAAGCTTTCCAGGGTCTTCTCCTTCAAGGAACACTCAACACAAAATAAAAGTACCCAATGTCTTGCTGAGCTGAGATGAAGAATAACAGCAGGGGGGTTCCAGTAGGCCAATAAAGATGACCAAGAAAAAAACCCCCAATCACTCTTAAATCCAGGTCTGAGTGTGGCAGGATTTTCTATTTCAATAGCACTAACACAGCTGAGTCCAGTCAGGTTCTATTTCTACTCAGAACCAGGTACAAAATTTTGGAAAGAAGCCCAGCATAATTTGGAATCATTATTCCATGTGCTGGGAGCAGTGCCTGAAGAATTTCCCTCCACCTACAGGCAACCCACGCTGGCTGTCTTGGCTGGCTGGAACTCTTAAAAATCACCTTGAACAGGAAATGCCTGAGCAGTTTGTTTCCACAGGCTGGGAAGCTGGCTGGAGGGACCCAAGGTGGAAATAAAGATCTGACTGGATGCCAGGTTTAGAAGTTGCTGCCTTCCAGCCAACAAGAAAAACAGAAGTTACAGGTTGTTGCTGGGGTTCCTGTTTCTTCTGTTCTTCTACTGTGCAAGTTTGGGTTTAGTTCTGTCACCTGTGGGGCTGGGCAGAGCCAGCCAATGGTTGTGTGTGACAAAAGCCATTGGAGTTCTCTGTGTGTGAGACATGGAGGGTTTTGTAGCTGCAGCAGTGATCTTGCTGATGGGGCAGTGGAGGCAAACAGTGGTGAAAGCACTTTGGCCCAAATGCTCTGCTGAGTCCCCAGTGCAATTCCTGCAATCCTTGAGGAGCACCTTTGGGAAGGGAACAGATCTGTTTCCAAACTCTCCATCTCCTCAGTCGCTAAGGGAGCAGTGCTTGCAGCAATCAAAATCAAACCCTGCCCAGAAAAGAGGTTCACAAAGATGAAATGCTGGTTTTCATCAGCAAATTATCTCCCTTTGATGGTGAGCTGGAACCAAAGCATGACTTAAGTCGCTCAACCTCTCAGACAGTTTTGAGCACGTGCTGGGATATCTTTCCTAGCTAGCCATGCTGCTTGGAGATAGTTTTATCTTTGATTAGTCATGTCCATGGCTCCTCAGGGCCAGCATGGTGGCTGCTTTGATCTGCCTGGAAGCCTCTAGGTCTTGGCAGAGGAAAGCAATCCTGTTTCAGAGTTGTGCCTAGAGCTTGCAGAAGGTACTCTGTAGACTGAAGAACAAAGGAGGAGCAGAAGTAAGCTGCAGCATGCAAATACCAGGACACAGTCGTACCCCTGGGCTGTGTGCCAGAGTGAACTGTCCTCAGAAAAAACATTCTCCCACTTCAGTTCCCCTTCACCCTGATTTTGGATCCTCTCATGGGACTGTGAGAGTTGTCAGGAAGGTTGTCTGCAGCAGGACAGATAACCACATTTTTCCAGGAATTTCCAGGGTACAGGTCCTCAAAAAGGCATATGCAGATGCAGAGAACATTGTGACTTGCTCCAGATTCCCCCAGAGCTCCGACATTACAAATTATATATATTTTTATACCTATATATATCCTGAGCACACCCAGGGGGATTTGCTGGCTATGGGGGCTTGATCCAAAGGGATGACAATGGGAAATTTCCTATTGACTTCCAAAGGCTTTAAGCAGCTTCTCTTACCTTCTTGCAACACACACAGTTAAGTGAGAGCAAAGTTGTGTTCTTTAGTGGAAGAGAATAAAATAGGCCTGAGGTGCTAGAGGTTGAAAAAACATCTTGTTAAAGGCTTAGCCAAAAGATACAGTTAACCTTGAACTAAGGAAGCCCAGTAACACATGGGATATTCTGTCTGTCTGCTGTCAGGGCAGATTTGATCAGGGTGAATGGATCTTCACAAAGGGGCCTGGCACTTTCTGATGGAACAGAGTCTGCCAATTTTCTCTTCCCTTAGTGCATCACACCAACATCTGGATAACTCTGCTTCCGTTCTAACACAGAAAACACATCAATCCCTAGATCAGGTTGCACTGAAGAGTCAACAGTAATGCAATGCCCTTATGGCTGGAGTTGTCTTTGAGTGTTTGAAGGACGTCGGTGATCCTGATGCAATAGTTATGCTAGGGAAAAGGACACAACTTCAGTATCTTCTCAATATTCATCTTCCTTCTGCAGTTGAGCTTTCCATGTTGGCCTTACTGAGGTACAGAGGCACAGGATGGGTGTGACCCTACAGCACGTGACCTTATGCATTTGTGTCCAGCACTTGGACTCTGAAAAGAGGGTGTCCAAGTTCACATTCTGCCCACTGACCAGCCCCTGCTTTGTAACCTGACTTCTCTTTACAGCTGTAACAACTGAATATTAATTTGTTCAGCGTTTGGTTATGGAGCACAAACAAACACAGCATCGGTTGTATTTTGCACTTGCAAATCTTCACGTGTGTACCAACACAGATTTGACTGGGCTTTTTCTCAAGGAGGGTTTAGAAAAATGCAGTCTCAAAATTTGGAAACTGAAAGAAAATTCTGCTTGGAACCTAAATTGCAGACTTGTCTTGTTGGATTTAAAAGAAGAATTTAGAGATAAATGTTCTATGAATTTTATATTAATTCTTCAAAATACCTTAATCAACTGAAGTACAGAACATATCCAAGTTAAAAACATTACAGTGCGCCATCTAAAAGTGAGAGTTTTGTTCTTTTAAACTCACATCCATAACAAGGTTTTTGCATCTTGTACTTGAGGTAGCCTGAGACAAAGGCCCAGTAGTCTGTATTGTAATTACAAATTTGCTTGCATTTCATTCCGTGGTGTTTGATTCATTCCAGCTTTAAAAGATTCCAGTAAGAGATCCATAAACAGCGACTGGAAAATTGAGCTTCCTGGTGAGTTTCAGATCGCAGGCACCACTGTCCGGTACGTGCGAAGGGGGCTGTGGGAGAAAATCTCTGCCAAAGGACCAACTAAAATACCACTGCACTTGATGGTAACTTTATATCCTTTGTTTGTGTTTCTTAAGTGATGCAACAGAAAGGGTTTATATCCTAGCTGAAAGTTGATTTTTGATTGTTTGCTTCCTCACCACAGTGTTCTTTTGCAGCATTGTGGGGGCTGGAGACGCCCAGCTCCCCAGTCAAAAAGTGATGCTCTGTTCTGGGAGAACAGACAGTGTCCCATTCAGCTCATGTCCAGTTCAGGACATCCCTGTAATGTGTCACAGACAGGTCCATTCTAGAGGATGTAGATTCCCAAGGACCTTTCTTATTTCTTGGACATACCTGATCACACACATAAAAGCATATTTGCTGAAATGTCTTTTCATCTTATGCCAGAAGGTATTCTGTGTTTAAGTACTGTTCACTAACAGAAGGGGTGCAGATCTAGCATGCACAGATGATATATGTGAATTTGAATCTAAATAGTGACTTCATTGCAAGCAGAAATGTTCTTTGTTTTCTCTGTGTTGTTTTTTCAATTGTATGTAGTTTAAGGCGTTTTTTGATTTTTTTTCTCCTAATGTGCAGTATAGTCCTTCTGTTAACCAAGCTTGCTATTTTATGAACAGCCATGTGGCTGAACATGAATGAGAAGTCCACAGTGGTGAGAAGAGCAGGACTGTGGTCTCAGAGCTGTCACTAGTGGAGTGACCCATGGGCTAGTCCCTTCATGCTGGTATAACTTGAACATTTGTATCTGTGAGACAGCTGTAATGATGCCTGTCTCTTATATCTGTTCCTGTTTAAAAGTCTGGAGAAAGCTTTACGGGTTCTATAGCAAGTTTTGCATAGAAAGTATATTAGTTTTTTCATTGTTTCCTGTGCCTTTTTAAATCTATTCTGGTTTTTTCTGTGCTGTTTCTTCTCCTTGTGACTTTTTGCCATGTTTGTTCTCTGAAGGCTGTCTGTAAGCACGGCTAAAAATCAGCGTTCTCTCCCTTCCCTCACCTGATTTTTTTGGCTTGCTGGTGTTCATTGTGCAATATTTCCTGACCCAGTTTGGAAAGCTCCAAAGAAGCCTGAACTTTTCACATGCACAAAAAGCTGACATTAAAACTCCACTTTGTCAGTACCTTCTTGGTGTCAAAATCTGCTGCACAGGAGAATGAGGGGTTTTGTCTTCACTTTCTCAGACAGATGAGTGAGTTTAGAGGCTCCCAGAGCAATGTAAAACTGGATTCAGAGAGGTTACAGCTGGAATAGTCAGAGGTGCAGGGTTGGGGACACCAGCACCTTCCTGGCTCACCCGTGTAATCCAGGGTGTGCCCACTCAGAGGAGGTGTATACAGGCACCTTCTTCACCATCAGAAACATCAGCTTCTGCTTGACTTTGGCCTTAACACAACCTTCCCTCCTGAAACCAGGATTGACAAAGTATCTTGTACTGCCAAGGTCTTCCTCACCTCATGTGAGAAACAGGAGTTGCACAGGTACCGTTTGGGAAGATGCTGTGCCGGGTTCCTCTGGCAGCTCTTGCAACCTTCCAGGGCATTACTTGGTTGAGGCCCTCTGCAGTAAAATCTGGTATTGGCATTTTGTGAACCTCAGCATCCGCAGAGCTTTGGTTTTAAAGAAATGCTCATTTCCCCTTCATTAAGGAGTAAGTAGCTAACATAGGAAAGCAGTGATTTTGAGCTTCTCCACAAGTGTCCTGTCCAGAAACAGACAGGCCCTTTTAGCAGACATAAGCAGAGGAAATGTTCCTTCTTCGCCTTCCCTCACAGAAATGATTAAAAATGAGGAATGTAAAAATTACCAGACCATTAAAAAACATGTGGTTTTAAATCACTGCCAGTGGTAAACAAAGCACACATGAAGTCTTTGCTTCAAGTCAGATACGAATCTTTTCCTTGATACAGGGTGGTGGGTTTCATTCTTTCAACACAAGAAAGGCAGGATGGTTACCAGTTCCCTCTAAATAGAAAACTGTTGTTCAAACAGTGGTGGAATACACTGGACTGACAAAGAGCCAGAAGCTTCAGTCAGTCCATTGTGACCTGCATTTGAAACCAATTATACACACATACACACACCCCAATTATACATGGCTATGAAATTGCATAAAATTGGTTTCATATGGGCCTTTAGATTCACTAGTCTCGCAGCCATATTGAGATAATAAGGATTTCTTTTTAGGAGCTGGTTTTTAATACTTGAGTCATTTCTCCAAGTGCATTGCTGTGCGTGTATTTCTTGGAGAAACTGATGTTTGTGTAAGTAGGCCTGTGCTTGTCCTCCTCGTGCAACAGAAGACAACCAAACACTCCCAGAGCAGAAGGGGGCTTTAGACAAGGCTGACTGATCAGTTCTGTAGAACAGGAGTTTGTATCTCCTGCACTTCAAGAAAGCCAGAGCAGCCTTTGGCTGTCTGCCTCTGACTGCCTGGTATGGGAATTGTGTTTTAAAAATCCAACATTCATCTTTGACCCTGTAATGATGGCTGGCTGGTTTCAACCCTGGTATTCAGTCCTGGTAGGGAGGCTCCTTCTGTAGCTGAAGCAAAATCATGTCTTTGTACCCCACATCCTCTGGAAGAGGCTCTTCTGCCCAGGGTTCTGCCCTGTGCACAGCAGCTCATGGGTGCTGAGTTTGTGGAGCCCCCCCAGTGTTCACAGCACAGGCTGCCAGGACCCCTTCTTTCCACACATCTGTTTGGTTAAACGAGCTCCTGACAGCTTTAGTGAGATTATTGGTTAAGTAGGAATGGTTTGTGCAAATCTGAAGGGGAAACAATTATTGCTGGGAGAAAACAGCATTTACAAATTTGTCTTTTTTTCAAATGGGCAGCTGCTTGCTCCACTTATGAGAGCACTGCTTAAAATACCTTATTTGATAAGGCATTACTCCTATTTCAGTAGGTGACAAAAGCCAGCACAATTCACTTGTCTGATGCTGCTCAGATTATGGGATAAGAAGTATAAGTAAGTTTAAAGCCACAGCATGAACATTACAGTAGTACTTCTATGGCATTTGTTAATAGTGTGGTAACTCAGATTCCATGGACCCTGTACTCCATGGGATGTCTTCCAATCAGTTCTGACTCAAGCTAGGGAAAGTGAGAGCCAAATGAAGTCCAACATGTAAATCAAAACAGGACCAGTATTCTCATCTGCCTGTGGTGAAAACATAAACATTTTTCTCTGTTCTTTTGTTAACAGTCAGAGTATTTTGGAGTAATGACACTGGAAACATCACAAGTGGTTCCATAGGAAATAGTCAGCCTGCTGTTGGAAGCAGGTTTCACCTTCCTCTAGCAATACACAGGGATGAAAATATATGTTGCCAGCAGCTGTATGGTATGGCTCTTGCTATATCCACAGTTTTCCGAGACATTAAAACCCTGCTGCCACAGCTTGTCAGCAGGAATAGTCATGCTTGCCTTGAGTGACACATTTACCAGGAGACAAGGGACTATTTTTTGCATTAGTTGTTTTTGCTCTGAGAAGTATCACCTTGTTCTTTCAGATGTTTAACTCTAGATGCTCTTTAAAATAGTTGTATAAAAAGTGTTGATTTAATGCTTCCTGTTATCTTTCTCTTTGGACAGGCAGTGGCCTGCTGATCACATGAGGCTGAAAGTTATGCCCTGAATCCCAGGTTTAGACATACCTGTGACTGCTTTAAATATTCACAGTCATAAGCAGCTCTTGCTCCTGCCGTTGCCCTGTTTTACCAGTACTGTTGTAATTTAAGTTTTCTACATGAAAATTTGGTTGCCTTTCACAAGATATTTATATTTTAGGAATTTTTTCCCAAGCCAGCATTTCCAGCAGTGCTATCTCCACAGCTTGTTGGCTCTCCCAGCACAGTGTGTTGCAACAGCCTCTCTTTTCCTGCCGACCCAGGTGCTGTTGTTCCATGACCAGAATTATGGAATTCATTATGAATACACCATCCCTGTAAACTATACTGCTGAAAACAGAAGCGAGCCAGAAAAACAGCACGATTCCTTGTACATCTGGACTCACAGCGGATGGGAAGGATGCAGTGTGCAGTGTGGAGGAGGTAGGGACACCGGGAAGCTCAGTGGGAACCCCTGTGTGGTGTTTGAAGGCTCCAGCCACGGGACAGGTGGAAATCGGCCATGGAAATTGTCCTGGGTTGGCCATATGACCTGTTTGTATCCCCAATCGTCCCTCCTGCTTATGCTGGATATGAAGCTCTACAGCTTTAAGTTAGGCCCAGAGAGACAGAGAGAGTGAAAGCGGAGAAAAAAAACACGCGCCGTTTATCTGCAGGAGTTACACCTTTACTCCCCCAGGGAAAGGCCTTGAGAGATTGTGTTCGGGCAGGACAGCGATATCTCACTCTCTCTCTGGCTGGGTGCTCAGAAAAGCTCACAGCAGAGAGTTTCCTCGGATCTTTCTCGGCTTTTTTGCAGGGAGAGACTTTGTTTCTTTTGCTGTGTATTTTTTCCTTTTTCCTCCTCCTGGGACTGGCTGGCATCGCGTGGGCCCAAGACACCAGGGAATCCCCAGGGGGCCCCCCCGACTTCTACAGCCGGGCCTGGCAATCGACCCCCCCGCTGGAGAACTGAACCGGACCCAGCCACAGACTGTGAATCTACCATCTCTTCAGAGGAAGGAGAGGTTTCATTGTTTTCATATTATCCAAATTTTCTATGCTTGTGAATATTCTATTTGTTGCATAAATAGTTTTTTCCACTTTTCTCTAAGGAAATTTTTTCCGAACTTGTGTGGGGGAGGAGTGGTTGGAATCAGTTTTTCCTAGAGGAGACACCCCCCACCAGAGGTTTCCTCCTAAATATTGCCCTATACATGGACAAATATTATTGGCTCCCAACATGGGGCTTGAGAAAGTGGAAAAAACTTGTACTGATTTGTATTTTGGTTGTGCTTGCTCTGTATTGAGATAGAGCAATCAGTAGCCATGCTGTTTGAGTTCATAATGTCCCTCTGCATAGGGGCAGCTATGTTAGCTTACTGGTTCCTAGGCTGGCTTTCCTACTCGCCGTTGTTCTTGGCACGGAGTTTTTACCGTAGAGGGGTACGGCTTAAAGTTGCTGGTTTGCTGGTCAGGGTGATACTGATTTATAGAGGGACTGTAGCTAACCTACTAGGAATTGTTCAAGATATTTATGGTCTGTTGTTTTTCCTTCCTACCTTGTATCCTACTTTCAGTAGCATGTTCTGGGGGTTTGTTAGTAATTGCACCCAATTCCTTAAAAGTGGGATAGGGGATGAGGCTTCCCAGCCTTTCCATTTCCTCTTCTTTCAATCTGTCACATCATCTGTTACATCATCTGTTACATCATTTGTTTAAAATGTTCAGTTTCCCCTAGATGCCAAAGAAACCCCTTGGCTGATAATTTTGGTGATATTTTTGCTGATATTTCAGCTGGTGAGTTTCCTCTTTATGATTTACAACTTCTTTAGAATGAGAGCTGATAGGTCCAGAGGGACTGAGGAGACACCTGACTCAATTGTGGAAGATCCTGAGTGGTGCGGAGAATGGGAAGATATGGGCCAGATCTTGAAAGAGTT
>JAHLSL010012566.1:59137-104155 GCA_025920805.1 Petroica traversi
CTGGAAAATTACTGAGCACTGTTTATAAAGGCAATCAGACAGGAATGCTAGTCTTGGAGTCCTACTTTCGACATCAGCAGCTGTATTATTCTATTAGATTCCTTGTACTTTTCTAAAAAAAAAAAAAAAAAAAAGCCTTCTAGTGCCTGGGTGTGGCACAACCTGTTCCCAAAAGGCAAGATTCACCTGATTGTTTTGAGCCCAGTGCAGCAGAGAGGTGGTGGAAAGCTTCAGGAGCAGGAGAAGACAATCCAACAGCAGTGTGTGTGTGAGTTTTATGGAAAACACAATTCCATTTGTGAAGAGACTTTTCTTCTACACAGTTGAGCGTGAGCTTGGTTTGGCAGCTGAAAGCAAAGTATATCTGTCAGTTCCACATGACTGATTCTCAGAAATCTTTTCCAATTCTCCTTGCTAAAATTATCCAATGTGAAATCCTGGCCCTGCTGCAAGTTGGTCTGAGTTTTGCCTAAATCAGTAGAGCCACAGTTTCATCCAGGTGCCTCAGACAATTAAGAGTGACTGACATGATTTTGCATCCCAAACTGGTGCTAAAGACAACCAGTGCTAACTGGGCATGGAGTTATCCTCACCTGTTTTCATTAGGTTTTCATTAAAATCTATTAGAAATAGAACCCTCACAATACAAGGCTTTATATATGTTTCTGTCATAACGAGTTTTTCAGACTTGTTTTGTAGGAAGTTTCTTCTGATGCTTTACTCAGCAGTGGTACAGGCTCTAAACTGGTTGTAGTTAAGAGCCAGTTCTGTAAAAACAGGTTTAATAACAAAAAAAAGTGTTTTTGCAAACATGTCTTTGGTCACATCTGAGCTATTGCTGTGAAAGCAGGAAAATAAATGCCATTGTAGCATTGGGAAGGGAACAAAACTACCCTGTAGGCAGTGAGGGGATGTGTGAACATGGCATGGATGTATAGTTAATGGAAGAGAACCCACTGTTCTTCTGCAGGGCTCAGGGCAGAAAAAGCCAAGTGGAATTTAATGGGCTGCAATGTTTACCCCAGAAGATGTAATGGCTTTATGCTGTAAGAGCTGCAAATCTCTGAAAAGTGACCTCATGTCTTTTGATTGCACTGCCTTACCCCCATCCTTCAGCCTTGATCCATTTTATTTTCCTAACATTTTTTCCCAGATATTTAGCTACAGGCCCTCATTTGCAGACATTTATCTCCCCTGGGTTTATGTACATTGTGCTGCAGACAATTTTATTTCCCTAGAAAATGTGGGAGTCTTGGGCAAGTAGGTAGAGTAGATAATTCAAGGTTAATGACTAATCCAGGCCACAGAAAGATCAAATGATGAACTGAATCTCCAAAAGATATTTCAAGTTTGCTCCAGGGGCCTGCCAGATAAGTGTTGCCAAAGCAGATTAGAAGAAGAACTCCCAATTCCTCAGAAGAGATACTGAGAGGTCAGAGGTTGAGGAAGACTCGGAAGACAAAGATTTAGAGCAGCCCTCTCAGATTGCATGTCCTGCCCATCCCAGCTTTTTGATGCTTTTGAAAATCACACCTTTCTGGGCATATTTTAGCTAGAAAGACAGCCACTGACTGGGGTAAAATCTCTGCTTAAAAGCTCATCACTTTCTTCCTGAATCTAACCACCAGCAGAGATCACTTATCTCTTGAATCTTCTGGAGAGGTAGATTACAAAAAAATAATACCAGGGATGAAGCCATCCCTGTGGTTGTGAGAAAGAGGAGTGTGTTTGTCACGTAAATCAGTGCTTGTTGGCAAAATGAGAGGCTCTCCAGGGACTCCAGCTGGAGCACTCCCATGGTCCCACAGAAGATAGGTTATAACCTGGGAGGGAAAAACCAAACTGAAAAGATTTCTGGTGTCAAGCAATCCCTAAGATCAGTTTACAGGCTTAAAGTGTAGCTGGAAGCCAAATGCTTTATGTGATATACACAGGGCTTAGTGTACAGCAGTTAATTTGCTTAGTTAATAACACAGAGCCAGCCTGGGGTCTGCAGTTAGAACACTGGAGTTATTTTTGACATTGTCATGAGAAAAATACTTAACCCTTTTTTAAAGAAAGTTACCCTCTAAGTAGGTCTTGCTGTTAAACACACTCAAGTGTGATCAGAAGATGCAATGACTGTGTAGAGACAAAAATCTGCCTGTGGTGCAATTTAATGGTAACTATAATGTGATACTGTTTGCACATCACGTTTTTCTCCCCTGTGTATATATTACTTGCAGATAGTAATTCTGCTAATACCTTGCTGCAAATTCCTTCCAAAAATTTGAAACTGGCAGGAATTTTCATCTTTAATCACTTTATCCATAAATCCCTTGTCTTTCCACGTTGGTTGTGAACGTTGTTGAAATAGAGTTGCAGTGATCCTGTGCATTACAGGCACTAAAATAATATTTTCAGCTGCCTGTGAAGGAGAGTTTGGGGGAACTGTGAGTGTTCAGGGCACTGCCAGGGTTGCATATAGGACTCACCTTTACTTGTTTGCCAGATTGTTTTTACAAGCCATTGAGCCAAGCACAGATTTCACTGAGAGGATGAAGTTTTGTGGTCAAAGTGATCATCCCCTCGGTGTTTTGAGAATGACCTACTTTACTTATATTAGTATTATTCAGACATTTAATGTCACTTGTCTCCTGGATGTGGAAGGAAAACCACCAATTTAAAATAGCCTTTAATTTCTGAGTATTTTGACTGTCACAGGCAGGGCAGATTGGGCTGTGAGGTTTCAGAGATCCCTTACAGCACTGCCCCACCTGATTTGTATCCACAGGGTTGGGATCAAGGGTGGATGTAGTGGATGATGGCTGAAGCTGACCACTCCAAGGAAAAACCCGGAGATTGTTTTTACCGCAAACACAACTTTGTATTGGTACCCTGGATTTCAGCTCCTGTCCTGTGCAATCATTCCTCTCAAGATGATGATAATATTTTTTTTTCTGTGCTAATTTTCTAGTTACACTCTGTCATGTCTGTGCTGGTACTGACTAGAGACCACCAAACAGGGTAGAAACCAGGTGATTTCTGCCCTCCACAAGAGCAACAAACAAAAAAATTAGAAAGGAATTTTCCTTCCTGAAAGGGAAGCCATAACCTTGCTCCTTAAGACATCTTGGAAATAGTTGGCATGCTGCAGGCTGCCCATCCTAAATGCAAGCTCACAGACAGCCTCTGCCAATAATGTATTTTTATCTTTCTCCTTTGCTTTCAGCCCCTTTCCCTGTTTCCTTTGCCAGTACCCTGTAGATCACAGTGAGAGCACAGTGCTGAAGTGAGTATTAGCTGAGTGGAGCCTGGACAGAGCCCTTTCCCAGCCCTGACTCACATTCAGCTTAGAAAGCAAAGTCATTTCATGCCCTCCAGGCCTTTGTTGAGAGGTGCCTTCACCCAGATGGATCATTCCCCCACATTTGCTCCAACAGGGCAGAGCCCAGCTGATACCAAGGGGGACTGGCTATTAATTTTCATGAACAGTGATTTCTGCACTTCAGGGCTATTTTTGTCAGTCTTTCAGCCCTAGTATTCGATTTCTCAGCTGACATTTTCCCATTCCATAAGAGAAATACCAAGCCCTGAGCCACGGAGATGCACCAGAACTGCAGTCTGGGGAAACAGGTTTGGTGTCTTGCCAGCTGTTTTAGCCAACAGAAATTCACAGATGTGTCAGTCAACTGCTTTAATGCACTCAAATATTTGAGCAGGGCCCTGTTCCACAAAAGACAGGTGGCCAGTCTGCCCAGTCCTGCTCAAGCCAAATGGCTTCTGCCTTCACTGTCAACACAGTCATCAGTGCTGTCACACCACTCATGGCATTTACAAATTAATTCATGACAATTGCAGCAGGTGAAGATGTTTATGCAAATGGTGCTGAACTAATTTTCTCCCCTTCAGAAATGGGAAGACGTTAAAAGTTGTTTGATTTGTTTCAGAGAAGTGACACAACAGCTTCAAAAGAAATGTGGTGAATAAATTGCTCTACCTGGACTACAGGAGCCTCCAGCAGAATGAAATAGTATTTCTCAGGAAACCTATTTTTGAGAAGTCTTGTTTGGGTCACTTACCATTATAGACAGCCCAGGATTGGGTGACAAATAGAAGATTCATGGTACAGGGATACTGATCTGGAAGACAGTCCTAAATAACAGGCTAGAAGGTCAATTGCCTGGTGAGAAAGGCATGAGAAGCTTCCAGTGCTCGGAGGCTGCACAGTTATTGCTCAGTCCCTCACTGCACCCAGGAATGCCTGTAATTACAGACAACATGCTCCTCACTGGCAGATTGCAGGAAGCTGAAGATTGATGCTGCTTGCTTGTCTTTTAGAAAAAAAATTCCTTCCCTCTATCCCTCCTCATTCAGATCCTTCTCAGAAACTTTATTCACTGCCTTGTAGCCCTGCTCTGGTGCTTCCAGAAGTTGCTGGAGTGAGTGGAGCTAGAAGACAGAGGGGTGAGGATGCCTTCCTTCCCTTGCAGGGAATGGTCTTGCAGCATGGTCTGCAGATAAGTCTGTCTATATCTGAGGGAAAAAAACAGCCCCACTGCAGAGAATGAGGTTAGAGGGACTGATGCAGAGTTTGGAGTTTTGCCTGGCATGGAGTCAGGAGGAAATATTCACTTGTGTACTGACACTCCTGCTTTACACGTCAGCTCCTAAAGGGAATCAGTGAGCTCAGGCTGTCAACAACACAGCACCATCAAAGCACCCACAAATCCAGGAAGAGCTGCCCATGTCTCACTGGTTTTAAGTGGAGCATAGTGTTTTATCCCAACAGTTTGCTAACATTTCTCCTCTGGCTCCTTCCCAGGTGGGTGACTGGCCATTGGAGTCCCTGCTCTGCCACTTGTGAGAAGGGAGTGCAGCACCGGGAGGTCACTTGTGTTTATCAGCTGCAGAATGGCACCTACGTCAACACCAGGGATCTCTACTGCCTGGGCAACAAACCAGCCATGGTGCAGATCTGTGAGGGACGGGACTGCCTCTCCATCTGGGAAGCATCCGAGTGGTCAAAGGTAGGAACTTCACTCCAGAAAGGAGCCAGACTGCTCAGGGCTCTGGATACACTGCCCTCAATCCATGGTTCTCATGGTCAGCATCCTCACAGCACTGCAGCACTGGGCAGGACTCTCATCTGTTGAGATGAGCAGTGAGGAACTGAGGTTTGGTTTCCAGATCAGATGGGTTAGTAAGGCAGGGTTTAGTTATGCTCTAGTGATGGAATCTTTCATCTGAAAACTCTGACAAAGAAGAAAACACATTTCACTGACCTGAGGCCAGAAGTGCAGTAACCCAGCAGGGCTTCTGGCTCTATTGGAATGTGGTATGAACAAATACCAGGCTATCAGGCATCTGCATGTTACAGAGAATGTACAGTCTTTGGGCCCTGTCCAGCCTTATTTCATGTAATTCCAGAAACGTGAAAAAGCTGGTTATACTCTGTATAAAAGGTGCATCTCAGAGAAGTTACTGAGTTAAGAAATTTATCCCAAGTGTTATGAATGCATTTCTGATGTAAATAATGGGAGATCTAGACAGTTACCCTGTGTTTTATTTAGCAGAAAAGTGATGTGGGAGTGTGCCTGCAGTTCATGACCAGAACTCAGTTAGTACAGGGCAACTTTGTCTGTACCCTGTGAGTAGCAGTCCTTACAGGATGCCCATGTTCACTTTGATATTGTATTTGCTGGGCTCACCTGGCTGATGAGATCCTTTCACTCTAGGTACAGGGTTACAGCTCTCCCAGCCTCATTCCAGCCTGGCTGTCCAGGAACAGCCCTTCCTATGGGAAGGATTCCTCATTATTCACCTCTGAAACAGGGAGCTCCTGTTTAAAACATTGTCAAAGGGCTTTTGCTGAATATTGTTGTTAGAAAAGTGCTTAAAAGTCACAGAAGCTCAGTACAGGAGGGATCCTCAGGAAGAGTGTCTCCTCACAAACACAATGGGATTTCATTGTGCACCTCCTGGACAGGAAATCTTAGTTTGGCAAGAGAGGTGATGGTTAAGGGAGGGCAGTGTTCCCTTTCAGTGAGGTGCTGGATCTGTTCACTGGTGCATGAGATTCGTGTTCTTTCATTACAAAAGATGTGCAGAAACACACCAAGGTTTTAGGAAGTTGTCTGATAGGTCTTTTGTGTGTCGTAGACGTTCCCCTTTCACACAGTGCCCTCTTTATTTCTTATAGCTAAACCAGTTGAACTCTTTATAGCTGAGATTAGGGTGCAATTCCTACCTGGTTTACATGTGGATTTTTTACTTGAGTCTTTTGTTAACAATCCCAGATTCTTCTCTCTCCCTTTTATGGGATGGAGTAAGTTGAGTTACAGATCAGTGGAAATCTTCCACATCCATGTCCATGTAACTCCTTTGCAAATACACAGCATTTTTAGATCATTTCTTCAGTAGCTGGTTTACTTGTCCTTTGATACATTTATTTACTTTTGTTGGGTCTGTAGCTGTGCACTTGTGATTTTAAATTTGTTATTCTGGCCCATTTCTGCTGTTATGAAGCACAGTTGACTCCAGGACATGCTTGATGCTCTACCAGTGTGAACCCTTCTCACAACTAGGACTTTCTTCAGTGGTAATCACTTTATTCTATAACATTTTAATCTGATGTTGTGGAATAAATATCCCTGTAATGGTATCATTTTATAAATCAATTTTCTGATCTATTTTTTTTTAACTTCTTGCTTATACAACACAGTTGACCGCACTGATGTCTGGTCCCTGGTCAAAAATGTGTGTTTTCACAGCAAATTCCAATGCAGTCTTCATTGTGGAAAAAGTTAAGTTCACCTTGTATTGCCAAACACTTGAGATTGTTTTGGACAAAGTACTGCTCAACCCATTTTTAATGATAAAAATAGAGACTGTCAGGAGAAGGTGAATGTTACTACTGTTAGAGAACTAGAGTGGAAAAAAATATGGATTTCCTTCAGATAAAGGAGTGTCTTAACTGCAGGGTTGTGTTGCTCCTTTGAAAAGCCTCATGGGCTCTGACAAAGTAATTTGTTAATAAAATAAGATCTAATGATCTCAAGTGGACACACAGAAACTGTGTATATTAATTTGTGGACTCTGTAAAATCTGTGTATTAAAAAATTCTTCATGAAAACAGATGACTTGAGGAAAGGAAAAAAACCTCTTAAAGAGGGTGATTTATATGTGGCCACCAAAGATCTGTTGGAAACCTTCTTGCTCATGCTGTTTTGTCTGGGAAAGTATATGCAGTATTAATCTGTGAATGACTTAAAAGCTATGGGAAGAACAAACAGTTGGTGTTTTTCCCAGACTTGCTTGTAAAACCCACCTAGAGATTTCTCCTACTGTGAAAAATACTCCCACTTCAGCTTGATTTACTTTGGGTAATTTGGACTGTTCCAAAGATTTTTATATATTGAACTTTGTAGTTTGAGATGAATGAGTGCAACCCTGAGGAGTCCACCCTCGGGCCAGAGGAAAATGATACAGAATTTGGAAAAGTCTACCCAGCTTGGGGCAAATTCATGGCTTTAAGGTACCATTTAGGGAGCTCCAGCCTGGGATCTGGCAAGCCTTGTGCTCTGAGCAGTCCAGCAAAGCATTTTGTGGAATTCTGCAAAGCTGGGAAGAATTCATCCCCCTGTCTTAGCAGAGCTATAGATTGTGCTGCTTACAAAGATGTTACATCTGTGAGGGGGTCACGCCATGAGCAGCACACAGTAAATTAAGTGGAAGGTTTCCCAGATTCTCAAGGAGTCACTTTGTAGTGCTGTGAAGTATTTAAAGTCATGTCTGTTTGCTTGCCAGCTCATAAACGCTTGTCATTCATGTCCTTAACAAGGCCAGCAGGTCAGGAGTGCCTGGATTGTGTTTTTAAGACGGTTAGACAGGCATGCTGAGATTTGTCCATTTGATGTAATTTATATCAAGCTGACGCTTGTTTCCAGCATAGACCCCCTGGATGGAGAAGCTTCTTGGAACATGTTCAAAAGACCTCACAGAATATCTCATATCTTCACAGTGTCAAATCAACTGTCTTTTCCCTGCTGGCCCCCCGAGGGGGAGAACTTGACGTGCCAGAGGAGGTTAGTTTTTATCTCAGCTGGTACACAGATCATTTTTCCACCCACCTGTCCCCAGTGGCTCTGCAAGACAATTTCTCACTCTTAACCACTACAGTGGCATGAGAATGAGGAGCAGGCAGACTGGCTGTGCTCAGGCATGGTGACAAGAACTCAGGTGGCTGTGACAGCAGACCTTGGTGCTCTATTAACAAACTGGTTATTGAAAACAGAAATTTGGGTTCAGTCCTTGCCAGTGTCCTTTTCCCACCTAGTACAGCCAAGAAAATCAAGAGAAATTCTGCATTAAACAAGAATTTCCAGCCATTGGCAAAGATAACAAGTGAGTGACCAGTTAGCCCTGCTCTGAGATGCTAATTCCATAGGACCCAGGCACAAAAACATTTGTGGATAGTTTGTGCTCCCTCAGTAAATGTTTGTTAGTTTTTCAGAATTAAGATAGCAATGGCAAATCAAAAAGTGAAGGTGATGTGTATGTTTCACATGAGAACATGTGAGAATTGTGGCTTTACCATGATATGCACAAACTGTACTACAGAAATGTGTTTAGAACAGTGGTCTCATGCTACTGTGACTGAAAATTGCATTTAACACTACCATTTAATACCCTTGATCTATCCCATGATCTGAGTGTGTCCTTCTTCAGTATGAATGAGGAGCTCTTCAACACAAGACTTAATGGCACCAGTTCTAGCAAAAAGCCAGCTGACATTTTTCAAAGAAGGTTGATTTTCAGAATTGCTATTTTTCATAAGTAAAATATTTCACAAGCAATCATCATGCTTTTCAAATTACTCATGTATGAGTGGCTTAGATTATTGTAATAAAATCTTACGGATTATCATTTTCCTCAGTGTTCATAACCCCGGCTTTTCCTCTGAGCTGTGTTACCAACATAAAAGCAAGCTATCATTTCTAAGCACCATGTAACAAAAGCCAAACCCTGGTTTTTTGCAGTGCTCAGCAGACTGTGGCAGGGGGATTCAGAAAAGAACAGTGACGTGCACAAACTCCCAAGGCAAATGTGATGCAGCCACCAGGCCAAGAGACGAGGAGGAGTGCGAGGATCACACGGGCTGCTACGAGTGGAAAACAGGAGACTGGTCCAAGGTAACAGCAAACACTTTCTGGTGTTTTCTTTCTGAGAGCAAAGGTGTTCAGAGTGCTGAGCTCCTGTCTGCATTTATTTGCAGTTTAAATATTTAGGAAGCAAAGGTTTAACACACATAGTCCAAGCTTGAGTTTAACGGCAGAGCCAAAACCATCAGGCCCTTCCTCAGGGCTGGAGTTTACCTTCACTTAGGCTTGTCTGAACTTTATTTCTCAGTGACATCAGTGGAATTAATTCCTGAATGCAGTGGATTAAACCAGAGCAGAGTCTGCTCTGTATTTACATTCTGATCTTAAAGTAATATGAGGTTTTGCTTGGGAAGGAGGCCTGGCAGTGTGAGAAACTCAGCCCTTGCCAGTGTTGTTCAGAAAACATCCTTTACATTGCTGACTTGGTGTTTGCATAAAGGACTAAAATTTCCCAGCAATATTATATTCCAGTTTGGTTTTGTCTTATCTTTCTAACTGTGCTATTCTTTAAACAGAAAAACTACTTTCTGTTCTGGAATGTACAGCATGTGCAGAAACCACTGGGATACAGTAGTTGCACTTAGCTTTCCAAAAACCCAAACTCCAGCAAGCAAAATCCAGTGAAGCAGAGGCCCAGAATGGGCAAATTGGCTTATCTGTGATTGCATTATTTTTTTTTAGGAATTGCAATTATGTATATATTCTGTCATAGATACATTAATTTAATGGTGTCAGTGCTGGAGAATGCAGGAAGAACCTGCCACATACAGGGTGTCTGTATTTATGCTGAGCCAGGAATTTATGTCACAAGATGTTTACAGTATTGAACATTATTTTATTCATAACCTGGCACTCAGAGTCCGGGCAAGCTAGCCAAAACAAACAGTCCCCATGTGTTAACAGGTGAAATAACATTATATATTTAGTTATTTATTTGTGGAACACTAAAACATTTTGGCATGCAAATGGGCCTGGATTCTCTTGATAGGGAGAAATATGAAATAATTGTGTATTCACCGATTACATGGATTGAGAGTTCAGTGTTGTGTGAGCAGTTCCAATCTGATAAAGATGTTGGCTCACTGCTGGGAGGGCTGCAGTCCCACATGGGTCACAGCAAGCTGTGTTGTTGATGGGTTTAGTGTCTGCATGTGAGCAGGGCAGGATCAGTGCAAAATTACTTGTTATTTGTGCTTCTTAACTCAGGATCAGGATCATCCCTGTGCAGGAGGGCACAAAAGCTTGTGTGCTGCATATGTGGCCTGCTTCTGTCTGCAGGGAGCTTGTGCCAGTGCTCTGCTTCCCAGGAATTTTACCCTGTGTGAGCCTAGCAGGATGTTCTTGGACTTGGATTTGGTTTGTAATGAGCATTTAAAATTCTAGACATATTGGTTAATTCTGACTGGACACTTAGGTCACACAATTAGATTCTTATTCTCTGAGTAGAGGGGCAGAGATTGCTAGAAAAGGGTAGGTAAAATTCTTAGAAGAAAATGTATTGTTCCAGAAACCCAGATAGCTGAAATGTTTGGTGTGGAATTCAATTCTTCACAAATCCTGAGTGAAGGATTTTCATCATGAGGATCCATAAGCTTTAATACAGGGCTTGGGCTTAGGAGGGGAGCCTTTACAGCTATCAGCAACTCTGGCTTAAAACAGTTCCTCCTTTAAGGAGAAACACAAAGTCTGTAGCCATTAGATTATAGAGAACTCTTTAAAATTCATCCTTCCAGGGCAGAATTCCACTGTAAAACATTTGTTCCCAGCCCTGTAAAAGTCACTGTGAGTGAGCTTTGTGCTGACTAAGATGGAAACTTTTTCTTTTAATACAAATTGATCTCAGAACAAGCAACAAGTTTGTGCAATTAATGTGTTGTGCATTTGTTGCTCATTGTTGAGAACCATCAGGGAAGCACGATTTAACTAACAGTGGTAATTATCACTGATTAAAATAATGGCCTTTGATGCTTTATGTGCAAGCTGCTTGCCTGGTGACTTGGCCTCTGATCCTTAATTTCCCAAACCAAGATCCTCTTTGAAGATGCCGGGAAGTCATGTAAGAGAGAGGGAAAACCTCATTTAAAAAATTAAGTCCAGATACAACTGGTAAATAGAGCAGGCTGTTTGAGTGGTATGACAGTGTTGGTTTTGTGTTGGTAGTGGCAGTATTTGTAGAATACACAGGCTCTGTGCATGAGGAGATGGATCAGCTCCCTAAGGAGCTCCCAGCAGCAGTAAAATCTCCACACCTACTCCAGACAAATTATGATTTTAAGTTCTCAGCCCATGTAGAAGAGGTGAGGGTCGGAGATGAGGCCATGCAGATTGAGACCTGCATTATCCATGCTTGAAAGAAGAGGGATTTTATCCCATTTTCTGTCAGGTTTATTTGCAGCTGGTCTTTGCTGTGTCCTATAGCTGTGGAAAGCACTTGGAGCTAATTGAGCAGATTCAGCAGCACAGTCCTGGCTGTCATGTTTGTATATTCTTAATGTATTTGCATCATGTTTCAAGTGTTGCACAAGGAACTGATATATCCAGTTCACTTTGCAAACACATAAGGCCAGGTTTGTAAAGTTATTTTAAATGGCTCTGAGTTTGCCTTTGCTAGCCCAGTGCTTGAGATTAAGACTGTACTCTAATTCTAAAGACAGACAGTTGTGCTGTTCCTAGACCTCTGTTAGCACTGCTACTAAATTTGCAGCTTCTCTGCACTGCTGCCACTTCTCTTTTAAACCCATTATCTTAAAGGGAAATAATTATTATTTTTAGCTTTTAACTTAGCATTGGTGTTTCAGGTTTCATAACTAAACTGTTCGTGGCTCCAGAGTCTTCAAACCTAATAGAAACTTGAATTGCACAGTGCAAGACCCACTGAAGGTGTTAACCTGAAATAATTTCTTTATTTTTGCCTGGATTCTTCAGAATTGCAATTCATTATATCATTCTTTTTTGTACATGATGCAATATACAAAAGGAAATACAAGCCATCTCCCATTCAGCTGTTCCTTCCAAGAGGAAATTCCATATCCAGTTTGCATTCAGTTAAAGAAACAAACATCTCATACACTCGTTCTGCTTTGAAATAGTTCCTCCTTGTTTGAAATCCGAGCTGTTAAACGTTCTAGCACTGGAAGCATTTTTACATTTTTGTTGTAGTTGTGCTGGTCAGAGGAACAAACACAGGTTGCTCAGTTTCCCAACAGTTGCCTCAGACTCTGAGACTGCTGAAAAACGTGCCTTTGGATGCTTTAGCAAGACAGTAGTTCATTCTTTCATGATGAATTATATTTTTGCTGACAAACTTTACGTCGAGGATTGCATTCCTGCAAGAGCAGTGTGTCTTTATGTGTGCGGCTCTCTGGGGAGCTGAGCAGGACACACAGCCCAGCTCCACACCATTCCCTGCTCCAGGCTGTGCTGGGAGAAGCAGCTGCGGGACTTGGATCTGGCTTTGGAGTCACTGGAAAAGTGTCCCAGATGATGCAGGGAGCTGGAGGTGTTGGTGAGTGGTGGTGACACAGATCTTGTTCTTGAAGGTGCGTAGCACCAGGGGTTGCTTTTTAGCCACTCAAGGCTCCCCTGGTGTCCTCAGCTCTCTCCCCTTCTGCTCAGGAGTGATGTGGCAGGAAAAGGTTCAGGTTGGATATTTGGAAAATGTTCATCACTGAAAGATTGGATAAACATTTGAACAGGCTCCCCAGGGAAGTGGTGGAGTCACCATCCCTGGAAGTGCTCAAGAACCAAGCAGATGTGGCACTCAGTGCTGGGGTTCAGTGGACAAGGTGGTGTTTGGTCAAAGGTTTGATTTGACCTTTGAGGTCTTTTCCAACCTTAGTTTTTCTTTAATTCTGAACAGGCCAAGGGTAGATTTTTTTGAGTTCCTTACCTCCAGGTGTCCTTTGGACTCTTCTAAGGTATAATTGAGGAGGCTAGGTTATATTGCAGGAGCAAATCTCCACAAGATTTTTAAGGATTTTTCTTTATTTCCAGATTTACTTAATTGATTCTTTATTTTACATGCCTCAAATTCTGTCCTGACTGGAGTTCTGTATTTGGAGCCAATAGCACAGAATGGTTCAGGGCTCCCAGTTTAATTTTTTTTGACTATTCTCCATTTCACTGGTGTTCTATCAAGAAAGGTGGAATTACAAGCCAGACACATGTAGCCGATGGCTTGGGCTGGACAGCTGACCACCAGGGATGGTCAGCAGCTCAGCAGCATCATCTGTGAGTGTCCTTGCATATCAAGTCCACTGCAGTCAGGGACCGTCTCCCCTTGCCACGAGCCGCGCCTCCCTAGGATGGCAGCCACGCTGTCCCACAAGCCGGAGTGCTGCAGAGAGAGAGTGTTCCCTCGCCCGGACCCCAATCAGCCACGCCATCACACAGTGGCCAGTCTTGGGTTCAGGGGCGAGAGACCCCGGCCCAGCCGAGGCATCAGGCTTTTATTCTGAGGGTTACAACCAATCTCGGAACGGCACGGGGGAGGAACCGGGGAGGGACAAAGGGCCAGGGACCAATCGGGAAGGAGGAAGGGAGGAGAGAGGGAGAGACAAAATACCATTGTGAGCTGAGGGACAGGGGGAGCCCGACCCCCTTCCAGGGCAAACCACCTTCAACTCCACCCCAGGGGGGCTTCATTCTCCAGGTCTCCACAGATTCCTCAGGGGGGAAGAAATTCTCTGGGCTTGAACCGTCGCTACAGACACACAAGCTCCATCGTTAGCTCTGACTTTCACAAGGGGCATTTTCAGCTCTGTGGGTGGAAGTTTAAATATGCAACTTCTGTCCCTCAGGCAACAATTTAGCTCATTAACCTATTATATTACCTAGCCCAATGAAAAGATTTTTAGAAGAAGACACATAGAGGCCTTGTAGCATGTTGGCTTTGCCATATTTTTTTCTTTGCAGTTACAGTGGGTGCTCTGTAAATACTGAGGCCTGTATTAATCTCAGATAACCCAATGTAAATCCAGGGTAACTGTCTTTCATTCTTCCCCACAACCCCCTGGCCATGGGCCAAGGATCTCACTCAGCACACTGGGTCAGATATCAGTCTCTCTTACATGAGGGGAAACCCAGATTAATTCAGGCACTTGAGTTAATGCAGGTTTCTGCCAGTGTCATGCAGAGCTGGGTCTGACCTGGTGGACTGTGCAGAATCTTTGGGTCTTGGGTAGGAACCATCACAGATTTGTGCTTTCAAGAGAAAGCAAATCTATCACACATCAAGCTGGGCTTCAGCTAGCAGAGAAAGTAGAGGAAAAATCTATTTCTACCACTTCACATCTTGTATAACCACCTGGCACTACTTTCACTGGATTCAGAGAGGTTTCCAGAAACTGGAAAGCACTAGTAAGGATCAGCTTGGCAAAGTGTAATATTCAACAATATTCTTGTTGCCAACTAGTGTCAATAGTGATAAAGCACATCTGAAAAATCATCTATAGCCACTTGCCCTCCCTGGGCATCAAGAGTTGACAATTCCTTTACAATACTTGCTGAGCCTGTGAAATGCTGGAGATGGGTTCTCATCCCAGGAGAACATTAACAGTAGGGAGAGAAAAAAAAAATCTAATTTCCTGTAAGAAAAATACTGGCTTGGTGCCAGACATTGAGGTGCTTCACACTGAAGATCAGCAGTCATTCATCACAGTGGGTGGTAACAAGGATTTGTAATTGCAAATTAATTGTTTTGGCAGGATTACAGGATGTCTTATTCTCTGAGAGATAAACCCCCAGCTTTGCGATACACCAAAACACATGTTAGTTTTGGGGTTTTTTTCCAAAAATACTCTACAATTTCCCAGTTGCCACGAAGGCATATTTTCCAAGCTCCAAATTATTGGGAATATCAACAAAATCCTCTATGTGCCTCACTTTTAATGATTAATTCATATTACATAATAAGAAGAGTAAATCAATGACAGCTGTGGTTTGAGAGGTGTGTTCAAAGCTCTTATAAATATAGACGCAAAGCTGCCCTTTGTTCTAACATTCATTACAAATTCATGGCTTGACCCGACATCTGTTTATGATGAGCTACAGACAACTTGTTAATTCTTCATAAAGGTCAGAAGTAAGTTCATCTTCTTCTGCCTTGGAGAAAATAAATTTTCTTGTTGGATTGAGAGAAAACTCTGCAGGAGGGGTGGTAGCTTAAAAGTGCAGTGGCATGTCAGAGCTGACAGACCCTTCCCTGCCACTGAACAACTTTATGATTTCAGCACCCCTGGAAGGTTTTCCACAGACCTCCCTGATGCACATCAGTTGTTCTCCAGAAGGTGATGGAGCTGTGTGGGACAGGAGAGGATCCAACAAGCTTTAGCAGTCAAATTCCCTGCTTCTGTGGTCCTAGATATGGCCAGGAGCCAGAGCAGCTGTCCTAAACCTAAGTCCTGCCCCATGGACTGCTCTGAGCTGTGGTTCCCTGTGGTTTGTGGCTCTGGCACACAATCACTGATGTGCAAACCAGAGCCTTTCTTGCCAACAGCTAAATCTCAAAACACCCCTCCCTGCAGCAGATCAAAACAAATGGCCCAAAATTGGTTTTACCAGCCAGGGACACTCTTGAATTTGAACAGGGCTGGTTCAGTAAGATGAATCTCACCCTTTTGCTCTTTGATTGTCTGTCCCCACATCTGTGAATGTCTTTAGCTGTGGGCAGAGGTGGAAATGTTATATAAAACACTAAAACAAGGTCGAGCCTGTGCCAGCCCCAGTGGATGCAGCTCTGGTTGGGAACTCAGTATGGAAAGGGAGGAGATGCTGACTGCAGTGCTGGCCATGTCCTTCCCCTGGGCACTGCAGCCTCCAAAAACCAAGTCCTGTTTGTGCCTTTCAAACTGCTTCTTGTTTGCACAACAAATTGCACAGCACATCCCTGCTGGAGTTTCTGGGAACATCCGTGGTACAAATTATTGGGAAGGTTCTGTAGTAAAGGAGAATGGGTTGCAAAAAGATCAGATTAATCAGTGTTTTGTTTGAAGTGGAGCACACTCTGCCACAGTGTTATTGTCTCATATTCCAATACAGCCTCCAGTGATCCTATTAACTGGAATGTAACTTCTCTTTTTTGATATTTTTATTTTAAAGCTGGTCCGTTAAGTGCATTATTTATGGTGAGTTAAAGCCTTCCACCAGGACCAGTGGATTGGAAATGAAATTACATTGTGACTATTTTACTCTTGTTTTTTAAAGTGAAAAGGAAGAAAGTGTGACAGACAAGCCTGTTCAAATAATGACATTCATTTTCTCTGAGTTGCTCTGAGATGTTATAGTGTCCAGGATTGTGTTTTTGAAAATACAGTGAGGAGTAATTCACCATTTAAAATTTGTAGTACCTATCTGAAGAGGATTTTCTTCTTAAATCCTTACAGCACACAATATGTAGTTCTAGCAGGGACTGCTATAATTTTGCAGTCTTTCCAAAACACTTTTGAGGTTTATAAGGACTACCAAGGCATTAAGGTGACAATCTCCCAGAACACCTTTAAGGAGCAATTAGTAGCAGCCTGATTGACTGTGCAAAGAGATGAAACAGTGTTAGCCAGCATCACACATCTCAGAGCTGGGTAGCTCCAAGTCTAGAAAATGCTCAGGCAAGACTGAATGAGAGATGGGCAACCCCTTGCTGAAATTAAATAATCCCAAAGGACTCCTGAGTTTAATTGCTTTCTTTAATAAATTGCATTGGGAGAGCATTGATCATTAACTGATGAATAACTAATAGTAACTAATAATGCATTCTGTGGGGCTTCAGTTCCCAGGATATTCCTGCCTTTGAGGCAGGAGTCAGGGTGGGAACAGAGCTCATGGGAGCCCTGAGAGCTGAGAGCCTGGCTCAGCACAAGCAGCTGACAGTGCTGTAGGAGAGGGGGGATTCTCCAGCATCCAGCCTGACCTGAGTTCTGTGATGATAGCTGTCCATTACTACTGAGGCTATTTAAAATTATCTTGATTGTGCCTTTTGCATTAGGGGTTTTTCTCCATCAGGTCCTTGCAGTTTTCCTGGTGGAATAAGCTCTGGAGTATTTCCACTTTTACCACAGGTCCAAACACAACACAAGTGCAGTAGGTAGCTAGAATTTGGTCCCCTGTGGGCAGCAGTCTCACCTCTCAGCTCTGCTTGAGCCTGTTCTTGAAATCCAGTTTGAAACCTCATGAGAAGTAAATTCTGCCTGATTGGAATATTGGATTAAATGGCGTTTTCTCATCAGCACCCACCTGGGCTCCTCTGCACAAGTACTTTAGGGGCACTGTCACTACCCAGAATATTCATGTGTTCAGCCTTTAATCTCTGAACTCTCTGTACACAATGGAACTTTTCAGAAGGGCAAAGCCAAGCTTAATTATGCAGTGAGACATGCTGGATATGCTGGTCAGGTCTTGTTCCTTGGGGTCCTGCAGTTTGAAAGTACAGCTGTAGGCAGTTTGCAAAAATTGCTTCTCTTTTCCTGCTAAGATACTGTCACATCAACCACGAGCATTTGCTGCCATAATTTATTGTTTCTTCCCATACTGAGTCAGAAGGGTATGCATTTTTTTGTTCTTGGCTAAATTGAACAAATCAGTCATTTCACAAAAGTTTCCAAATGAAAGATTGTTGTAAGCAAGACCAGATATGTTCTTTTACAGATCTGGGGTTCAAAAATAAGAAAAAAAAAAAACAGAAAGAAAAGAACAAGGAAGCTTGAAAAGCAGCTTACAGTTTGCTTTGGGCTAATTAGATCTTATCACTGAAAAGACAGATATTTCTTTCTTTAGCGTGATGCCATGGTGAAAGTTGACCTGGTGTTTATGAAAGCACATTGCACGCTGCTTTTCAGCTAGAACTATGGGGTTTAAATGAGTGATCCTCATAAAAAGCCTGATGTGAAGGTGTGTGGAGCACTGGCTTTCAGAGCACACATGTGTGTGCTATTAAGGTCCCGGGAAGGGAGCAATTACAGGACCTTTGTCATTCAGCTCAGATGCTGTGTTAGAATGTTTTTAATAGGAACTTGTCTTGCTTTCTTTCTGACTTTCATAGAGGCAAGAAATAAGACCCCCGAGGGGAAAAACACTCTTCCCTAATGCCTGGAATGCTTGAACTCTGAAGTCAGTAAAGAATGACTATCTCTCAATATTGGAGCTTTAGCCATGGTGTTATCCTTGGCTTCAGCAACTTCCAGCAAACTGGGGACAAACCACTATCTTTAAACATCAGATGACTGCAGGCTGATGAATAAAGGGAAAAAACCCCACCTTGCCTGCAGCTTAGTTCTGACAGGCACCTAGAAGTGGGTCTCCCTCTGACAGATCAGCCCTCTCCGTGCTGGACTGTGCTCAGGACTGGCTGGAAGGATGCTATGACCTTTCTGCTGGAAAAAGTCTCTTACAAAAAAAGAGATTTACATCTATGCCTTGGAGGACAGAAAAGTGGCATTTCTAAAGGTGTCCTGGGGTCTGAAATGTATCCCAGCCTTTGAGGAGTCCTCAGCAATGATCCATTATCCCATTCAGCCCTGAACCTGTCTCTGTGCTGGTAAATCTGGACCTTTTCTGCCGCCATTAAGCCTCAACACAAGGATTCTTTGGACTCTCTTCTGTATTCCTGAGCTGCCCAACAGCAGCCATGCCCTGCCTTTATTCATTCTCATTCCCCTCTCTTTCTCTGGCTATCTTTTGTAGACCAGGAGTTGATGAAGGCCCTGACAGATCTCAGCACTTTCTGTAAATTCATTCTATTTTAATACCTAATATTCTCCTGAGGCATTTGCTTTCAAAGCAATTAGATATCTGTCAGCACCTTTGCTAGATTTCAAGCTTTCATATCAGTATCCTAAGGTGGAAATAGCATTCCACTTGAAAAATCATAGCTTGCTCCTAAGGTTAGAGTTTTTCAGTGAGTAAATCTTCTTTAAGCTGGTGAATGCAGCTGCTGCCTTGACAATTTGTGAGTTTATTTCCTTCTGGATATCCCCACTGGCTTGCATGTTACTGCCAAAGAATGTGAATGGAGGCATTTTTGTCTTGCTTTTGCCTTCCTAAACAGTGTTTGAACTGTGAGTTACAGGGGCTCTCATTAGCTTCACTTTTTGTAGCTGTTCATTAACCCCCTCTATTTTACAGTGCTTAGCAACCCTTTGATCTTTGCATGGGGGTGGATTTCCAGTTTACAGGGCTTGTATTGTCAGTTTAGGGCATTATGGTTAAACTCGGTGGATTTTGCACGTGCATTTTCGTGATGGTGACACCACTGTCAGTGCCTGGTGGAAGGGGAAATCCACTTCTTTGTTTGGCACAAGCACCTCTGCTCAACCCCTTGTCCCAGCCCCAGCTTCCCAAAGGAGGCAGATTGCTGGTGGGTCTTCTCTGGTGAATCCAGCCCTGAAAATTGTTCTGTGGATATGGTTCCTTGCTCCACAAACATTTGGGACAGAGAGTCCATAGCACTGCATTTAGCTGTGCAGAGAAGGAGAGAAGGTATTTATGGGAATTTGCTGTTCAGTTGGAGTTTGATTTTTATGCCTCTTTTAATGATGTCCTCTTTTCATAGTGCAGCATGAGTAACAATTCCCCCTTTGTAAGTATTTTGTATCTATTCCTATTTCCTATTGAAATTCCTAGGAAAGAGACTATCCAAGTACTGAGTTGAAAATTTTGTCTTAAAATAAACCAGATGTCCAACTTTCCTTTAGCTGCCAAGCCCTAAAGAGTTCAAGAAAGATGTTAAAATCTGTCTTGCTGGCTGTGAAAAACTAATTGCATAGCATAGGTGATGATCCCAGTCTCCCAGGAGAAGGAATAAAACTGCTTCGGGCAAGAGCTCTGCTGTTATTTGTCTGAGGATTGGAGTTGGCAGTGCCTGTGGAAAAAAGTTCCATTGCTTGCCCTCCTTGCTGGTTAACAAATGCAGAGACAGGAACACAGACAAAGGTTAGGGGAGTGTCTGTGAGTTGGTACCTGAAAACCTACTTCACCTTATGAGAAAAATGCTGTTTTCTTCCTTTTTTCCCTTCTTTCTCCCCATGTCCCCCCCCTGTTAAGAGCACAGGGAGTGCTTAAAAGCCAGAGACAGAGGGTTCAGACTCAGTTACAATCATGTGAAGGAAGTCCATGGCCTGAGGTATTTGATGCCTGTGTGATAAAAGCTATTCTGTTTGCAAAATGGATGTACAATTCCCTCCCGGTGCAAAGGGTTTGGGGAGGATTAAGATTAGTAAAGCACTGTGAAGACTGAAAGTGCCACTGAAGTCCTGAGGATTAAAGGTTGCATTTGACTGGTGAAGTGGAAGGGACCAGTAGTAGCATTTATCAGGGTAAAAATGGTTCATTTTAAATCCAGTGGCCATGCCTGACTTGCTTCCAGGCTGGTGGAAGTCACTGAGGACACTCAGTGCTGGGAAAGAGCTGAGGGACACACAAAGCTAATGAAATGCCCAGATCTCACTGCATATATTCACATTGTGAAGGGGATTTAAATCAGGGATTTTATTTCCTGGTTTTTGGAATAGTCCTCTGTAAGGCAAGAGAAGGGTTCATTCACCATAATCCTAAATTCCATAACCATTGCTAAGGCATTATTTGACAGTGATCAAATTTTTATGTAAATTCAACACCTGAAAAAATCTAAGTGTAAAAATACCTGTCATAAACTGGTGTGTTGAACCTAAATTGAAATAACAAGATTGTAAAGGAAAAAAAAAAAAACAAAACCCAGTCATCAGGGGTTTCTTGTGATACTTCCAGACCAAAATGACCATGGCTTTGCTGTACTCACCCTTGTGGATGTAGAGGTGGAGCCCTGTGTGCATCCACGTGTCCTGCCCTTGGATCTGGGTCTCACAATCATCCCCACCACAGGATTTGTACTTGGACTTCAGTCCAACCTCAGTGGTGCCCATCTTCTGAACCTCTCTAATGTTTGGCATCTCTCTTTTGAGAATTTCCTCTCTGAGGTGTCCTGGGTTGACCATATGACCTGTTTGTATCCCCAATCGTCCTCTTACTTATGCTGGACATTAAGTTCTGCAGTTTTAAGATGGTCCCAGAAAGACAGAGAGAGTAAAGGTGGAGGAAAAAAAAACACTCGCCGTCTGTCTGCAGGATACTTTTATTCCTACGAACCAAGGCCGAGAGAGAGCGCAGAGGCTACATTCCAGCAGACAGCGTTATCTCTTTTTTCTTTTTTTTTTTTCTGTTTTTTACTCTCTCTGGTGTGGGTACTAGAAGAGCACACAGCAGAGGGTTTCCTCAGATTTTTCCCGGCCTTTTGCAGGGAGAGACTTTGTTTCTTTTGCTGGGTATTTTTTTCCTTTTTCCTCTTCCTGGGACTGACTGGCATCACGTGGGCCCAGGACACCAGGGAATCCCCAGGGGGGCCCCCCCTCACCGACTTCTACAGCCGGGCCCGGCAATCGGCCCCCCCACTGGAGAACTGAACCGGACTCAGACGGACTCTGAATCTACCATCTCTTCAGAGAAAAGAGAGATTTCATTGTTTTCATATTATCCAAATTTTTCCTATACTTGTGAATATTCTATTTGTTAAATAAATAGTTTTTTCCACTTTTCTCTAAGGAAATTCTTCCCGGACCTGTAAGGGGAGGGGCGATTGGAATCGGCTCTTCCTAGAGGAGACCCCCCCAGAGGTTTCCTCCTAAATATTTGCCCTAAACCAGGACAAATAAAATTGGCGCCCAACTGTGGGGCTTGAGAAAGTGGAAAAAACTTGTACTAATTTGTATTTTGGTTGTGATTACTCTGTTTTGAAGTAGAGCAGCCAGCAGCCATGCTGGTTGACTTCATATTCTACCTCTGTGCGTGGACAGCTGTGGCAACTTCCTGGTTCATAGGCTGACTTTGCTACTCGCTGTTGTTCCTGACACGGAGTTTTTATCGAAGGGGGGTACGGTTTAAAGTTACTGTTTTACTATTCATGGTGATACTGATTTATAGAGAGAGTGTAGCTAACCTACTAGGAATTGTTCAAACTATTTACGGTCTGTTGTTTTTCTTTCCCACCTTGTATCCAAGTTTCGGTGGCATGTTCTGGGGGTTTGTTGATAATGGCACCCAATCCCTTAACGGTGGGGATGAGGCTTCCCAGCCTTTCCCTTTCCTCTTCTCCTTTCAATCTGTCACATCATCTATTACATCATCTGTTACATCATTTTTTGAAAATACTCAGTACCACCTAGATGCCAAAGAAACCACTTTACTGATATTCCAGCTGGTGAGTTTCCTTTTTACAATTTACAACCTCTTTAGAATGAGAGCTGATAGGTGCAGAGGGACTGAGGATGATAGATGCAAAGGGACTGAGGATAATAGGTGCAGAGGGGCTAAGGATGATAGGTGCAGAGGGGCTGAGGAGACACCTGACCCAGTTGTGGAACATACAGAGTGGTGCGGAGAATGGGAGGATATGGGCCAGATCTTGAAAGAGTTCTCAGAACCCATAGCTTGGGACTTCCCACGTGACCAAATACAGAACCCAACTAGGGTGGCCAAATATCTGAAAGAGAAGTGTAATGATGGTTCTAAGGAAGAAAGGATCATTACAATAAGCTGGGCCCTGGCATATGCTTATCACACGCTGCTGGATGCTGTAGGGCAGCAGATAGAGGCACAGGGCCAGGAAAATGAGGCAGGGCAACAGATAGAGGTACGGGGCCAGGAAGGTGAAGCAGCCCAAGTCCCCCAGGCTGCAACTAAACCAGACACTGAACCTAAGCTGACACCTGGACCAGATAGTACGCTTAAGCCACTGGCAGTCACTACTACAGGAAAGAAGGCCAAAACCAAAACAGATCGACCCGTGGATGATGATGAAGATGAGGAAGGAGAAGGACCCTCACTGGCAGGCGATAGGGGGGAAGGACCCTCAGGGACAAGAACTGACTCAAGGGCAGAAGACACTATCGATTCCTTTTCCCTGAAGGACCTTCGTGGTCTAAGAAAGGATTACACTCGACGACCTGATGAATCTATAATTAGTTGGTTAGTCTGTCTTTGGGATGCCGCAGGCGACGTTACAATTCTAGACGGTACTGAAGCGAGGCATTTGGGACACCTGTCACATGAACCAGTTATCCAACAGGAAACAGTAATGGGAACTCTCCCTAGGAGTCTCTGGTCACGAGTCTTGACAGCTGTGGCACACAGATACATGTGTATAGACGATCTCTATATACAACAAACCCAGTGGAAGACAATAAAACAAGAGATTCAGCACTTAAAAGAGATGGCCGTGGCAGAGCTAGTTTTCACAGAGGATCTAAATACACCTAATAATCCAGACTTAATGGCATGTACACCCAAAATGTGGCGAAAACTTATACACCTCAGGCCACAAGAACACCAGGCTTCTTTAGCCCTAATGATACAGGACGAGAGAGAAACAACTGTGGCAGAGATAGCAAGGAAACTCCGAACATATGGAGATGCTGTATTTTTTTCCTTTTTCCTCTTCCTGGGACTGGCTGGCATCACGTGGGCCCAGGACACCAGGGAACCCCCGGGGGGCCCCCCCTCACCGACTTCTATAGCCAGGCCCAGCAATCGGCCCCCCCGCTGGAGAACTGAACCGGACCCAGCCACGGACTGTGAATCTACCATCTCTTCAGAGAAAAGAGAGATTTCATTGTTTTCATATTATCCAAATTTTTCCTATACTTGTGAATATTCTATTTGTTAAATAAATAGTTTTTTCCACTTTTCTCTAAGGAAATTCTTCCCGGACCTGTAGGGGGAGAAGTAATTAGAATCGACTCTTCCTAGAGGAGACCCCCAGAGGTTTCCTCCTAAATATTTACCCTAAACCAAGACATGAGGTGATGGTGTTTTTCAGGGAGAAAGCTCCAATGCCCTGGCTTTGCTCACAAACAGCAGAGGGCAGAAAACGTGACATTTTTACATCATTCTGTTGATACCTCCTGGGCTTCCCCTCACCTCTTCCTCTCTCCCATCACTGGCTTGTGTGTGGCTTTAGCCGAAACAGGAAACTTACCCAAGTCTTGCAAGCCATTGTTTCTTTATGTTAAATACAAGGTTCTTTTATTGACTCCAGCTGCTGCACCTCCCTGTGCTCACTGTGTTTGCTTTATTAAAATTGAACAGTGGGCAAGTAGGACATTGTAAATCACAAGTGACTGGGCCAGAAGGAGAGGGCGGGACTCTGACTGTGTGACAACAAAGCGAGCATATGAACAGGCTGGGCCTCCTGGCTAATAGCAGCCGAAACTCGTGAGTACAATTTGCAATTGCTCCCAGGAGGACAGGCAAGTGCCAGACAGTGAGCAGGGATAGATGGGAGTGAGTACTGGAATACCTGATGTGTTCTCTCCAGAACAGAGCTTCTCAGAGCTCTGGGCACGCAGGAGCTGCTAGCCTCTGCTGTAATCCTGGGATTTATCTTATGGCAGTGCCTGGTTGTGGTCATCCTGTCTGTGGAGAAAGCCTTGTTAGACCATCCAAGTCTTGGAGAGGGCTTTTAAACCAAGTACCACCTGGTCACTCACAGAGAGGGAGGTGGAAGCTGCTGGTCCATAATTAAGCGTTACACGTTTTTCAGCTTTGCCGCTTCATGGCTGGTGGGGGGGAATTGTATTTTTGTTCACTCGAACCCCATGGGCATCCACAGGGGACAGTCAGAGTAGGTGAACTCAGGGCAAAAAGACAACAGGTTCCTTCCCTGTGCTAGGAGAGTACTTCCTGAAGGCGCAACACCATCACGGACAATACAGTGACCACATGGAGGGTCCCTGCCTGCCACAGTGACCCTGCTGTGAGCCCTCAGCACCACCCTCTGCTCTGGCAGTGACTTTTGCAGTGCAGGTGGCCTGCACAGCTCAGTGCTGGGTGTGTTCTCTCCGCAGTGCTCCTCGACGTGCGGCAAGGGGCTGCAGTCGCGCGTGGTGCAGTGCATGCACAAAGTCACTGGGCGCCACGGCAGCGAGTGCCCGGCCCTGGCCAAGCCTGCAGCCTACAGACAGTGCCACCAGGAGGTCTGCAACGACAGGATCAACGTCAACACCATCACCTCACCCAGGCTCGGTGAGTCGGGGGCCTGGGGGGACCGTGCCACCCACCCAGTGTGACAAATGTGGGGCCAGAAACTGGGAGAGGCTCAGCCAGACTCCAGACTGAAGGTCTGGTGTGGGTGGGTCCTGTCTAATCCCTGCCTCAGGCTGTGCCCAGGTGGAGCTCTCAGCAGAGGATAGAGCTGAGAGGGGAGCACACAAATGGTGATTGATTGACTGATTGATTGATCGATCACAGGGGTGAGGGAGCTGGCAGGTGCTTCTTTCTCCATCACAAACCCCTCCACACCCTGCCTGTACTGCAGAGTGTAAAGCAGGAACATTTATTCATCATGCCCCAAGTAAACACCTGACCCTGACAGGTGGTTTGAAGGATTGACTTGCCCAGGGGGGCAAGACAGCATCCAGCCTCTTCCTGTAAACCCTGTGATTTTCTGTCTCTGTCCTCCTCCTCACCCTCCCTGCATTCCCCGTCCCTGGCTGAGATAGGAACATGGTGATAACCACCTCTTTCCTGAAACACCCTAACACTGTACTTAAGACATTACAGTAGTTAAGAATGCCTCTGTTAATACAAATTTATGGGCATCCTATGATTTTCCAGATTGTATTTCCTTGATTTATAAGGGGATAAAAATATAAATATACTAAAAATGTATTTTTCCAAACTTCAGCCCTGTGAGTTCCTCCACCGCTCCAAGAACCAAGTTGGTTTCTTTACATTTCACACATCATCACCAGTAAGATGAAGTTAAATTAAGGCCTCAGCTACACTGGCACAGCCTCATGGGTCTCTCCTGTCCCATTCTGGTACAAGAGGCTGGATTGTAAACAAGAAGAGGTTACCAGAAAGAGCAGCCTCTTCCCTCACTACTGAGCTGATCTTACAGGCTAAGAAACCTCTAACACATGAAAACACAGAGCTGCTAAATAATAGAGAACCATTTTCTAATAGTGCTGTCCAGTATGAAATAACACTTCAACTAGGATTGGACTTGAAGCTTCTGAACTGAAATTTGTTCCCCAAAAGTTACCAGATATTTTAAAGAGAAAATGGGGACTTTGATTCTTGCAAATGCACTCATGCTCAGGGGCTTCTAACCTCTGTTGGTAAAGAAAATATGAGAGTACTTCCCAGACATTTTAGCACTAAGACCATAGCAAAAGGAAAACATTTCATTTGAGAAGTAAGCCCTTGATACACTGATGAGACAAGAAATCCATCCTAATTCATGTTTTAGGACAAAGCAATAAAATGCTCATGTGTTTAGAAGACTGAGGAGGCTCAAGTCCCTGCTGAAAGTAATCTGCAAGTAATTTGGGATGCTTTTGTTTCTAAACCAGGCTTGGAATCACCAGGGCCAGAAACAATGACATTTGATATTAGCAGAAAGACATATCATTGATTGTTTTGCTCTTTTTGCTTATAAACAATTCTAATTGGATTATCTTTAAACAGAATTTTCTCTTTTCTTCAATGGGAGCATCAGAAAAAAAAAAAGGAAAAAAATTCCAGTAGTCTACAGAACCCATGCTGCCTTGTCCCTACTTCAGAATGGTTTTTTGTCCTGGATAACATTTGCAGAAATATCTAAGTGTGGCATTCACCTCACCTGACTTTTATGTCCGTGTCCAGTGACTCTCACTGACGACGCATTCAAAGGGGTTTATTCTGTCACTGCCTTCCTATCTTCCTTCACAACCTATGAGGGACATTGGACCTCTGAAATATTAGTCCTGGCCTTGTTTGTGGCTCAGTTTCTGTTATGTGACCTCTCCTATCTCAGATTCATAAGGTGTGTCTCAGGTGTTCTTGCCAGGTGTGTGATTTATTCATCTCCATCCCATTGACCACTGTGTGGAGTTCATGGCCTTAAACCTGGGCTGAATCTGTGGATGTTTTGTTTATCCAGGCCTGTTTGCCTCTGAGATAAAACAGGTGCAACATGAGGAGCTTTGCAGTCCCCATTCATGTCCAGGGAAGGAGGGAAGCACTTCCAGGAGCCTGATATTTTGGTGGAGAGAGCATCACCTGCTCTCCAGTGCTGGCAGCGAGGGTACCCTCCCTCCCCTCAGGTGCAGGGCTTTTGGTCACACCTGCAGTGCTGTTCCCTGGCTAATCTGGCAGTTTCTCCTTTCTTGTCTCCCCCAAGCTGCCCTCACCTACAAGTGCACAGGGGACCAGTGGACAGTGTACTGCAGGGTGATCCGGGAGAAGAACCTGTGCCAGGACATGCGGTGGTACCAGCGCTGCTGCCAGACCTGCAGAGACTTTTATGCAAACAAGATGCAGCAGAAGAGTTAATGAAGCTGTGCCACTCCTTAGAGTCTTCCAGCTGTTTGGATGGAAATCACGGACTAGTAGGTCTGAGTACTGGAACTTCATGAGTTGCTACAGCATGGTGGATCCCAAAGCACACCTCATGAGACTTGAAACTAATCCTACAGACTGGATACCAAAGTCATCCGCTCATCCACCTTAAAAAAAAACACACAGAAAGGGTCATCTCAAGGAGCAAATCATTTCTAAGTATTTTGACATCCTCACATTTTTCATTAATGCTTTTTTAATATATTAAATCACTAGCCACTGGATGGCTTGCTACCATTAAAGAAAAGGACAAGAGTTGCAAAGTGATTACATTGGATAAGGATATGGGTACCTCCATGAAGGAAGGCTTCTGGCAAAATAATTCAGCAAAGGTAGAGACATTACTTAATCTTTTAATCTTGGCTTTTTATCTGTTGTTTTCAATTCCCAGCAGTTATCCCACTGCAGAATGGGCTTGGAGGGACACGCATAAATGAAACGCTTAGTTTAAAGAGAGGATTTTCTGTAAAAGCTTGTGAAAACTGATAGCAGAGGATGGACATCTCTGAATTTCCTACAGAAAACTCAGTGTAATTATATCCAGCATTCCAAGTCATATTTTTAGAGCCACTAATAGGGAATGCTTTTCCTTCTAATTTTAAAAAACAATCCTCTCTATCTTTTCCCCAGAATAATAGTTTCTTTTATGAAACATAATTTTTCTCTGAGCTTAACAAAATGGAAGCTTATTAACAGCTGTAGATAGTTACTTTTAAACAAGAACCACTTACATGAGATGGGAGAAGCCAGAAATCACTTCATCCAGTAGAGCTCACTGAGGGATTGCTTGGCCTAAGCTCTCTCCAATTCTTAGAAGTCAATCAGATAATGAGACTGTTGGTTCTTATAAGAGGACTGTGAAACTGGATAGGGTTGGAACAGAAACTGAATTTGGAACAATCTTTATGAAAAGGATGTAGTGTGGAGCAGAACAGGTGTTTCCTATCTCTGGGCTCTTTTGTACAGCTGAGGGTATGTAGCCTTTGGAGTAGCCAGGGATGCAAGACATTCAAAGCTTGTGGAAGCCAGAGGGCTCAGACTTCCATTGCTTTCAGGAAGGATTGGGAATTTACTCAGTGTATTTGAATGCTCCCTGTCTCACTTCTGTGGTGCTGTCAGGTTTGGTGCTGTCAGAGCACTCACAGGTGCTGCACACACATCACTCTCTGCCATGTCTGTGCACTTTAAACCAGACTCCTCTCTGGGTGTGACACTTGAACAGGAGCTCTGCCCAGGGCAGGGCTTGTCCCCTCCACTGTCACACACATCAGCATCTCCCTATCACATCTTGCTCCAACAAGCATCATTCCCCCTGCCAGGGCCAAGACCATGGCTGAGTTTCAGCCCCCTCCTCGTGACAGAAACAGAGCCCTGTGGAAAATTGCAGCTTTGTACTCGCTCTAGAACTGCCTGTGACTGTTTGACTCCTTGGAGCTGAGCACAGAACCAGGCCCAGCCACTCCCCCAGCCCTGGGCCAGGCTGGGTTGCAGCTCATACCTGGCCCCAGGTTGTCTTTATTGCTGTTGTCTCTTTTTGTCAGTGCAAGGAAAGGTAAAGACTCTTAGTACCTAACATGTCTTTAAAGCAATTTTTGCTTAGTACAATTCTTTCCATATCCAGGACCTCACTGGAATAACCTATTAGCATTTTATTAAGGGCTAAATTTTTCAAGCACAGGGAGATAATGTTCATCAACAGACTAATCCTGTGTGGGCTTCACATTTACATCTGTGCTTGTTAGTGCAAATGAGTGTGTGTGCACCAGGGCTGGCCTGATGCACAAAGACACATTTGCACACTCTTTTTCCTCAAGTGCCTGTCTCAAACAGATCTGCTTTCCAACACCTCAGATGATTTTCTCTATCAGGGAAATGACTGCAGCTTGGTTTTTGTTGTACTGGATTTTTTTGGCAATTTATAATCAGGATTAGACCTCTTTTTTCTGTCATTCCCACCCTGTTGCCCAGTGCAGAGGTTGTGTAAGAACTTAGCAAATAATCAAGGGGAAATTGCTGGCAGGGGTGACAGGAAAGATTTAGACAAAACCAGGTGATACTCAGGCAAATTAACAGGTAGAACTGCTAATGAGAAAGTTCCAAGAGAACAGACAGAGCCCAGAGGACCTGGTTTATATTGGTAATTCACCAGGTGATGTTTTCTCCTCTGCCTGCAGTGACACTGGGCCTGTCCTTGCTGCCTCCCTGCCCCCACAGCCACCCCTGGGTCCCCTGACACCCCTCACTCCATTTGGAATTTGCTGTTTTTCTTCTCATGGGCAATATTTTCTTTTACCTTGGCAGAATTGTGTGAATTATCATTGTTGGCAATCAAAGGTGCTTCTCCACAGCAGAGAATGTTTTCCTTCTGGTGCTGATCTGTGACCTTCTCTAGGCAAAAGGTAGGAGGACATAGGAGAGGAAGGATTTTAGGTTTTGTATTTTTTCAGTAATAATTCACTACTGGCCACTGTCCAGAACAGGGTGCTAGGCTGGTTGGACCTGTGGTCTGACCCAATCTGTTGGGTTCTGGACCCAGAGGACACTTGGGTCCAAGTTCTGGGTCCTACCTAAGGAAACAGGAATTTGCAAGGATTTTTTTCAACTGTCTGAGCACTGAGAAAAAAACACCTCACTTGTTCTCACAGATTACCATGTGTCAACCTTTTATTTTTTATAATCAAACCCCCCCGACATTGATTAAGAACTGATGGCACCACACAGCTCCATTTTATTCAATTCTCTTACTTCACATGGTGAACCTTCCCATCATATAACAGCCAGAAAAATAATAACAAAAAAAATTTAATTCTGTTCAATATTCCTTCACTTCTGGTTTTTATCACTTTATAGGAGCTTTACAATGAACTCACAGCTATGCTCTGCCCTCAGTTCCCACATTCTGGTGAAAAGAAAAGCTGTTTGTTTCAGTGTAACTATGACAATACTTTTCTTAGTTGTTCATGAGAGATCGATGCTCTTTTGATTACAGTGGTGGTATTTCCATATTGTAAATAATACTCTGTACTGTTACTAAAGTACTGTACATTTCTAGTTGCACAATTGTGTTATTGAGTGTAGATTCTCACTATCTCATGTATGGTGCTATTTTTTGTCAGTGGAAAAGAATTTTAGCAGTCGATTATTGCTTGATATTTTATTATAATACAGGGATATATTCTCCATGGCAGTAATATCATTTAAGTGTTCTCATTACAGAGTGAAATGTATATATTTTTCCATTAGCTAATTTGCATATGTACTGTATCCATGGTAATTTTCTTCTTGGTGCTGGTTATAAATAGAAAAAGATAAAAAACAATCAAACTGAATGGAACCAGTTTTAAATGAAAGCCAAAAAAAAGAAAAGAAAAAGAGGATCATTCCATTTTGAACAAATTGAATAAGTTGAATAATAAATTTATTTTTTCCATAACAACTTTAATAAGGTTTCTGAACTTGAAACAAAAATACAGTGCAAACCAGACAGCATGAAAATTAAGAGAAAGGAGTGAAGCTGCAAGTGGTAAATTATGCATCTGTGTAATACTGGACTGAGACTGGGATTTGGTTAAATCCAAGCCAACTGTTTAATTGCTGTGGTCGGTGTAAAATGTCATTTGGCAGTAAAATTGTGGCACCTCAGAGTTCTCAATGTGCTAAGAAACCATGAAATGATGGGTCTTGTCCTGGTCAGGTTGCAAAATAAAGCACGGGGATATTAACACCTGAATAATGCCTTGCCAGGTCTGTGGGCAGTGACACAACAGTAGAAAATTCCTGTCTGGGAAAAGTGCACCAGGCTCTGTTTGGGATATCTTTGTGTGCGCCTGGGCAGGCTATGGGGAGGGGGACGTTCTGAGGGTGCTTTTGGAGAAGATTGTTCTTGCTGTGCTGGAGCTGGGAGGGAGCAGCAGCTCCACAGGCACCCCTGACAATGAGCAATGCTAGGCACATGGAAATTTATACTGGAGCAAAACAGTCCCATCCATTGGGAAGGTATCTGTAGAACCCAGCTGCACTCTCCCCGGTGTGAAATAAACAGAATTACTTCAGTGCCAGGTGTTTTCCATGTCTTTGTTGCAGGCACTCACCAGAATAGGTGCTCACCAGAATGGTAGCTCCCCCCAGCGTGGTGAAGGGTTTTTTTTTCAGTCAGCTGCACACCTGTAGGATCCTCTCCTGTGGCCGGTGGCGAGGGCCGGACAGCTGACCACAGGGACGGCCGGCGGCTCGGCGGCTTGTTCTGAGAGCTTCCTTTTTGTTAAGTCAGCTTCAGCTAGGGACTTCTTTTCCCCTCGCTGCGAGCCGGGCTTCCCTGGGATGGTGGCCGCTGTCCTAAAAACCGGAGAGGTGCTGAGAGAGAGAGTGTTCCTTTGCCTGGAGCCCCAAATCAGACACAGGACACGAGGGTCCGCTCTGCTTGGGCTCAGGGGCAAAAGACCCGGAATCGCCCAACATTCAGACTTTTATTCTGAGGGTTACAACTTATCTCATAACGGTACAGGGGAGGACACGGGGAAGGGTCGAAGGTCAGGATGCAGTCAGGAAGGAGGAAGGGAGGAAAGAGTGAGACACAAGATACTATTGTTAACTCAGGGGGAGGCGGGGGGAGTTCGACTCCCTTTCCAAGGCCAAACTTAACTCTACCTTGAGAGGGGCCTCACTTTCTAGGCCCCCAGAAATTCTTCAGGGGGTATGTCATTCTCTGAGTTTGAACCACCGCTACACTCTCCCAACCTATCTTACAAAGATGCCATCATCTGTATCCCACTCCAGCTCAATTCTTGTTAAAAGGGCACTTCCTGGAGGTGGGAGCAGCCTCTTTCTAAAGCAGCCTTAAAAACTCAGGAATATGGTGGAGTGGTGGACTTGGCAGTGCTGGGTTGGACTTGATCATCTTAAAGATCTTTTCCAACCTAAAGGATTCAATGATTTCATAACAAACCAAAGCAGAGTTGGTGTGAGAGCCCTCCTCCCACAATGATTTCCAGAAGTGGAGTTTATACTTTAATAACAAAGCTCATTTCCTGATCTCACACTGGATTCATGGCACAACACGGATGGGATTCCTGGTTTTGGGAGATACCAGCCCAGCTGCCACCCTGCACAGGACCATTCACAGCAGCAACACTGCAGAAACTCCATCCAAGTGGTGCAGAGCATTAACACATCATCGTGTTTGTGCCTTGCCTGCAGTCAACATCTGATTGCAATTGTTGACCTGTTTGAACAATAAAATGTAGCTCTAAGCCTGGGGAAGCCAAAGGGCTTTGCATTAAGCTGGGCTGTGGCAATGGGTGGGAGGGGTGTAAGGAATGCTGTCATACATTTGGCTTCAAATGTTCCTGGTATGTGCCAGTACCTCTCCTAGAAATCCAGTAGGATTATATACTTACTTTGCCTATTTTGCATATAGCTGTTTGCTGTTTTCCACTCATTCCTAAATCCCCATTTCTTTCCAAGCCATTGCCCTTCCCTGTGAGCTCAGTTGGTTTTGGTTTTTGTTTTTGGTTGTTTTTTTTTTTTTGTTTAAGACACTTCAGCCAAGGTTTCTAAGGGCAGGTGGGGTGAGATGGCTCTGGTGCCCTGGCACAGAAGAATCAGGAGGAAAACAAAACCCCTCCTCCCCTCCTTGGAGGTCACTTCTGCCTCCACAAATTCAACCTGCTCCCTTCACTGTCCTGGTGCCCACGGCAGCCCCAGCTGTCTCTGGCAGCAAACTGGCAGCACCCTGCTTGCTCTGGCAGGAAATTTCCTTCTAAAATGTGGAACACTTCATCCCCACACCAGCCCCTGCTCACCAAGTACCTCTGCTGAGTACTGTGCTCTTTGGTAGAGTGAAACCCAAATATTCCTTTGTGCTTTCCCACGTCACGTGGAGCATTTCCATGGGGAAAGGGATTTTTTCTTCTTGCTGGAGAGTGTCAGGGCAGACACCAGTGTGCTGTGGAGTTCCAGGCAGAGAAGATGTTCTCCCATTCCATGCACTCACACTTCTGGTGGTGTAAGGAAGGATGGGATGGGATGCTGCTCTCCATGTGGTCTTCAATTGAGGAAAACACTCATTTTTCACCAAGAGAGTGCTGGTAGCTCACCAGTCTGCAGGACTGGCTCCATCACCCCACAAACCAGCACCTGCTGAAGGATCCTGACAGCTTCTGTAAGGTCACTGCACACTACAGCATCACTGGAGCCTTCCTGGAGACAAGGAGTGAAACTTGGACTTCTGAGGGATCGGAGAAAGAGGGGAACCCTCCAACAGTCTTTCATGTGGCACCCAGATTCAGTGCAGCCTGTCCAGCAAAACCAGACAAGCCATTTTGGGTTGGACTTTTTAAATTTTCTTAGAAAAGACATTATTTGAATGCTTTTCAGATTCCATTTCTTTCCCCAGCTCTGTACTTTACCCCTTGATTTTGTCTCTGATGACAAAAGGGCCAAACCAGACTGCAGCTTTGTTTGGCACCAGACTTCCCTCCTGAGATGATCACACAAGAAGTCTTTTATCACTCTGGGGGCTCTGAGCCCAGAGCTGCTTGTGGTGGAAGTGGCTGGGACTATAACCCCAGGCTGTGGTGGGATGAGAGTCAAGCTCAGGCTGTCAGCAAGAGGACCTGCAGCAGTTTTCTGCCAGGACACATCAAAACTCCTGAGCCTGCTTCCTCCAGTGCTTCTCTCATTAAGGAAAAGGTATGAAATCCACATCTAGACTGAATTTTAAAATTAGGTGTTGTTTAAAATACAAATCCCATCCAGAATCATGGTCTGATTCCTTAGAAAATCGCTATAAATTGAACGTCCCCTGCTGCCCGCTGCTCAATAACAACATTTGGTTTTCTCACAGAGCTGGTGCCACCTGTGCTGTGTTGGCTTCAGCACTGTCAGCTCTGCTCCATGCCCAGGTGTTGGGGTTTGGATTTTCTTCTCTTTGTTTTTCTTAAGGAATTTTTTTCCTCCCATAAGTTGCTAACGAACTGATGGTCAGGTATGTTATAAATGCATATTATAGTGTTGGTTTTTCGTAAATAATGAATGCTATGTATATAATATTGATCCTTGTAGAAGCAGTGTTTGTGTAGAAATGTAGCCATTCTAGTTTTGCTTAATAGTTGAGAAATAACTAACATTGCTATGTGAAATATTACTCACAAACCACCCCTCAAGCAAGGCGATTTACTCCTATCAAGAAATTCCTAGATAAGAGACTCCTCTGCCAAATTGACAAACAACTATGCAAACTTCTACTTCTGTCAAGATATTCCTGGATAAGAGACTCCTCTGCTGGGGATTGATAAAGGACTAACTGAATTCTTCAAAAGAACTTCATTTGAATTATACAACAAGTTGTAAAAGTAAAAAAAGTATTTAAAAAAAGTCTCTCTCTAGGAGAGGTGTGTTCTGGCTCTGTGCCAAGTGCACCCAGCGTCCAGGGACGCTGTAATTCCTTTGCCTTGTCTTTGTCTTTTCTTGTTGATTTTTTTATTAAAAACCTTTTAACTTTAACAGAAAAGGACCTCGTTTTTAACAGCTGGGGGCTCATCCGGGATCAACACCTCGATACTGAAACCCTGGGAGACCCGGAGCTGGGGAGGCGCCACCGCCTGAACTCAGGCGGACCCCACTCGTTTCTCCTGAGGACCGGTTGCTGCAGGTCGAGACCCGTGAACAAGAGGGGACAGAGAAAGCAAAAGAATTCCCTGAAGGAAAAACCGCGGTAACGAGCCCCACAAATCTTCATGCACGGAGCCTGAGCCAGCAGATTGGTGAGTCTGACCGGGCGGGGCGGCAAATACGGGGGATTGAATGGTGTGTGTGTGAGACACGAGCTGGATATCCCAGACTTGCGGAGCGATTGCGGTGGTTTCCGAGTGCTGCAGTTCCGTCTCTCCGCGAGGAGCACGGTCAGCGAGGAAACGAAGCGAAAGAGTTAAAGATCCCCCGGGGAAAGCTGGGACTGGGTTCCGGGGAAGGGAAAAATCCTTAGTAAAAGGGATTTTTCAGGGGTTTCCTAGCATAAAACACTAGGAAGCAGGGGGCAGAAGGTCCCCAAACATTGCCAGGTTGAAGGGGTAAAAATCTGCAGAGGGTAAGAAAATTCCTCAAGACGGGATGTGTAGGATTAACAGAGGATAAGGAAAATATCCTAGGAGACGGGACGTGTGGAATTAAAAACGCTGAGGGAATACTCTGAAGACTCTATACCTAAGAGCATCTGGGGTTGGCCAATTTTAAAAACTATACCGGTGAATGAAGGATAACTTGTGATTTGAAAAGGTACCTTCGTGTGTTTTCGTGTGTTACTTTGTTGTGAATGAGAATGAGAGAGACATATTAATAAAAATGAGTGAGTGTGAATGACTGAAAAATACGTAATATAGATGGTTAATTTAAGGTATTTAATTGTCTGGAGGAGGGGAGAATTATATTAGAAAAGAAAAGGACAGTAGGAGGATTTTTTTGTGATAGGTTTTTATTGCTATCATAAGAGTGGAAAAACAGGGGGGGAAGCCAGGGACAAACAGATAAAATCCTGGGAAAATGGGACAGAAAAGCAGTAAGAAGGGTTTCAGACAAGGAACACAGAAAGTACTCCCAGAAATACCCCAAGACAGCCCCCTGGGAATTAAATTAGCTAACTGGGATACAGACCCTAGTACAAAAGGGAAAGATAAAATAAAAATGATTCAGTATTGTATGATAGAATGGACAAAAAGGGAAATAAGATATGATCATATCAATTGGCCGAGATATGGATCTTCTGAGGCTTGGATTTGCCAGGCCTTAAATATTTTTGTAAATTCCAAAGAGCCACAAGATCCAGAAGAAGAAGAATATGCCTCCTGCTGGACAGGGGGCACAGAAACTCTGGAGGCAAAAATTCTTAAAATATCAAAAGCCCCAGAGGCAGAACCAGCCAAAGAACAGGAAAAGATACATTGGGACCCCCTAGAAAATCTCCCAGCCCCTTTCCTTCCAGGGCAGGGGATATTAGAGCCCCCACCCTTCCCGTCGTGACCCCCTAACCCATTCCTTCTCAGGCAGGGGGCTGGAATTTCTTTTCCTCCCACGCTGGGACCGTCAGCCCCATCCCCTACTGTACTGGGGACCCACTTTTCGGGAACCCCAATCCCCCCACCCATATCGGGAGCTCCTGCCTCCGTTGCTATCCCGGCTGCCTCGGCTCTTCCCACGGCATGGCTGGAGGACTCTGTGGGGATGGTCCCGGCTTCCCAGCCTACTTCTACCCACACTCCCATAGTTCTGAATTCTGCGCCGTACCAGAATACCAGAAATTCCATTAAAAACCAAAGGCAGCTTGCTAACATCTCTCCTGCTGATACCCCGAAACAAAGGAATGAGGTTATAAAGGAGGAGGAACAGAAAACCTGGGAACAAGGGGCCAGATTATTTCCTTTGCGAGAAGTCCCCATGGGGGGGGCGCAAGGAGGGACTGGCTTTGTGAACTCTCCCCTAACTTCTTCAGAAGTAAGGGCTTTTAAAAAAGAAATTAAAGGGTTATTGGAAGATCCCCTAGGAACAGCCGAACAATTAGACCAATTTTTGGGCCCTAATATTTACACCTGGGAGGAAATGCAATCCATAATGAATATAATATTCTCTCAGGAAGAGAGGCATATGATTAGAGCTGCTGGGATGAGAATTTGGGAATGAGAAAATTTACAAGGTCTGGCCGGGGACCAGAAAATGGCTCTGGTACCCCCTAGTTGGAACAATAATGAGGAAATAGGGAGAGGACATATGAATGATTATCGTAATCTGATAATCAGGGGGATTAAAGAAGCAGCACCCAGAGGACAAAATGTCAGCAAAGCTTTTGAGGGAAGACAAGGGAAAGAAGAAACTCCCACTGAATGGCTGGAAAGGCTTAGAAAGAACATGAAGCAATACTCTGGAATAGACCCTGAAACTCTAGCAGGGCAAACCTTATTGAAAGTTAACTTTGTCACTCATGCCTGGCCAGACATTAAAAGAAAGCTGGAAAAGATTGAGGACTGGCATGATAAATCATTAAATGAATTACTAAAAGAGACTCAAAAGGTTTATGTAAGGAGGGATGAGGAAAAAGCTAAAGTGGATGCAAAAATCATGATAGCCACGATGAGAGAAAGCAATTTCCAGCAGAATTTGAAGCCTCCAGATACCACCCCCAAATATTCAAGTTTTAAGGGTAAAGGGGAGGGGAAAAACAAAACCTCTGCACAATTAAAACCTCAGGAGCAAACGAAAAATGTCTCCTTCTACTGCGGAGAAAAGGGACACTATAAAAGAGAGTGTCCACATCTAAAAAAGAACCTGGAGATATTCAAAGAGATACACCCCGAGGAAGATTATGGGGGGTCATGGGCTCTATCTCCTGGGGGATAAGTACCACCTAGAGCCCATGATAACCTTAAAAGTAGGCCCCCAAGAAGAGGTATTAGAATTTATTGTGGATACTGGAGCAGAGAGAACGTGTATTGTAAATATTCCAAAGGGTTGTAATATCAGTAATGACACTGTGAAAGTGACAGGGGCAAAAGGTGAAGGGTTTAAAGTTCCTGTTATTAAAAATGTAGTGATTGAAGGGGAAACCAGAATAGGGATGGGAGATGTCTTATTAGTTCCAGGAGCAGGTTGCAACTTACTGGGGAGAGATTTACAAATACAGTTGGGAATAGGGGTTATACCTGAAGAGGGGAAAATGACAGCTAAAGTGTTAAAACTTAGCCAAGAAGATGAGGAGAAAATAAATAAAAAGGTTTGGGCTGGAGAAGGGAATAGAGGAGGTTTGAATATTGACCCTGTAAGAGTCACGACTGATAAAGAAGAATGTCCCATCCGTATACGTCAGTACCCAATATCTTTAGAAGGAAGAAAAGGCTTAAAGCCAATAATAGAAGGATTAATAAAGGATGGAACATTAGAACCCTGTATGTCTCATAATACCCCTATCCTACCAGTAAAAAAGCCTGATGGGAATTACAGATTAGTACAAGATTTGAGAGAAGTGAACAAAAGAACTCGTACCCGTCACCCAGTGGTACCCAATCCCTACACTCTGTTAAGTAAAGTCCCACCTCAGCATCAATGGTTTAGTGTAGTGGATCTAAAAGATGCTTTATGGGCTTGTCCATTAGCAGAGGAAAGCCGGAATATTTTTACCTTTGAATGGGAAGATCCACATACTGGGAGGAAGCAACAATTTAGATGGACCAGGGTTTTTCTGAATCTCCAAATCTGTTTGGGCAAGCTTTAGAAGAAATATTACAAACTTTCCCCACTCCTCCTGGAATACAACTGATCCAATATGTTGATAACCTTTTACTATCAGGAACTGTTGAAGTAGAAGTTAGAGAAGCAACTATAAAACTTTTGAATTTTCTTGGAGAAAAAAGATTAAGGGTGTCAAAAAAGAAATTACAATTTGTGGAATCAGAGGTGAAATATCTTGGTCACTTGATAAGTAAAGGAATGCGAAGGTTGAATCCTGAGAGGGTGTCAGGGATTTTATCTCTGCCTGCACCTTCTTCAAAAAGGGAAGTTAGGAGACTACTTGGACTACTGGGATATTGCAGATTATGGATTGAGGGATACACCCAGGCAGTAAAATTCTTATATGAAAAATTGACTGAAGGAGAGGATATAAGATGGACCGAGGAAGTTGATAATAAATTAGAGGAATTGAAGTTAAAACTAGCTTCTGTACCAGCCTTGAGCTTACCTTCACTAGAAAAACCTTTTCATCTCTATGTAAATGTGGAAAGTGGGATAGCTCATGGAGTTTTAGTACAGGAATGGGGAGGTGTGAAAAAGCCAGTAGCTTATTTATCAAAATTGCTAGATCCAGTGAGTCATGGCTGGCCAGTATGTATTCAAGCTGTAGCAGCTACTGCTATCTTGCTAGAAGAGAGCCGTAAACTCACTTTTGGAAGTAAACTGATTGTGTATACACCCCATACAGTAAGAGCTGTGTTAAACCAAAAAGCTGAAAAATGGTTAACAGACTCTAGAATACTAAAATATGAAGCAATTCTGATAGACAGGGATGACCTGACACTCGATGTAAACAAAAGTGTGAATCCAGCTCAATTCCTATATGGGGAACCAAAAAGTGACTTAACACATAACTGTTTGGAGGTTATACAATACCAAACTAAAATTCGAGAGGATCTAACAGAACTGGCCCTCCCAGAAGGAGAGAAAATTTATGTAGATGGCTCATCTAGGTGTTTGGAAGGAAAGAGGATGTCAGGATATGCCTTGGTTGATGGGAAAAATATGCAAACTATAGAAAAAGGGAAATTACCTTCAAACTGGTCGGCTCAATCTTGTGAGTTATATGCTCTAAAAAGAGCACTGGAATATTTAGCACAAAAGAAAGGGACTTTATATACTGATTCAAGATATGCCTTTAGAGTAGTACATACCTTTGGAAAAATTTGGGAAGAAAGGGGTTTATTAAATTCAAAGGGAAAGGGACTAACACATGAGGGACTTATTTTAGAGGTCTTAAAGGCATTAAAATTACCTGAAGAGATAGCTGTAGTACATGGTAAAGGGCACCAAAGGGGGATGACCCCAGAAAGAAGAGGGAATAATTTGGCAGACCAAGAGGCTAAGGATACAGCTGAAAATAGGACCAAAAGAGTTATGTTAATCTTGACCCCAGACCAAGAAGAATTGGAAATCCCAAAATTTAGTGAAGCAAAAGAGAAAGAAATAAGTAAAATAGGAGGGGAACAAGATCAGTCTGGGAAATGGAAACTTCCTGATGGAAGGCAGCTACTTAATAAACCTCTTACTAGGAAAATATTAGAGAATATGCATCAGAGAACTCATTGGGGTACTCAAGCCTTGTGTGATCACTTTTTAAGAAATTATGGGTGTATTGGGATTTTTGGGGTAGCAAAGCAAGTGACTGAGAAATGCATAACTTGTCAAAAAGTAAACAGAAAGATAATGAGAAAAGCACCATTAGGAGGCCGTGAGTTAGCTCTGCGACTGTTTCAAAGTATCCAAGTGGATTTTACTGAGCTTCCCCAAGTACAGAGGTGGAAATTTTTATTGGTAATAATAGACCATTTGACTCACTGGGTAGAAGTTGTTCCTACTGCCAGAGCTACAGCTAATGTGGTGTGCAAGACTCTTTTAGAACAAATCATTCCTAGGTATGGAATGGTTAACAAAATAGACTCAGATAGAGGAACACATTTTACCTCAAAAATCTTACAGCAAATAACTCAAACCTTGGGAATAATATGGGAATTACATACCCCGTGGCATCCTCAGAGTTCAGGCCGAGTGGAGAGGATGAACCAGACCCTAAAAAGAACTCTAACAAAATTAATGATTGAAACCCAGATGTCATGGGTAAAATGCTTGCCTTTGGCCTTATTAAGGGTTCGAACACAACCCAGATCAGACCTGGGGGTGTCACCCTATGAGATGATGTTTGGGTTACCCTTTTTGACCACTCAACATGAAACTGCTACCTATGAAGTGGGGGAAATAAGTGTTAGAAAATATGTCACCACAATTGCAAGGACACTTGAAGAATTGCGGTTAAAAGGGTTAATTCCCCAAACCACACCTTTAGAATTCAGAATCCATAATATCCATCCAGGAGAATGGGTACTAGTGAAAACATGGAAAGAGCAATCTTTAATCCCACAATGGAAAAGTCCCTTTCAGGTACTTCTGACAACTGAGACTGCGATCCAAACCGGAGAAAAAGGATGGGTCCACACCAGCAGAATCAAGGGTCTGGTGGAAGAACCTAAAGAGTGGATCATAATCTCCAAACCAGGTGATACCAAACTGACTCTCAAGCGGGGACAAGGGAACACATCTAATTGAGAAGTAAAGCCATAACTTACACCAGTGGTCTCAGGTGCTGCCTGGACAAACTCTAAGAAACTTTCAATACCCTCCTTGGAGAAGGATACTTTCACTTCAAACAAGAGGATTTGGACTATTTTGGCCAGAAGGCCCTCATACTTTGACCTTAGCCTGTAACTTGTAAATGTTTAAATTGTAAATGTAAATGTTTAAATTGTAGGAAAAATTGTTATTGCAGCTAACGGGAATGACACTCTCATTGTAGGAAGTGTCAAGTGCCAAATTACAGGTGCCTATTGAGTGTGAGATATCAGAGGAACGGTGGGAAATTACAACTAAAGGATATAAAAAGCGGATTGCTGGGAAATTAGCAAAAGAAGGTGACCAGGAAATAGAGGGCAAGACCAGATTGGCCGCTGTACTCGCCACCAAGAAGATCAGATACACCTGCTGTGGGTTGCCACCCCATAGGCATGGGAGGTGGGGGTATAAGCCATACTGGACCTCTGTTGTTCCTTTTTCTGTCACTAATTCTTCTCCCTTTTGAGAAATCAACTCAATTATGTCGTCCATGCTACCGCAAGCTTTACATGGAAAGACACCGAGGTTCCTTTTTTATTTCTCACACCCATATCAACAGTCACTGCTTTAGCTCATCCAAATTACGTACCTGTGTACACAATGAGAAAAAATATTGGATTGCGGAAAACTTAGGACACACTGGTAGTAGGTTAGGAAGTGAATGTCCAAAAGGGGAAAAATGGGTTTGTTTCACATTTATCCTTACAGGTAAAGTCCAGGATTTGGTAAAAGAACAACTAGTAACCAAAAAGGTAAAACCAACATGACCATCTACATCAAAACCACTCCAAGACTGGTATACAGGACTCAAACAACAATTAGAAAAGGAACTAGATATCTCAGAACCTGGAAAAAACCTGTTTGTGGAATTGGGAGAAAGAATAAGTAAAGAACTTAATGTAACAAACTGCTGGGTCTGTGGGGGGGCTTTGATGACAGAGGAATGGCCATGGAAAGGCAGTAGCTTGGGCCCTATTGAACTCCTTAAATGGAACTAGACAAACGTAAAGGGGGGAACCTGACCAGGGGGATGGATTTTGAGCTCAACAGTAATTGGAGAAGAATGTCTCTGGCACACGGGGAAGAATTTTGTTAATGAAGTAGGACATACTCCCTGTAAGAGATATAAAATTAGTAATGGAACCTTTACACACTGAATCCCAGAAGTACCAACTCTGTACTGGACACATAACAAAGTAACAGAAAAAAATTGTAAGTATAAAAGTGAAGTCAAACTTTTTTAATGTAATGATACAGGCAAGAATCCCTATTTTGGGATTCCAGAGAGATCCCAGTTTTGGGAAAATATAGATCGACAGGAAGATGATTACTGGAAGGCACCAGTTGGTTTATTTTGGATTTGTGGAAAAAAGGCATACCCAAAACTCCCCTCCCGGTGGAAAGGGAGTTGTATTCTAGGGATCATACAGACAGGATTTTTTCTTCTGCCAAAGCAAGAAGGAAATAAATTAGGAGTATCAGTGTATGATGACCTCAAAAGGGAAAAGAGGTAGTGGGTTGGAGGATCTCAAAGATGGGGAGACGAGGAGTGGCCCGCTGAGCACATATTGGAAACATATAGGCCAGCCACTTGGGCACAAGATGGGAGTTGGGGATACCGAACCCCCATTTATATGCTAAACCGTCTTATAAGACTCCAAGCAGTGGTAGAAATCACATCAAACAAAACTTCCCAGGGAATGGAATTAATAGCAAAACAACAAAGCCAAACCAGAAGTGCAGTGTATCAAAACAGGTTGGCTTTAGACTATTTGTTAGCTGAGGAAGGAGGTGTTTGTGGAAAATTCAATACATCAGATTGTTGTTTGAACATAGATGACAATGGAAATGCCATCCTAGATATAGCCAAAGATATTAGGAAAATAGCCCATGTACCAGTCCAAAAATGGGAATTGATACTAAAAGCTAGCTGGTGGGATAATTTATTAGGAATAGAATGGTGGAAGAAATTAGGCTTCTTCCTTTTATGCGCTACAGCTGGGTTGATATTTCTTCCTTGCTTGATCCCTTGTTTTATTCGACTAATCACCAGCATAGTCCAAAATATGCAATTAGTAACAATGCCTATGGAACCAAAATTTGCTACATCTGGGACAGCACAAAAAATAATGGTGTTAAAGAAACAAAATTATATAGAAGACCCCTTGTAAGAAGCAAAACTGATCTATGAAAGAAATGAGCAAAGAAAGAAAGAATTATTGCTCAAACCAAATGAATTATAAAAAGGAAAAGGGGGGGTTATTATAAATGCATATTATAGTGCTGGTTTTCCGCAAATAATGAATGCCATGTGTATAATATTGATCCTTGTAGAACCAGTGTTTGTGTAGAAATGTAGCCATTCTAGTTTTGCTTAATAGTTGAGAAATAACTAACATTGCTATGCGAAATATTACTCACAAACCACCCCTCAAGCAAGGCGATTTACTCCCATCAAGATATTCCTAGATAAGAGACTCCTCTGCCAAATTGACAAACAACTATGCAAACTTCTACTTGTATCAAGATATTCCTGGATAAGAGACTCCTCTGCTGGGGATTGATAAAGGACTAACTGAATTCTTCAAAAGAACTTCATTTGAATTATACAACAAGTTGTAAAAGTAAAAAAAGTATTTAAAAAAAGTCTCTCTCTAGGAGAGGTGTGTTCTGGCTCTGTGCCAAGTGCACCCAGCGTCCAGGGACGCTGTAATTCCTTTACCTTGTCTTTGTCTTTTCTTGTTGATTTTTTTATTAAAAACCTTTTAACTTTCACAGAAAATGACCTCGTTTTTAACAGGTACTTAAGAAAACAAAGAAAGTAGCCAAGCCAGGAGAGGCAAGCTTCTTCTCAGGAGCCAGAGATAACCCGAGATTTGGGCGGGTAAAAAGGCAGGACGAGACAGCTGTTGGCTCTCGCACTTTCTGGGGGGATCTCGGAGCACGGCAGAGCTGCTGATTGCTGGAGGGACGCACCGGCCACGCACGGACCTCGTTTCCCCTCTGCTCTGAGTTTTCCGCCCCCCCCGCTGCCTTTCCGAGGGGCTGCCCGGTCCTTCCCGGCTTATCCTGCCCCGCTCCCCACTGTGAGACTTTGCTATGTTGTAGCCTCAAGCCCCCGACTGCCGGGACCTCCTGCTATCCCATCTCGCTGCTCCCGAGGATCCTGCCGCGGCACCGACATCGCTGCCCCGAGGGCTTGTGGAGAAAGAGCCTCTCCTCCACCCCTCCCTGCCCTGAGCTCCGCCGCCATCACCTCGTGTCACCTGAGCTCGCGCCGGAGCGCCCCCTGCAGCCGCGGGGGAATCATCGCACCCGCCCTGCCCATCGGGAGCCACCAGCGCCCCTGCCGGCTGTGACTGGAACTGCACCCAAGGGAAAAGTGCCTGAGGCCGAGCAGGCTGGTACTGGGTGTCTGGTTCTGTTTTGTAGTTTTATGCCTTTAGTTTTTTTCTTTGTTAGTTTTTGTTTTACGTGTTAGTAAAGAATTTTTATTCCTATCCTCATATCTCTGCCTGAGAGGCCCTTGATTTCAAATTTATAACAATTTGGA